>VYXC01010321.1:0-147822 GCA_013397175.1 Platysteira castanea | reverse complement strand
GAGCAGCCCGAGGGCGCCGGGGGAACCGCTGCGGGGCCGGCCGCAGTCTCGGGCTGCTCCGCGGGGTCGGCCGCCGCGGCCAAGGCGCCGGTAAAGAAGAATCCGAAGGTGGCCAACGTGAGCGTCCAGCTAGAGATGAAGGCGCTGTGGGACGAGTTCAACCAGCTGGGCACCGAGATGATCGTCACCAAGGCAGGCAGGTCAGTGCGGATCTCCCGAGCGGCCCCGGCTGTCCAGCCGCTCCCTCCGGACCCGGGCACCCAGGCCAGTCGGGGCGCGAGGAGCCGGCCGCGAGCGGTTGCATTTGCAGTTTGGGGGGAAATTGAAGCTGCCCAAGGGCGAGTCGCAGATCGGCCCGGCCCAGCGGTCGCCGTCATTTGATCCTTGCGCTTCTCTTGGGGCAAAATCTGCGAACTCTTTCGGCCCGAAGGCCTCGGTACTGCGGAAGAATGCGCGGCTGCTGCTGTGGGCTGACGGCGAAGGCGTGCGGAGGACGGCAGGCAGAGCGCTGGGTTTCACTCCCGCTGGAAAGGGCGCTGTGCTCCTCCGGGCGCCTTCGGCTGTGACGCCACACGGGACTTCGATCCGTGTTTACGGAGGACAGTGTGTGCTCCCGGGGCGGACAGCAACGACACGGGGGAAGGAAAAAATGAACAGGCAAACCGTGCAAAACCTGCTAAATACATTCTTAGCACGGGCAGATATTTTCCTTCCGGCGGAGACGCGAACAGACCCTAATTCTGCACCCTGAAGCGTGTTCCAGGGCTGTTGCATTTCCCGATTCTCGAGTAACGAGTCCGGTTGAACCCGGCTGCTCTCGGCTCTGCTCTGGCCGCCGCGGCGCGGTTCCGGGCCCAGGAACCCGCTCCCGGCCAGGGAACAAAGAAAGCGGCTGATGCGATCACGTTAGAAACGAGCAAAACGTATGGGGGGAAGAGGAATCCCAATTACAGTCGTTAGTTACTGCATTTAATTGAGATCCCCGGGAAGAGCCGCGGCCGCGGTGGCTCGGGCAGAGCTGCGAAGCTTTCCCCGCCAGGCTCCGAGCAGAGCTGCGAGTTATCCAGGCTCTGACTCTTCCCTTGGTTTAAAGCGATCGGGCGGGGAGGGAGGAGAAAAGAAAAACAAACAAATTAAGGAATCCCCCGTTGCTTGCTCTCAGTTCGCCTCGGGGCTGGCTGCGGCGGGATGGCCGGGGGAGAGGGTCGGACTCCGCTCCGAACGGTCTGGCAAGAGCTGTGACCGCGGCCGTGCGCTCCCGCTCTCCCGTCAGCGATTTTGAGGGTCTCGAAAGTGCAAAAAAAATGAAACATACTTACATGTACGCAGTTGCCTTTTAAATTTTTTTTTTAGTTAGCAGTTTCCTAAAATAAAACAATCACCGTGGTGCCCGGTGCAAAAGAAGCCGGCGCTGCGTTGCGGGACCCGGGCGGGATTTCCCGCAGACGGTGCCTGCCCTGGCGCCGGGTCGCACAGCCCGCTGTCTCCGGCCGCGGCCCCTAAGCCCGGCGCCGGGCTCGGCGTTGCTTTCCTTAGCGGAAAAGGTCGTTCAGGCTCCAGGCGGAGGCTCTCTGCAAACAGTTCTTCGGTCTGGCTTTCTTAGCTCTCCAAGAAGAGCGAAAAAATTGTAAATATCCCACTTCAAAACGTTTCTAAAATCAACCAACTTGATTGAATCGGGGGCTTTGCCCCCACTCTTTTCTTAGTTTACTTTATGACACCGTCAAACCTCCAGACGGGCGAGTAAAAACAGGAGAAAACGGGGTAAAACCAGCAGGAGAAGGCTTGGGGAAGGCGCTGCAAAGCCTATTCTCTACCAGCGCCTCTGGGCTGGCCCTGCTGTTTGTCTAGATGGGTCTTATCATCTCAGGTTGTTTGTTTTAAAACTAAGTTTTAAAACAAGAAACACCGGAATTGGAGCTAATGGGGGCTTTTACACGTTTAAAAATAATAATAACAGAGGGAGCGACTAAAAAGGTCCTCCAGAGTTTGCTAAAGCCTTACAGAGAGGGAGACGCAGCCGCCCGATCCTTATGCAGCCCGGCAGTGCTGGGCCCGATCTGGAAGAGCTGCAGAGCCAGAGGCTCGCTGCCCCATCGCCCCTCAGAGGGGGGCAGCGGCCCATACTAGCAGGTTCGGCCGTGCGCCCCGGGAATGAGCCGGGGGGAACTCCCTGTGTCCAGGTTTGATCGAGCTGTTTGTTCGGGGCGGGGGGGTTGGCACTTTGGTTTTTCAATGGCTGCAAACCCCCTTCCCAAAATATTGCCCACCGTCGCTCGGTAGGTTTATTACTCTGTAAAACAAAACAAAGCCATAACGAGCCTCGACGCCAGAGCACATCTTCGATGTGTCCCGCCGGGAAGCCGCGGGCCAGGCCCTGGTCCCGGTGTGTGCAGATGCAGGAAGGAATGACGGATGGGCCGTCCCGGCTGTTCCCTTAGCCCACCGCCGATCGCATTTGTCCTACAGCCCCTCGAAGGAATCGTGCCCTCCCTGAGCGTGGGATCCGCGTTTCGGCTTAGCTTTGGATCCCAGGGGGCTTGCACAGAGAAGAACCGGGAGGAGCAGCCGCGGGAGCTGACCTGCCCTGCTCGGGAGCCTTGGGCTACATTCTGCTCTCCTTTTGTCCCGCAAAGGTGCGGGGACCGGCAGCCCGACCGGGCTCTTGCAATGAAGTGTATCGGAGACGGGGCTTTCTGGGAGATCCCCGTTGCCCTCTAGCCCTTGCCCGCCGAGGGGGAGCGTTTGCAGGGCTGGGAGAGGTCTCCCACTGGCCCTAGGGGCCACGCTGCTGCTGTAGCCGCTGCTTTCAAACGGGCGCAGTTTGCTGGGTACAGAAGCTGCACAAGTGGGAACTCGATCACTTCCCGTCGTTCCCAGGAGTTTTTAGATGTGAACCCCATGGGCTGCCCGAGACTCCCGAGGCTTGAGTGCGGGTCCGCAGACAGGGTAACTCCTTTCAAATGCCTCCAGCCAGGTCAGCTGAAATGATGGGCAAACCACGGGGGAAAAAAATCATTTCACTTGATCTCCCCATAGCAAAGGCCGAGGATGCACTTTTCCCCCTGGCCTCTCCGTTCCACCGCAATGGGACATTTTGGGTGTCTGACACGAACGGTCCCGGAACCAGCGGGAGAGGCAGGACCGCCCCGGCTCGCCTTTCGGGATGCTGCCGAAGGCTGGGGAACACGGCAGCCACTCGCCCCACGCAGCTTGGGCGTATCTGCCTCTTCCTCCGGCCGGTGGTTTCTGCGAGGGGACTTGTCGTCTCACAACCGGGAGGGTATCGGAGCAGCTGAAGGGGAAGAGACCCGCGCCGGCACCTCGGGGTTCCCTGCTGCTCCTCAGCTTAGCATTTCTCTCTCCTCTCTGTGCCAGGCGCATGTTCCCCACCTTCCAGGTGAAGATATTCGGGATGGACCCTATGGCTGACTACATGCTCCTCATGGATTTCGTCCCAGTGGACGACAAGCGATACCGGCAAGTAACAAATACCTAGCCTGTCCCGCGGTTCTTGGAGCCGTAGGGGCTGGTGGGTCTCCCCACCCCCTGCTCCTGCCCTCTGGGGGTTCGGGGACGTGCCCCTGGGCGTGACACCTGCTGGTGCGAGACAGGGAGGGGACGCGAGATGCGGCTGACCTGGGCTCTCTTTCACACCCTTGCAATGAGTCCGGGGCCAGGAGCGGCTGCACGGACCGCAGGGCTCCCTCAGCCTTCGCACCAGGCCTGCAGGCAGCCGGGGCCAGACCGGCATGGGCAGAAGGGCAGGTTTCCACAGGGCACAGGGCAGGAGCTGCCTTGTCCTGCCTAGAAAAGATCTCCTTGTACTGCTACACGTGTCCACCGGCAAACATCCTTTGCCGCTTAACAAAAATCCCCTTGGTGCTCCTGGAGTGCTGTAGCCTCTCAGCGCAGGTCCCGAAGCTGTGCCATGCCCACTGGGGAGCTCGCTAGGTGCTTGGATGAAGAGAGTGGGTTTTGTTCTCTGGAAGGGCACCAGCCACGCAAGCCGCAAAACCCTGTCCTTGTTTCCAGCGGCAGTGTAGGAAGGCCTTGAGCACTGTCGACTCACAAGGAAGCGATGCAGTCTGGTTTGGAACCCCTTTAATTTTAAGACAGTGAAAAGCGCATTATGTATTTAGCTTCAGATCAGGACGCTGAGCCGGCAGCCTGCATAGGAATCGCAGGGTCTGATATATAAATATTTAGACAGATATCCAAATTCTCAGGGCGTCCTAGAAATGTTTGCTTGTCAAGGGAAGTAGGATATATAACATCCAATTGAGTATATCTTTAAAAAGTAATGTTTCTGCTGAAGTCCAATGGTGTCTAATTCCCCCTGTGCAAACACTGGCTTTTAAAGTAAACACGTGTATAGAAGATTGGTTTCTCTGTTTTAAATGTTACTGTTGAATATGTACTTTGAAAGAATGAAACAAGGCTGCTAAATTCTGAACTTGCTATTAATCTACACACAACTTTCCACTCTTCACTTAAAGTCAGAATATTACTGTATAGAGGGCTCTCTTTCACGCTTNTTTTTTTTTTTTAGAGGAAGAGAGAGCTTTTGTGGCTTCTCTCCCAAATCTGCACGGGTGGCTATAAATTTCCTCCATCGTGCAAATTTCTCTCACGACAGTTCCATCGCCGACCTGATAAAATATTATATCCCCTCCGCAGCAATTCTGGCTGCGGAAAAGAGCTCGTTCCTCTTATGGCCGTAGGAAGGCGGGAGTGATGGAGAGGCGGTGCTTCCCCCTCGCTGGGCCGGGGGTATCCGTCTCGGGCCGGGTCCTGCGGGGCCGCGGGTGCTGCAGCCGTTCGGGGGGCGGCTGCAGGGACAGGGGCGGGAGCCCCCCGGGCCGCGGCTGAGGGTGCCTTCCCCTCCCGCAGGTACGCCTTCCACAGTTCCTCCTGGCTGGTGGCCGGCAAAGCCGACCCCGCCACCCCTGGGAGAGTCCATTACCACCCGGACTCCCCGGCCAAAGGGGCGCAGTGGATGAAGCAGATCGTTTCCTTCGATAAGCTCAAACTGACCAACAATTTGCTGGATGACAACGGGCATGTAAGTGGTCCCGGGAGAGGATGTCCAACACGGGGCTACACCGGGTGGGAACTCTCCGCGCTGTGATTCCCGTGGGGTGACCCTGCCAGCGCCCCTCCTCGGGAGCTCTGCGCCCCGATCCTGCCCCAGCCCCGCGGCTACCCCGGGCAGCGGAGCCGGCAGGGCCGGGGCTGCGCTCTCCTCTCTCCATGCTCCGCCTGGATCAGTTATTGTCTCCTTGCTCGTTTTATCATTCAGATCATTTTGAACTCCATGCACAGATACCAGCCGCGTTTTCACGTGGTCTACGTGGACCCCCGGAAAGACAGCGAGAAGTACGCGGAGGAGAACTTCAAAACTTTCGTCTTCGAGGAGACGCGCTTCACGGCAGTGACCGCCTATCAGAATCACCGGGTGAGGCAGCAGCGGAACTCGGGGCAACCAAAAACGGGGATTGGGATCGCCCCGGGGGTACCATGGGTGTGGGTGCATCCGGCGCTGGCTCAGCCCCTTCGTCCGGCTCCCGGGTTGGAGGCCGGGCTGCGGGTGTCCGGCGGTGCGGGGGGTGGCTGGGGGTATTCCCGCCTCCTCCTCTCCATATGCTAAACCCATTCAGGGCAGCGCAAGGAACCCGATAGCCGGGAAGCTGCGCAGAGCTGCATCGGTGTACGCCGAGGAAGCGACGTGGGCTCTAGCCCCATCGCCAGCTGCCCCCTGCCCGGGGACCTCATTACCTATGTAAACCTGAGACCGGGGCTAGTGGGGAAACTACAGGCTTCCCGCTGCGAAATGTCACTCACAATTTGTTTGGATAAATCTGCGATTTTACTGCTTTAAGCTCGTAGCTGTCTGTCCCTCCCAGAATACAATTAAATGATAAAAACGAAACAAAACGAAACAAAACGAAATAAAACACCCCCACCCCGATGTGGTGCGAATCTCTGGGCAGCAGTTAATCCAATTGCTCCTTTAAATCGCATCAGTGTAATGTAAAGAGCAGGAATCCCAGTAGCGGGTGGAAATACGATTTCATAGCGGGGTTTTTTCAGCGCTGCTCTGAGCCGCCTCGCTCCGTGCCTAGGCCGCCCAGGCCTGGGCTGTGTCCCGGGGCTGTCCATGAGCAGCCGGCAGCAGTGTCATCCTCTGCAGTGGCTCCGAGCAAATCGACCTGAGGTCTCTCCGGGATGTTGCGGTCGGGCTGCTCCTCGCCCCGGTGGAGGCGGCGAGGCCAGAGAAAGGCTGTGCCTTTAAGGGGCTCCGGAGTCCCTCCCCGGCTGGCATTTGCCTGATGGCTCCGGACAGCTGCTCTTTCTCTCCTGCTTTCTATCAGTTTGACCTCTAAGGCTGGAACTGTCACTGAGGGGCTTAAAGTTTGTTTTTCAACCCATTCCGGAAACTCACAATCACATACTTTATCCGTGGATTTGCTTAAATATAGAAAATGTCCTGCCTTCTCCCCGGCGAATTAAATAAATACATAAGTATGATTTATTCAGTGATTTGTCTTAGCTGCTCCAGTGGTGACCCATATAATGTGGCATTTTCTTACAAGTGCATTTACTCAGCTTTTGCAGCCGACTCAGACTACCTCTCCCTTCACCTTGAACTCATATTAGGTAGCATATTAGCCTGCATTTTCTGACAGAGGGAAAGCACATATTTGTGCTCTGTGGCAGAGAACACCCTGGCTCCACTGGCCACCTGGACCCTCTTTGTTACACCAGGCACTGCTGAGTCCCAAAGCCTGCTCGGGGACACATTCACTGTTTGGCCAGGGAGCCCCATGTGCTGCTTTGAGACATTTTGCCACTTCTCCCTACAGATCACGCAGTTGAAGATTGCCAGCAACCCTTTTGCCAAAGGATTCAGAGACTGCGACCCTGAGGACTGGTAAGGCTTTCTTGATTATGGCTACATCCCACTCACCCTATTTCACATGCATCTGCCGAGCTTACATTTGCACAAGGCTTGCATGGAGGGGGACACAGTATTGCACCAGCTGTATTGTTTGGGACACTGTATATTGTTTGCCAGCTGCAGCTCACAGAGGCAATGCTCCAGTTGCTCATTCTGTTGGACCATCAGCTCTGTATCACTTCTCCCCTTCCTCTTCCAGGCCCAGGAACCACAGGCCAGGGGCTCTTCCTCTTATGAGTGCTTTTGCCAGATCCCGGAATCCAGTCTCTTCCCCAGCCCACCAGAATGGGACAGAGAAAGGTGAGAGCTCCCAATGGCCAGGCCAGCCCATCACCCAGGCCCTGTTGGCCTGCACAGCTCGTGCATGCATGCCTGGGGCCAGCCTTGCTCACCGTGCTGGTGCACAGCCCCATTGCTAATGAGCTTTGTCCTACCACTTATTTTTTAAACAAAAATACCCATCTTCATAGCCTAATTCATTCTTCCTTGGACTACAACACTTACTTGGTGTTATATGCTTAAGAAACTTTGCTGCTTTAAAAAACACTGCCCTTTGCCTTTAGAGTCCCATTTTCGACCTTTTGGCAACAAACTCAGCTTTTCAGGCGGGGATGTAGTGCTTCTCGCATTGCCCTTTTAATGCACCTCGGCGGTGCGCTCAGGGCTGACCCACTCCATTCAGGAGCTGCAGTCAGGTCGAACAGCACCTCTGCCCATTGACTGCTTTTCCATTACCTAGAGCAAACAACTGCAAAGACAACCGAAGGCCTTTCTTCCAACGCACTCCGGGCCTGCAAAATAAAGGGAAGTCTGTATTTGTTTAGTGTTACACAATTGCAAAAATGTCAGGCGTGTACCAGCTTGTCAGTCAACTCAGCTCCATTTATCGCAGTCAGAAGGTCCCGTCCCGCCAGCCCCGTTCCTGCCGCATGCCGCTGCTGCGCGCCCCGCTCGCAGTTCCGCTTTTCCCTTCGCGCACCTCTTTCCCCTGTGTTCGGATGCGCGTCCCGTAGGCGCGGCCGCACTGACGCTGTTGCCCCCGCAGATGCTGCCGAGAGCCGGCGGGAGTTCGAGCGGGAGGCGGGCGGGACGGCGCTGCACCAGGCCGAGGCCGCGCACCAGCAGCTCATGTCCCGCGTGCTCAGCCCCGCGCTGCCGGGCGGAGGTGGNCGGCGGCCGCGGCGGCGGCGGCCGCCAACATGTACTCGCCGGCCGGGGCGCCCACCGGCTACGACTACGGGCCCCGGTAACGGGGTACCGGCGGCACGAGAGACACCGCCCTCCCCCTTCCCGCCTTTCCCTCACCTCCCGCCTTACGAGTGAGCTGATTGGCCAGCTTGACCTGATCGACAGCCGGACAGCCCAGTCGCCGGCAGCGGGGCACCGCCCCCGCGCCCCGCCCTGTGGGGGCTGTGAGGGCGGCGGTGCCGGGAGCTCCATCGCGGTGTGACCCGCGGCTGCACTTTGATAAATGAAGCCATATGTCCTTATCTTCCTATTCCCCCGCGCCTCCGTTCGTGCCGGGCACCGAGGACCGTCGGGCTGCTGGGATGCGATGGGAGGACGGGGAGGTGGCAGCGGTGAAGTGACTTGTCCCCTCTCACTCAACCGCCGGGTGTTCTGATGGAGACTTGGTGTTACCGCCGGTGTTGGCCGTGCCCACGGGTGTTTTCTGCCCACGGGGCCTGTACATGAGCAGCGAGCAGCAGGGGTTATGGGGCCGGCCGTGAGCCGTGTGTCATCCTGCATATGTCGGTGTCAGTCTGTCCCAACCCAGGGCACACCGAGGGCTCGTTCACAGGTGGCTCAGGTGGTTCTTTGAGGAGATTCTTGAGGGAAGCAGAGTTTAGTTTAAGGGAACGCTTTGAATCCTCACTGCCAGAACAAATTTCCCACTTCTCCTCTGGCTCTGACCCACTCGTAAGTTTTGGGGTTCACAGGGATGCCTTAATCATAGCAGCATTTTCTGAAGCTGTTGAGACGGGCCTGTGGCCAAGAGCACAGCCACGTGCAGCTATGTTTGAGTCTTGTTTTCCCAACAATACATGCAAAGATTTAAAAACCAGCCCGGGGGTGCGGGAATATCTGCAAAGCTCAGGCTTTGTGTTCTCACCTGCTTCCCAGGCAGCCTCACACAGTCCTGCCTTTGTGCATCCTTTCCTGAGCTCTTGAATGCTCTCCCCTGGAGGTGCCTTTTAGAGGGATTTCAGGGTTTTTTTCTCAGTCTGGCTCACCCCTTATATTTGGCTGATCCAAACTGCAGTAGTCCTAAAGCACCTATTCTGCACTACCTGCTTGCTGCATCTTCCCTCTTAATGCTGGTAAGTACTTTTTTCTTTTTCCTCTAATATCTTCATTCAGTAGTCATTCCTAACTGTTAAAAAGATGGCCCTGTTCATCACAGTTTCTCCAGTGATGTGTTTTGAATAGTTGGTTTGTGTTTTTGTCAGATGCTCACCGAAGGCAGTCCCTTTGTGTTCAGAGAAGGTATTGAGCAGCTCCTCAGCTGTGTTGGTATACAGTATTATGAACACTTTTCTGATTCTTCCACATGACTCTATTAAAAGATGGGGGTTATTTCTTTTAAAATCATCTATTCATCCATGTTCGTGCATTTTCATTACAAATCCTTTAAAACATGCTCTTTCCCTTGTGCAAGTGGCAGTGTTAATAGCAATGTTTATTTTGTCTCTGGCAGTGGGCTTTGGGCTTCCAAAACCTTTTTGGAAAGGTTTAAGAAGGGATACAGGCTACCATGAATATTTTATGTAATTCTTTTTTCTGTTAAAAAAAATATATCTGGATCCATAAAAAAAGACTTGTGCAAGAAATATGTATTTTATTTGACATTTGCAGTGAATTGTGAGATTCTTAGTGTCTGACTAAACCATAATTAATGTTCTCAGAAAGGTTAATGTAAAATAGCCTTGCGCTTACTATTAGTCAGTGGGAAATGGCTCTCGGATGTGCTCTATTGCTATTGCTTTGCCGCTGTTATTTCAGAGTTTTCAGTATGATTTATTATCTGTAAACTGATTAGTGCCAAAGTTTTGGTCAAACTTTTAATGAAGTTGTTATATTTATTATTTCATTCAAAGATTATACAAACACTTTTCTTTTCTTGATAGTTGCAGTTTAGGAAAAAAAGTGAAGACAACCAAAGAATCATATCTGCAAACAGTGTAGATACATGTAGATATTTGTAGATATATGTAGATAATCTTATTTCATTTAAATTGAAAAGACATTGGACAGTGACATTTATAAATATTTTTCCTCTTCTTTCTTTCATTCATTTCTTGTTTGATTATTTGTGTATATTTGTCAGTTTGTCTGCCCTGAAGTCTCAGTCTCCCCTACAAAATGAGGTTATTTAAATAAGGAAGGTTCTTAGTCTGAGCAAACAGTGGCTCCCCGTAGGTGATTGCTCCTTCCCTTTGGTCCCTGGTTGCCGCAGGTGCCCATGGTTGTGGTAATCTATCACAACACAACAGTTCGCAAGGTTGGGGTGCCCAGGTGAAAACAGATCTGTTTGTATTGGTAAGCACCTGTTCTCTTTAAGAACACATAGAATAACCCAAGATGCCAGGACTAAACTGTGCCCTTAACAAAAGTGGCTCAAGGTCCTTGCCTTGACTGTAGGATTTTTAATTTCATATTTGTTAGAAGAAGAGAAAATCACAGAACTTCAAGCTATGGCTGTGAGCAGTGGGCCCTCAGGATCACCAGTCTGTGTTCTGTGCTAAAGAACCACTACAGAAGTCCTGAGGCTGAGTGGGAAGGAGACCATGTGTCAAGGCTACAGTCTGAACTGAGAAAATGGTATTTCTAACCTTGCATTTAGTCCATCAACGTGCAAGGTGCTTACATATGTTCACATGAAGCATGTTAGCCGTCCACTTCATGCTGTGTTATAATCCTTAAATCAAGATTCCTCAGGGCTTTGACTGGTGTCCCTCCTTCCACAGCAATGTCTGTGTCACCTGATGGGAGTGTTACAGATCTGGAAAGCAAAAAGGGTTATTTTTCCATCACAACAAAAAATCCACTTCAAATAAACAAAACCCCATAATGCTGCAGGTTGACTAATAGAAGCCTTTTAAAAATCACAGAAAATCTGTAACACTTCAATGTCATATTACCCGTCAGCCTGTAGTCAGGATATATCATGTATAGGCTATGCATTATCTGTGTATTGTAGATTCATTTGACAAATGACTTTGTAAGATTTGATTACGTATCTGGTTAAACTTCACTCAGCCCGTGCTGTCACTGAGGTCCACAGCACATACTAGGAAGGAAGGCAGCAGCATTTCCAGGCAATACTTCCACTTGTGGTCACCTCAAGTCACGTGAAGCACTTACACGTGAAGTGTATTTAAAAGCTGCTGTAAAACAGGCCCGAGCATGGAGGTTACAAGCACCCTTTGTCTCTTCCAAATAGGGCTAGAGAATAAATTAGCCATGTAGCTCTGTTTTCCGGAGGTACAGGCTGAGTTCAGTGATTGCTTCTGAGGCCTGAAAACCACATCCCTTAGCTCAGTGGATAAATCCAGGATTAGGCACATGCAGGTGGAACAAGGGCGGCCTTTGCTTAATCAATTAATCCGAACACTGGGAATAGCTCCGGTTTTCAGAAATAGCTTTTTGCAGTTGATTTTATTCTTTCCTTGCTAGTGGAATTGACTACATTCACTGTAGGATAGGAGCATGGCGATGAGACTCCTGTGTGTTTGCAGTGTTCATGCACACTGTTTACACATTTCATAGATGTTCTCTTTAGTCTTTCCTACTCTTCAGAGAGGCCCCACAACTCTCTGGCTAGAACTGTGCAGGTAGTCCCCAGCAGCTGCCTCTCAGCATCCTGGGGTGTTGGCATCTCTTCAGTCAATCTGAAGCACATGTACACATGGCCATGGCCAGGGAAGCAACTACTTTGGCTTCCTTCCTGCTGCAGTGTGTGTAACAGTGGGTTGCAGGGTGGAGAATGACCCAAGGACTGTAGCAGGTATAGAAAGGTGTAATTCAGCCAGCAGGCTGCTGGGGAGCAGTGTGGGTCTCGCATGAGCTACGGGCTTCCAGTGCATCTCTACAAGGAGCCACAGCTAGTGCGGCTGCATGGCTCAGGGCCCCCTCAGATGGGGCACTGTCCTGTCCTGCCAAGCACTCCTCCTTTTCTCCAGCAAGTGGATTTCAGCCTGTGATGCTGGATCCCTCAACAAGGGGCACCCTCACCAAGGGGCAGTTGTACCTTGGTCTGTAAGGAATAAGAAAAACAGGTTCACTCGTGCTGTGTAACGTTGTGACTGTGTAAAGGGATCCCTGTAGCCGCTAGAAACAAGTCAGGCACTCACAGACTAGGGCTGGGGGGCGGAAGCTGAGCCCTGCTGCCTGGAGGAGGCTGGAAGAGCAAACGCAGCAGTACCTGCAAAGCAGGTTTCAGCACCATCATCCAAAGAGCTCAAAAATCTGCCGTGAGCCTGTTGAACACGGCTGGGCTGGAGGGTGGGGGAAGAGCGTGTGTGTGCACATACATGTGTGGGGTCTTCGTGCTTTGCGTTCTGTTGTTCGGTTTCCTGAGGGGTTGAAACCAAACGTGGTTTTGCTGCAGCGCGTTGAGACCGCGGGTGCTTTGGCCTGACCCGCCGTTTGTGTGGAAGTGCCGGTGTCAGCAGGGACGCCCCCAGTGCCCATGGTCACCTCGGGGGGTCCCTGCAGGTATCGCTGCCCCGCGGCCGCGGTGGAGGAGGAGGAAGAGGAGGAAGATGCTGCGCGCAGCCCGGCCGGCCCTGCCTGAAGAGCCGGCTCCCTCCAGAGGGAAGAGCCGGGCATGGCACGCGGTGGATCCGGCCCGCCTGGAAAACGAGAAGATCATCTTCCGGAGCTGGGAAATACTCAGTCTGAGAGGAAAATACAGTTTTGAGGGTTAAAGCGAAGATTTGGTCTTTGCCCCTTCTTATTTATGCCAGAGTGTTTCAGTCACCTGTGAGTAACAATTTGAGGATACCCAGCCAGCAGTGACTCAGCCATTGCTCTAAGCTGGTGTTATTAAGAGTCCAGTCTGCGAGTGTAGAGGCCAGTACTTGTGTATGAATGCAGCGTTTTTCTAAACGTATGCATTTTGTTCTTCATTTAATCATTCCAATTCAACTGATTGGTAAGATATATAATTTACACAGGCGTTTGACAAAACTAGGCAGAAGTGCCAAAACTAGGCACTGTACCCAAAGATTTCTATTATTGCCATTATCATGAGCTCAGCATGTGCATATAAAATATGCTGTCTGTTACAGTGAGACACCCACTGTCGGTGGGAATCTAGATAGTGTATCAGAGGTTTGCAAATCTCAAAGAATAGTACTTCGTACTTTTTCTTCTGCCCAGTATGTTACACACGCAATCAGTGCAAAAAGGAAGAGCTGGTTTTTAATGTATACATTAATTTTGAAAAACACAGACATGTCCCATATACACAATTTCTGTACATGTACAAGTCTGCTCTCCAAAGGCCCCCTGTCCTTCAGGAGGGCTGTGTAAAGTACTACGTGTGTTGCATATGCCAGAAAAAACACACTCATTCTCCCCATTAATAGAAATGATCTATTATAAATTTACCAAAGATACCATAGTTTTATAAATTGGCCACATATGTCTGTGTAATATATTTATTATATCACATTTCATAGCATTTCTGTTTTATGAAATTCAGCCTTGAATTTGTCACATATGTTTTGCATATATGTGCAATAGTTGGCCAAGTATATCCAAGTAAAGTATGATAAATGTGTTCTTTCCATATGGGAAATTAAATGTTTTTCCAGATTTAAAAAAAAAGTTTATTAAGAGCAGCCTATACAAAATAATTACAATAAATCACTCACTTCTATTTAGGTTAAAATTTTAAATTTGAACTAGTAACACAATGATTAAGAACAAGACCCAGAAAAGTCACATTTAGGACCTAATTCTATAAGGAGATGGAGCAGCATAGATAGAAGAGGCCCTACACATTTTCAAGGCTCGCTGCTGCATGTTGTGACATCCTGCCAGGCTGCAGAGCAGCTTCCATCTCCTGCTCCTGGTGTGACTGCAACTGCCAAAGGACAGCCTCCCATCACCTCTGTGAGAGGGGCCCTGTGAGAGCAAGTGACCTGGAATGTCCACTCCAGCCTCGGTTCTACACCTCTCTGAACAGCTCTTAGTGGTCCCTGGGAGATGGAGAAGGAAAGGGGATGCTTTCCTGCAGCATAATCCTCCTCCCTGACACTCTTTCTGTAACCAGTGGGTGCTTCAGTGGGCAGGGCAGGGCACCTCGGGTGCCACTGCTGTGCTCGGTACCTGCCTTCAAAGGAGTGACCACACAGGTGGCCAGGGACTCAGGCTGATGTCCTTGGACTTTAAATTGCTTAAAGAAGTGAAAAACGGATAAACAACATGTGAAACTTACAGAAGCACCTTAGAGTGAGGCATTTGCACTATCACTATTGTAAGTGGTTTTAGCTTGGATGATGGGCAAGGGCTCGGCACTTGTGTTTGCTTTTTTTACTCCATGTACTTCATGCTCCCATTGTTCCTCGTTGCGGGGGGCAGATGGTTCCCCTTCTTTCGGTGCTCCAGCCTGGCTGCTTCAGCTGCCCTTTGTCTGGGGTGTGAGCTCCAACCACGGGCAGCAAGTGAGAGTGGAGGGGCTGCAGGCAAAGCCGTCATCTGGAAAGGGCAGTGGAGGGGTGGGGAGAGGCGGCCCTTCTCCCAGGCTGGTTCTACTTGAGGATTGCCTTGCACATTTCTTTTATTTCAGCTAACATGAAATGAGTCTTTCATTCTATTCCCTTTCCTGCTTGTTGTCAACTACTTCAAACCAGATGAGCTCAAGAGATAAAACTATAAAGACGCAATGTCTCTATTTAGCAGGATACCAGGTCTGCATGCCATCAAAATATCTGAGGCAAAAAAATCTGAACAGACAATACTTACTCTAAATGTTACGTTAACGTTTTTCATGAACACAAACAACGTATCCACGAATCACTGAGATTTCATATTGGCAATTTTTAAAATTACCATCAGGACAAATGCCACAGCCACATTCTTTGTCATGTTTAAAGTTATTCCATAGGCTCAGCACACCCTCTGCTTTCTTACCTGTGTCAGAACATGTTTATAGCAAGCAGTGCCATGGGGGCCTGGAAAATGTACTTTTGCATGCGTGAGATGCCAGAGCTATGGAGCAGAATAATGGCTCAGCATTCGAACATCCTCACCAGATTCCCTGATCTGGACATAATCAGGCTCAATCAGTCCCACCACTGGTAGGAAAGAGAGATCATTGCTGTCCAGAAAGCGCCTGAGGATTTCTACATTTTTTTGCTGCCCTAGTTTACGTATACTGAGAATAAAAACTAGAAGGAAATGGCATCTAGCTGTAATCTCAAGTAAATTTAACAGCTTTTTATGTTCCCTTTTATTTTTTTGATTATTAGAACTTCAAATTGTAATGGAGAATTATTAGAATTAGTATTTTTTTCGTATTACACTGTCATGTAAGGAGATAGTTAATACTCCAGGGTGGTTCTCCTGTGGTGCATGTGGCTGCTTCGGGAGCTCAGTTCTTCCTGCTGCTATCTCCTGTGGCACTGCAGCTTCTGGTTTTATGACTCTTCATGGCAGAGAAATACATGCACTCTCCTCTGGGTGAACACAGGTTTATTTAGAGGTGTAGATTGTGGTCTACAGGATTTCCTAGTGTACCAACACCTTTAAAAAAGGATGCTGGGGAAGTAAAAGCAAATATGTCTGAGACTATAATAAGTTGGTGTACGAGTTTTAGAAGCAAGACCTATCACTCTGTAGTTCCACCAGGTACTCTCCTGCCATCCTTCTCCCTCTCCCATAGAGAATCTGGCCACTGCTGGTGGTTTGCTCCAAGGCCCTTCATACATTCCACAGTCCTCCCATCACCTAACTCAGAGGGACTAGTTGCTTCTTTGTTTCAATTTACCCCCTCCCTCCCCTTTCTCCTCTTACAAACCGAATGGCAAATCAAATTCCTGAGGTCAGAATAAAGCAGTACACAGCACTGCTGGTAGGATGTACAACTACAGTTCGTACCAATTATCAGGTGAGCAAAACTTTCACAACTGAGAGATCATATTTTAATTTAATTTGATAGTGTGAGGTCCTTACATGAATTGCCAACTCCCTCCCAGTTTGATCTTAATTCTGGATAGCTTCCTTCACATTATAAAAGAAACCTCCAGCATGTCCCAGAAGAGTAGGACACAGACAAACACAGTCAAGTCTACTTGGAAAAGCTACAGCAGGGGGACCCAGGCTGGAATTCAGAATATTACACATCAGCAGAAACTTCCCTGCCTTCTTCCTTAGTCATGGCTGTCACTTTCTTGGTAGCACAATGGTCATGCTTAAACATCAAACTTTGTGTCTCAGCACTGCTGTAACATTGTCTAGTATTCATCCAGGCAGTCATGTGCCGTGTTTTATGTAATGATCCATACTTTCACACCACAGACACACAGCCAGAAAAGGAAACACATTGATTTAGCGCTCAGTAATCCTTGCTTAATCCCCAGTCCTTTGGTTTACATCACTAACATGGCTCCTGCAGTAGTCAGTGTTCTATCTTTGTTCTTGGCAGACTGAATTAAAGGAAAGATTTATTAATTTGTAAGTTGGCTTTGTAGATGCATCTTAAATATGCTAAAAACAAAAGCAGTCCAGAAGCCAGTATTGACTTAACTATAAAAATCTGCTCTTTTAAACTCAAACCTTTGCAACAGTCCAAGTCAAGCTGCAAAGTAATTTTTTGGCTTGCTGTAGCAATTGCATTCTAAAGGACTAAATTTAACAACTGTCTCATTGCATGCCCCCAGCCTACTTCCTTTTTCACTCATTACTACAAACACAATTAATCTCCTCTTTCCTTGCTCATCTACACTAAGGACTGCAATGCTTTATGGCTCATGTACTGATAAGAGAAAGGAGTTGTAACTAATGGATTCACTTGCAAATAATGTTAGAGGGTCAGAGATCACCATTCATTCCAGTGGTGATAAATATTCCATGTAATTGCTGCACAAATGCTGGTGTTTGGGATTTATTTCTATTACTTTACAAATGCCAGTTGCTTTCTTCCTCTCACGGTGCCAAAGACGGTGATTCTTGGGAGGAAGCCTTTTGTAATAATGTAGCTGTCATCACCTTCACTCCTGAATCCTCTAGGCCAGGTACAGGCTAGCCCTGTTCCTTTCTGGCAGGTGAGATTTCAGAGCTCACTCCAGCACCTTAAGGTGGCTCTTTGCTCGCAACCTTCTGCTACCAAGTCAGCAGAAATCCTGAGTGACAACCCTGCTCATGGCACAATTGTCAAGAGCTTTTTTTTTTTTTTAATTAAAAAAAAAGTTAATTTCTTAGTTGCAATCAGACATCTTTATTATAACAGTTATAACCAGACAACTGTGTTTTACAGTCTATACTAATAGAGACTGTCCTTCCTGTTGGACACCATTCTTCTTTGGGGAAGTTCAGGTTAGCTCCTTAAGCAAATAAACTGTTAGAAGACTGTAATTCACAAACAAACTATGGCATTTAGGCTCAATTCTAAATCAAACTAGTGTAGTCTGGTTGCTCATTTCAAGGAAACTATAATACGAAAGGAAAATCTGTTTACTGGGTGTTTAAATAAAATCAGTAGTGATATAAAATGTTAATGAATTAATTGTATTGTGAAAAAGTATGGCATGGATAGTGCTTTGGTAATGGGAAGTAAAGGATAGGTCTGTTCCTGCAAGCAGCCCTGCAGGCTGTGTCCTTCCTCTTGAAGCTGATGAAACTCTCACCTGTGTGTCTGCTGAGATGCAGTTCATGTCCTCATTTTCAATTTGTACTTGCATGGCTAGGTTTGTTTTTAAATCTACCTAATCAGACAAACATAAATATTTAACTCCCAGCAAAGGCAGTAAGTTAGATGTAAGCACCCAGTAATCTTTAGAGTATCTTCCAAAAGACCCATTCATAAATCTGAACATCCCTTATGAGTCTCCCTAAGACACAGATGTTGATGGTAAATGGCACTTTTCAGAGAAAATATACTCAAGAATTCCTAACTTCCAGGCACTGATCTAATAGTGCTCTTAATAAGGCATGGGGTATTAATCCTTTCTTTCCAGAGGGATGCAACTGTGCCAGTGCCAGGGTATTTGCATCAGAAACTGTTTCCTACACTAACCACTCGCTCAAGATGGGCGAGCCCTGGATTTCCTTTCCTGCTGGATGAGCATTAAACCTACAGCTCAATTCTGTGGAAACAGTGCAGGCTGCTGTTTGCTGCCATGGAGAAGAGGAACGCTTGCATCCTTTGGGCTACAAGTGTGGTGTAGTACCAGGCAGCACAGGCAAAAGGAAATCTCTGTGCAGACTCCCTAGGACAGGTCCCCAGACCACACACAACAATGCTTTCTGCATTTATTTATTTCATTGTTTCTTTTATGTCAATTCTGACCTGCTTTAAGAAAAGGGAAAAGGAACAAAAGAAAAGGTTTCTTCCAGCAGCAGGTTTGTGGAGAACCACCCCATCTCATTCCACAAGGCCGTGGCTGGAGCTGCTTGTACAGTGGGGGCAGCTCCTCTTCTGTGTGGGAGGTGGATGCTGGGTGGAGATGTGCAACTCTGTCTGGTAGATGTAATGAACACCATCACCTCCCCTCGACTTGAGATCACTCAAAATTAGGCTTTAACTTTCAACTGCAACGTGATCCTCCATGCAGCTACTGAATAGTAAAGAAACAATCAAAGAAATGCATTATTTAAAGTGTCATCACACTCTAAAATGTGTAAAGCCACATTTTATTTAGAAATGCCTGGCAACAGTATCCTGATTCTGTGTTTTAATGTAAAGAACATCAGGCTGGGTGCTTAAGGCTTTCAGTCCAGCAGTATTCCCTGTCTGCAAGACACAGCTGGATAACAGATCCAGACCTTAATTTGCATGTGTGTTTTTCCTGAAATAATTCCTAAAGTCTTTGATGTTGCTGTTCACTTTTGGTCGCTTTTTCTTTGATTTCCACCTCTCTACACAGCAGAAACAATTATTTCCAATAAAGTATCAACCGTGCACACCTTGGACACAGTTGTCACTGCAGCTTTGTGACCGAATCCAGCAGTACCCTGGCTATCAGCACACTGGTGTGTGTCTAATACACTTTGGAAGAATGCACACGCTGCTTTGTGAGTCAAACAAAAAAACCTTCATGAATGAATTTCAGCTTCCATGACTGTAGAGATGACAAGTTAATGGAGCCATCCGCACTGTGTGGATAAGGATTTACCCATGCAATTCCCCTAAATGTTAATGGGAGTTGTGCAGCTGAATCCCAGGCTTGCCACATTGAAACTTACCCCTAACTCTCCAAGGAGAAGGGCGCTAATTGGATTGCCGAGCTTAAATCCTTCAGCTCATCAGTCTATGGAAAGGATTTAGCACTGGCTCTGTAAAAGGCTTTACATAGCTTTGCAGTGCAGTGCTGGGGAAGATTTTTTCCCTTTCTTGTGATTAATTGTGGGGCTTGAGGTGACAGGAGACATAATGAAATTCATAAATGCCAAAGGCCGTCCCTAGTCACATTCCTGGCTGTTGGTTTAAGTTAGAAACTGACAGAAGTGTGAACAAATCAAGGGTGTTCTGATAGCCTTTCAGTTATGGGGAAGAAAAAGTAACTGACAATGAGAAACCACTGGAGGTAGTTTAATGGGTATAAATTTTCAAGAGAGTGATATTTTACACTGATGCAGATTCTTGGATACATAAATGACTTACAAACAGACATATGCTGCCCCCATCGCAGTTTGAGGGATTCCAGTCCTTTTTTACAAAAGATATTGGCAAAAGTTATGTCAGCAACCTGCCAAAGGAAAGGTGTTGCAAAACCTGTAGCAGAACCCAAAACCCTTATTCTGGGTCTTTGTTTGTGACTGGCCTTGTTCTGCTTGTTATGAATTTTAAAAATCCACTTTCCTCTCTGGAAGACAAAACTTACTGCTTAAACAAGCAGCATAAGAATTAACCTGGGATTCTTCACTTCAGCCTGGAGACATATTCTACCACTTCCCCACATGCATGTTTCAATTCCAGTGCTGGGGATTACTCCACCAAGTCCTGTTTGCCTAGTCCACGGCAGCACAGAATGTGTCACGTCTGAGCATATATGGACCAGACACTGATGCGCTGATCTTTGGAGCCAGCTGCCAGCAGTCTCTCCCGGGGGTTGCTGTGATCTGAGAAGGACACGCAGTGGACAGTTGCTGTGTGATAGTCCAGCACAGCCAAGGGCTTCAGCTTTTTCCAGCCAAAGATCCTGATGCGATGATCCCACCCTGCTGTTGCCAAAATCTTCTTGTCTGGACGGATGGTGATATCAGATATGCCAGCGTTGACAAGTTCGTGTGTTTTGTAAACCTTTGGGGAAAAGTTACAGATGAGCTCTAATTGTTCAAAACAGAGGAAAAAGGAATCTTTTGGGACTTTAGCAGGTGTAGTGCCCAGCCAACACAACAGTGTCACAGGGAGCGAGGAGCTTTTCACCATGTGGTGGATGGTGCTTAGTGAGAACAACAATAGAGACAAAACACCTTAACTTGAGCCTCCCATCTTCAGAGTCATTTTCACAAAACAAACCCATCCCCTTGTATGCTTTTAGTTTATTTTGTACTTAAAGCTATATATATTCTGTCACAATTGAAGCTCTGAGTCAAGGTTTTGAGCACAGCTTTGCCCTTTTTTTCCAGCTCTTCTTGTATGAGCTGCAACGTTCAGAGCTAAGGCCATATATTTTCCCTGCTTCTGCAATATTCCCAGGCTGAGAGCCTTCTGAGCTGATGTTTGAGTTACCTGCTACTCACTTCTACTACTGTGGCCCCTCACAAAACCCCCAATAAGCTGTTGTAGCATTTACCGCAGTCTTGAGAATGGAATGCTTCCAGGAATTGGGTTACAGTGTCAGGAAATCTGTATTTCTTGTACTCCTTCCCAAGAGCCTTCTATTTACACCAAATCCAAGGAGGGGATTATGGCCAAGTTATTGATTTCAGTCTTGGAAGCCTTTTGTTACTGTTTGGAGACTACTGGGGCACAGGTTTCTGAGGGGCACAATTAAATTGGGAGGCTTTTGGCTTCCTTCAGGAGGCACTGGGGCTGTACTGGACTCAGCCCCTGGAAAGAAACATTTTTCCTTCACTGACATGAGTTTCTCTTGAAACACAAAGCTCAGAGTAACACACCTTTGCTGTTCTCACCTCAGGTAACTTGTATGAGCGAGCAATCTGCCTCTGAAACACATGCAGACTATGCACACACACGTGTGTGTGTGTGTGTATTGGAACAGCTCAGCCTCTGTCACAGTGGTGAAAACACCTTTGGTTTATAAAGCTGGCCCTGAACTGCTATTATTTTTAAGTACAATTGGAAACGACACGTTAATGCCACTGTCTCCTTAAGCCTGAGTCTGTAGCTATCCTGTACGAAAGCCTGGTATCATCATCCAGTGCCTGTTTTAATTCACTGTGTGGTGTTCACTGTTTGTCTGAGGCAGGAAGGGACTGACAAGCACATTATACCTGAGCAGCTTTCCTCCTTGAAGGACATTCCATGATGCATAGCTAGTACAGGATTATAAAATCATATTAATTACAGATAATTTTAACCTTTATTCTGGATGTAGAAAACTTCAGAAATGTTGGTCAAGGTTGGTTTCAGATGCAGCTGAATGTGTCTTGGAATCTTACAGGCACAAAGCCATAAGCAATTATTTTTCAACTATATAAGAACTGCCCAGCTACCTACTCAAACAGCAGGAGCTGTGCAGTTCAATAAGACAAAAGGCTGAATGACGCTTGACATGCTTCTTACATGCTCTATACATTTCTTTTTTAAAGAGGACCTGAAGAGTGTGTCTACAATGAATTCAGAACAGAGGACAGCAAGTTTTGCACAAGCCTAATGAGAAATAGGAGGCTGTATGGGGGCCTTTTTGTGGGGCTGCTACTGTAAAACCTGTGCTTTTTGTTAGTACGTATGTTCGAAACTCCCCAGGGTAGGTCTAATGCAGCATGGCCTCAGTGGAATTTTTGTTGGTGTAAATGTCCTGGCCAGGGAGGATTTATTCCTTACACCACCAGCCTGGCAAATGTAGGCTGGGCCTCACTGTAACTGAGATTATTAGCTAATGGCTATAACCAATCCTGGGCGTGGTGCTCCCATCATTACTGTCAATTATGTGGGCAAGATCCATACAGCAAAATCAGGGCGACTGAAGAAATGGCATGTCCTCAGCAAGCTACAACTTGAAAAGGAAGCCTGTAATGGTGATGCCTTTTGGCTATGGAACATGAGAGAACAGTGGGCATTTGTGCATGATCTGCAAATACAGTGAGAGAAAAGCAACACGAAGGAGAAAACTTGCTCAAGGTATATGCAGCCAGGTGTAATCCTACTGCCAGGGTTTGTGCCATCCCGGGACTTACCACAGTAAGTCACTAACTACAGCAGTCAAACACCAACATAATTTCCTAACCAGAAAACCAGCTCATAATTAAGAAAACAAAGAGGTAAAAACAGGTGAGCTGCTTTCAGCCAGTCATGACCAAGGACACTTGCATCTACACCCAAAGCATGTCTAAGCCCTCTGCTTATTAGGAAAATAGCCAAAATAGCAGCAGACTAACCTTCAGCATTTGGGGGAAAAGTCTCAGCAACCGAACCAACAAAAATTACATTATAGCTTATAGGATTTTTTCTCTTGTCATATATAGAGAAGCTTCTGTGGTTATGAGATTTCTTAGTTCTGCTTTGTTTATTCACCTGCAGAAGCTGTTTACCTCCTACATTCTACCACAAACATCATCACATAATTACACTATCTCATCCAAATCAGAAGGCTCATAACCAATCCCGTCATTTGCTGACAGTGATGATTTCAGCAACTTTCCTGTAGAAGACAATACACCAAACTTTCCCCATAGCAATAAACTCTGCAGTTACCTTCATCATCTATTCATTGACACACTGGAACGCTGCCACTTAAAACAGAGCTGCAGTACCATCATTGCGTCATTGCCTCTCCAACGGCAGATAGCTGTGCACCACGGTTACTTATTAAAACCTTTTAGAATAAAAATAACGTGCCACTGAGTGGCTTTCCAACGTCTACCATTACCTCAGGTACCTGGAATGTCAGGGGGAAAAAAAAATCCCCATCTGGTTTATATTATTAATGCAATAGTGGAAAAAAACTTAATCTATGTCCTTGACAATCTCTAGTGCTCATATGAAAGATGCATTTTTTTCGGGCATTCATGCTCCCATGAAGCACAGGAACATTGCTTGTAGCTTAGAATACTTGGCATTTAAATTTCTTCTGAGGAAACCCTCTATCTCTCAGTGTGAGGTGCTGAAGGTGAGGTGCTAATCCTACATCCCCTGGGAACTGGAATACTTTGTGAAAAAAAATACCTGGAATATTTCAGGAGAACAACTGTTTTTCCCATGAGTTGTACCTGTAGCCCTGCATATGGGCAACTCATAAATAAAATGTGCTGCAAAGAAAAATATTTTCTTTGAATTTAGGAAAAAAAGTTTTGCTTTAATTAATATGAAAGAACAGCTTTCTCTCCACCACCAGAGTATTTGAAAATTTAAGAAGCCTGTCAAGATGTCAGATTTCTGTCACCTTGACTTTAGAGAACGAGTCTCAATACCAAGTTCTTACTGGGACTGCTCACCTTCCTTCCACTTCCCTGAGTTAAGGACACCTGGTGCAGGTGGTGACAAGCAGGAGGAGGCTGGGCGGGGGAGGGCAAATATGACCAAAAAAGCAACAAACCCAAACCGTGACAACTGTGTATCAGACTTGTGGCTTACAACACCTTCACTACTTGTTCAGAGTGTAGAGTGCCTCTTTCACCTCATGTTGTATTGTTTATTAAGGTTCAGACACCTCCTCATTGAGTGCCGTGTCCTCCAAACTCCCCCTCCACTGGAAGTGTTTGCACCACACACAGTTAGTGCCCTGCCGCCCCAGAAACGCAGGTGCTGTGGTGATGCCTCACAGATTCCACACCTTTACAGTGTCCCCCAGGTGATGAGTCACCATGGGATGTCCCGGCATGTGCTTTTTTTCCTGTAGCATCATTCAGAAAACAGCATTAACTTGCTGTACTACTTTTGACAAAAATCTCCATAAAAGCTGCAAGGTGTAACAGCAATTATTGTTCTCCCATGAACTGGTGTATCCACCAGCTCTCTTCTCAAGGATGACATGGGCACACAGAGGCTGGTTCAGGCCCTCTCCCTTGTTCATGGGACAACTGACACTTTAAAAAGGTTGAAGCACTCAGCAGTGGAGACACTATGCATGGGCCATTTTAATTTTCATGAGCGTTTTTGCACTTTATTTCCACACCTACATTTCCAGATCATGCTTAACGTCTTGGCACTGTTGGAACACTTACCAAAGTTGTCTGGATGAAAGCAGTGTTTAAGGCCATTCCCTAGCACAGCCTGAGCTGGGGATTACATGACCTCCTTCTAATCCAGCCACTCACAGTACCACAGCTCAGACACAAACTGGGGAAGCCAACTGCCTCATTTTGTGTCTCTGGCTCGGCTCTGTGGGTGCCAAAAGAAGCTGGGTGCCTAAACCGCATGTCCTCTTGGTGCTAGCTGGGCTACTCCTACTCCTTCTGTTTGTGAAGTATTTAATGGAATACTTCTGTCTTTCCCACAGTGGAAAGCTCGCTATAGCCATTCAAGCAGAACCTTTGGAAAAGCAATCCTTTGTTTCTCATTTTTATAACTCATTTATAATGTTTAGGACATTCCGAGAGCTGGATACTACTAATGTGATAAATGAAGATACAGAGGCAATGGCTTGAGTAATGCTAGGCCTGTGTGCCTGTTGCAACTTTGGTAAAACCAGAAACATGTGAGAGAGGGTTTTAAAAATTTTTTTTAAATCCTCACCATCTTTTGCTAAGTCTAGTCACATAGCACAGACATTCTAACCAGTCTGTGATTAATTAGCTAGAGATCTGCAACAACTCCTCTTCATGACTAAATATTTTTTTAGTCTATCAAACTGTTAGTGCAAAGTGGGATAAATGACACTAGAGGGCCAGTGATCCTGACCTGGAGGTTCTGTTGCTCATTGAGGCTCCAGATGCTAAGCACCTTTTCAGATGAGCCCGAGATCCCCTTGGCCTTCTCCGCGTCAAAGTCAAGGCTCATCACTGGCTCCTGGTGGCAAATCAGTTGGCTCAACACTTTTCCCATTGACACATTCCAGAGGACAACTGATCCATCTTCATAGCCAGCCAGAAGCACAGGCTGTGAATCACAGTTGAGCTGATTAAGGAAAAATAAAATTTTTTGAGAAGTAAATAGTCTGTTAGGAAAATTACCATCCCTGTGTAGGTTTTTGTCCAAGCACCAAGAGAATTACTTAAAATGCTGACTGGTGTAGAAGTGAAAAAAAGTTTAGAAGTCTGAATGTCAATTTTTTTTTATTCCATCCACTTACAGAAAGCATTACTAGGTAATATGCACTTACAGGTTTTATATCTACATATCAAATTCTAAATTTTATATATATTATACATATTTAACATACACACACATATATATACACACACACAGAGAAAAATTTTGTCTGAAAATCCAAATTATTGCCATCTATAAGAGCTGAAAAGAACCTGCCTGAAACTTTCAGGAGCTTTACTTCATGGTCTGAACTTTGTTTGCACTTCTTAAAAAAAATTCCACAGAGCAGCTGAGTTACTCTCAAGCAATACAAGCCTGTATGGGCAATGAGAAGTGCCATGCTTAGGGGTTCCACTTGCACACTGCCAAGAGCAGGGCTGCACAGAGAGATCGTGTGCCCAGGTGCCCCACAGTGCTCAAAGGTAAACATTGAACCTCCCAGCAGGAATCTCTGGGTCAGTCACCAAGGGGTTAACGGGCGCCCAAGTCCACTGTAACCAATTGAAAGCTATTTTGATTAATGATGTCACAGGCCAAAGGGCAGGGCACCCTGGGCAGACACCTAATTTATTTAAGCCTCTGAAATAACTCAAAGAAGGGAACATTACTGGATTACATGTCACACTTAAGGAAAATATTCATCATTGCTCCAGCCAAAAGACTAATGATCCTGTAAGCAGTAACTGGTTACAAGAGTGAAGATGCAAATCCCCAGTGAAAAGCAACTAAAAAAGAGGCATCTGTTAATGCCAGTTACTTCTTTAATAGGAGAAGAAATATCAAAATAGACATTGGGATTATTACCATCTCATGTAGGCACATCTAAGAAATGTATCCATCAAGGTATTCAGATCTTTCCAAACCCTATCTGCTCCTACAGGATTTGTTTGCTCGGTATTCAATTAAAATAAAGGTAAAGGGCATAAAGAATTAATTTTTACCAGTATCATGTTATTGAATGAGGTCAAACTCACTGGCTGTCAGTGTCATGATGCAAACCTGTAGTGGCCAAAGGCTCACTGCCTCTATTAATGGTCCAGACTGTTCTCCCACTGGTTATTCTACGTTCTGGGGCGAGTTAAACTAACAAGAGATGGGTGGTCTGAGTAACACGACTGCTGAGTACCAGCCTCATGTGCTTCCTTGGCCTTACTGAGCCTAGAGAAGTGTTTGAATGAGGAATGGAGCTCCCTAAGCATGGAATAACATCACTCCTTAAAAGGAAGAAACTAAGGGGAAATCCTTGGAAATTCCTTGTAAATGTAGGAAATCCCCTAAATCATCCTTCTGAACGGGTCTGTCCACACCTGGGATCTTGGAGGAGCTTCCTAACTTCCTTTAAGATCCTTTTTCCTTTGAAAAGGTGGGGAGCATGCTCTGGCTAGAAAGGCTCACAAAGCAGGCCTCTCAGTGTCCAGAACTATAAACAATTTTTCTGTCAAATTCTTGATTTGCTGAAATAATATAACATCAAAGCAATGAATATATTTCAGATACATGTGAATTAATGTCAACTCATCAGGTATTTTGGATGAAGAATATCTGGTTTTTGATACCAGGTATCAAAAAATTCTAAAAAAACATCTGAATAAAACAAACATTCCAGATTTTATTCGTATTTAATAAAGGGTAAAAACCTTCAAAGCAAAACAAAGTATTTCAGAAGTACTTTTAAGTTTAAAAAAAGCCCCCAGTTTAAGCATAAAAAACCTCCACAATTATTTGTGCTGCTCTTCTGTGAGCAGAAGGGTCCCTCGGAGCTGGGGGTTTACAGAAGGCGTAGCTGTCATCAGGCAGTGAAACACGTCAGCTCCTCTCCCTACTCCAAGTGGGATGGTGGCTCCCACAGGAGCTTCTCACCCTTATGCAGACGGCAGAGACAGGTGAGTGCTCGGCGTTTTGAGAATGCCAAGCAAAACCGTTTCTTTTTATGTGCTGTGGGTATTGCACTTTAGATTTGAAAAGCAGTAATTTGCAAGTGAGATCTAAGATTGGTCTATTTTAAAACCTAAGTACTGTTTCCTATGAAATGTAGGTCTCCCACACTACTTCCTGGCTTTCCTAACTATATGAAGTGTAATATTTCAGTGGGTACATGAATTAAAACAATAAAAGCTATTGAAAGATCAGTGGAGCTCTTGGTCTGAGCCTGGACTCACCAAGCAGTGCTTCACAACGGCCTATTTATTTCAATTCCCAGTAACAGACACTGCTGGAGAGAAGTCTCACCATTCATGTTCTGTTTCAGTAGAAAAATTAAATTATAAATCATTGGTCTTCCCAAGCAGAACATTTTGTTGTTGCATTTGGATAACTGTCAAGGAAGGAAAAAAAGGTGATATCCTGTCAACTCAACAGGAATAATTGCAATAGTTTATATAAAGTAATAACTTGGCATTTCCAGTTTCGACATGTATTATTCTTGTTGAATTATTTTGTTTGCACCATTATGCAATATGATGCCTTCCCCAAGGAGTGCAAAAAAATTTAAGGGAAGACTATCCTTACTCCTACAAATCCTACTCCACCCAATTAGTAATAGCAGGAAGGTGTGAAACTGAAGGGACAATGTATTTAAGAACATGAATCTTCAAAAGAATTGCGTGAACTAGTATCTTTAAGGACAGACCTAGAAAAATAAGGGGAGAAAGTGCTCAAAAGAACAAAATAAATAGCTGTAAGCTTTTTGACTGCTTAGGACAAGTCAGTGAGGCTTAATCTACAAGCCTAACCTCAGCTGCCTTCTGCTCTGTAGTAAAGTTTCTCATTCACACTGCTGCTGGGGACGTTTGTTGTTTCCCTGAATTGCAGAAAAACATGATGGTACCTGGCTGCAGCCCCCAAACTCCTGTTGGACAAACACCCCAAGCACTCTTCCTTCAGACCTTTATGGGGCTCTCCTTGTCAGCTTCTGTTTCAACTTGCTAATTTACTGTGCCATAAGCAACATCAAATAGTCTCTTAGGCAACCCCTGAGTGCTGGGCTGGGAGTGCTCATCTCCTGGGTATGTCTGTATTGCCCAACACAGTCGTGTACAAAGGAATCCTGGACGGCCTCTGTTCAGGAAGGGGTGCAGCTGGCTGAGCTCGTGTTCTCCTGGTTTATGGTTACAGGGTTACTCAGCGAGCCACTTCCAGAGCAACCACAGAACAGAACGCAGAGCATCACTTTGGTACACCACATGCAATTATTTCCCTTAAGGGTATCCTCTTCCCCATGCCTTTAAAGCAAGTTGCACACATTTGTAAAAGAGCAAATACAGCTGTGAGGCTCTAAGGGATTATCTGTACTTGCCTGGTGCAGTCTAGGAAGTTATGGTGAGTTATCAAAGTCAGAATTTGCATGGAATAATTTACCTCTCCCAGTTCCCAGTCCTCCGCTTTATCCCCACTGGCAACAAAATTAAAAACTATATAAAATTAAGACTCTGCACCTGCTTTGCTTCCTAGAGGAATAGCAATATTAATCTATGTAGAAAATATGGCAAGACAGAGGACTTCTTATACAGGCAAGAAAAATTTTCAACACTGAACATTTCCACAGTTAGGTCTATCTTATTAAAAAATGTCAAAGAGACAGAAAGACGCATTCATTTCATCAAGCACTGAACACTGATTGCATTTTTAGGAGAAACTTTGTTTAACAAAAGCCTAATCAGCCTATCTGATTTCCTTTTTTTCCCCCCTAGTTTTTAATTACAGCATGGAACTTGAACTATGGCCTCTCTTGCTTTCGTCTGAAGTCCACAACTGAATTCCTCTAGACTTCAGTCGGTTCAGGATCTTGGGTGAAGACACCGAGGCCTCAAACTCTGATTGATAATGTTTTCAACCAAAACCAACACAAATGTTCCAATGAGCCTGCGGGAATTACACACCCAGCACCAGCTCAGACGGTCCTGTAGACCTGTAACAGTGTGTTGTCAGGGGGTTACATGGGAATCAGCTTTGCCACCAATTCTCTGGAGATTTCAAGCCTGAACTCCTAACTCCTTCCTCCCTCTACTGCCACCTTTTTGTATTACTTGTGCCCACTGTTGGCAGCCCATAAACATTATTTGCTAAATATTTTGCAAATGTGGGGTTTTTTCACTAACTACTTTTATTAACCTTTTTGCCCAAAGTCAGTACCTACCATAAATATTTTGTTCCTATTGTGTATTTGGAATACAAATGTTCAGAGTGCTTCCCCGTCCCGAGGGCACTGAAGTGAATGGAACCTGCTCTTAAAACCACTGTTTTAAGCAAACCAATAATTTCTCATCATTCTTAATGCAGTGAGAAACCATATCAAAGAACTGGCTTTGGTAAGTCACTCATTTTCCTCTTGATTGATGCAAAAACTGTATCTATCCTAAGGATACAAAGCTTTCCTTGAGCATTTGCAAATCTTCCATTAAAGCTTGGAAAGCTCTGAAAGTTACATTAAGGATGTTCACAAATCTTTCCCCCCTTTAATAGTATAATTACTTGATTGGTTTGATAATAAATCAAAATCCAAGTGAAGAAAGATTCATGTGCTTCATATAAAGTGAATCACAGGGAAAACATTTCACAATTAGCAGGCACTCTTGCCTTACCTGCCATAACTTCAGACACATGGGCATGCCCAGCTTGGCACCCACCTCTGGCTTCAAGGTACAGACTGACGTCTTGGATGGCAGCTCCAAAATCTGAACCTGACATCAGGAAAACAACAGGAGTTGGTCAGGCTCCAGGTCAAAATTCTGCTGTTAAAAACATAAGTCTTTTAAGGTGATTATGGTTAGTATAAGCTCTTCCAGTAAAAACTGTCTGGAGGAAACTGAGGAATGCATGCTAAGTTGGAGCTGTAAGGGGAATCTACAGCTAGCTAAAGAAGTGCATTGTTTTAGGAAACATCAGACACAACTGCTAGAGTGAACACATCCTCTTCTTCCACTCTGCTATTTAATTACAGCCTACTTTCCAATTAGTGAATGACATTGTGCACACAACAGTACTGCAGACTGCTTAATCTGAACACACCCCCCTGCTTTCTTTCCCCTTTTTCCATCTCTGTTGCTAATTGTTTGGCTGTATTCACCAGTGGACACTTGCATTCTCTCCTCTGAGCTGTTATGGTAACAGAGCTTGTGTGGAAATACAGGCACTGTATAAATGCAAAGGGGATTTTTTATTTACTGCTGACTGCACTAACAAATCGTAACCCCAGAATTACCAGCTAAGGCCGGCTGTAGCAGTGTCTGCACTCAGGTATTTTTAACACGATGTTGTCTGACCCTGTCTAAAGCAGGGTCAGACAAGGCTGTGTTAAACACCTGTTCTCTCTACAGAGCAGCTTCCATTGTTGCTCGCACCAACGGTAATGAATCACGGACCTGGTTTGGGTGGTGTCGATTTCTTTCCTTCTCTTTTTTTTTTTTTTTTAAACATTGGGCAAGTTGTTCCTCTGCCAAGGAAGTAGCTCATTTCCAGCTCAGGATGATGGCAGGCAAGATCAGCAGTCTGCCTTTTTAGTTTGGCACTGGAACATTTTGAGACTCTTGATTGACACAGCAGTGCCTCAACTCTGGGCTGGTTCTCAAGCCTGGAACTCTGGAGTTTCAGAAGCTCTCGGGTATCAAAAACCTGTGCCAGGAACATCGCTGTTTCTCACATACATACTTAATCACCAAGGTGATCTTTTCTTCTAATCAAATAAACAATGGTCTGCATTATGTGGTAAAATCAAATGACTTGAAACATTTGATAAATCCAGCATCACCAGCCACTCTAGGCTCTTCCAGAATGTGCAAGAGCCCGACAGCGCCGTTGGACAGCCCCAGTTGTGTGAACTTCCTTAAGCATCTGAGATGAGGTATTACACAAATATGGCTCCTCTGGGAGCCATCAATCAAGCCATGGCAGCTGCGATGGCTTTCCAATCCCATACCTTTAGTTCAAAGCTTGCCAGAACATCTTCCTATTTCTAGAGGCTGTCAGCCAGCCTGCCAAAAGCCAGCTGCACTCTAGGACTGCGAGTACAGTGTACTGCACACAACACAGAACACTTCCGAAAGCCACTGAGCAATAGAGCAGGAAACTGTTTTCCAGATTTGAGGAATACTGACTACAGCCAAGAGCCATCCAGTCTGCAGACCAAACCTAGGAACAGACCAAAGTTTGATCACCTGGGAATTCCGGTTCTTTGGAGCTCCACTCTTAACAAAAGATGCTTTTCTCTTGTCAACTTTCTTGCTATCAACATAATGACCAAGTTAGCTGTGGCAGGAAACAGGCTATAAATATGAAGATGACCTGCCCTCATCTTGCCTCTTTCATCACTGTCTCTCCAAAGGGCATTGCCTCTTAGGCAAGACCAAAACTGCAACTTTTATGTAATAAAGAAGGGCAAGTGTGCTGTGATAAATGCACTTCTGCAGGTTAAAAGAAAAACCAAACCTTCTTTGCTTTACCATGACTAAAAACAGATGAACTGGTACAAGGGCTACAGTTGGGCTTGCAGAGGCCAAAAAAAAACAATGAGAAAAGCTTTGTGCAGAAGGCAGGCAGGCATGAGCTGCTGCCTGAGCCGGATTGACAGTTCCAGAGACTGTCTGCACTAAAGGCAACCGAGCCTTAGAAATAAGTACTATTTCACATATTTTGACAACTGTAACCTAAAACTTGAAGTTCCGTGTTTATATTGGTTTTGCTTAATAGGAGAAAGATTTGCCTTTGCCTGAGGTTAATAGTGTTCCTGGGTGGCTAAAACTGGCCACAAGGAAACACACCCTTTTTCTTTTTCACATTAATAAAGCTTTTAACATGTTTCTGGCAAACTGGCAAGAAAAGTGCATGTAACTCATAATTGGTGATTTAAATGCAATCATGAACAAATAAATGCCTGTTCAGATCTCATTATTTATGGACTGAACCTGCTTTAAGACAAAATTACTCTTTTTTGGACACCAGCCAAGCATAAACACTTATTAAGTCTTAATTTTAATCATAAGCTGCAAATGTACTGTGTCTCACACAGAGCTGCCTATTTGGAAGCACTATATATTATGGGAGCTTATGTGAATTTATTGAAACATGACACAGTTCTAATGCAAAGGTTCACACACAGAGTGGAACTCTTCTACCTCAGGAGACAGCAAATCATTCTCCTCTTGCAGGGCCCAAGCAAACAAATGAGAATAAAACAGAGATGAGTTGTAAGCGACACCAGGGTAAACGTCTTCTATTTGGGTCAGATGATTATTTAATTCTTCATTACTGGGACTTCTCCAGCTGACACAAGAATGCACTTGTCAATTTTGTTTACCTTAAGTATTATTGAGCACTGCTGTAAAATGATGGAGTTGTTTGTTTGATCAGGGCAAGGTATGGGACTTAGAATGGTTCTATTTACTGGTGCAGTGGCTGTGTCTGCAGGCATATCTAGTTCTGTTAAAAGGCTGAAGATTCCAGCTGTGAGTCAACCAAGTACTTAAATATGTGCTTAACTTCTGTATAATAAAAAGTTCACATTTTCTTGCAATACAGGTACTTATTACTTCGTGTATAAAATATGTAGCTTTCAGTTTCAAGACATACAACCTACAGTCCAGAAAAGCATGTGCACTTTTATGCTCATCAGCAATTTGCACCCAGCTACAATATTTCTTTTCATATTTATGCCACTTCTTTCTTCTTTCATAATTTTGGTATTTTGATGTCAAATATTTGAAATTATTTTTGTGTGATGTTCTCAAACAGTCTCTTGTAGAAAACAAAACTGTAATTTCTACAAAACAGAAGTGGGCATTGCCAACAAAGCTGTCAGTGAGTGCTGTGATAGTGGTATTAGATATGGACTTATCCAGTAGGAACTGAAATGGACCCTGCAATTATCTCACACGGAGCAAACCTCTGGCTGTTAATAGTAATTCAGCTATTTCCAGCCCCAGTTTCAGGTAAAGAATTAGCCTGGGGTGAAAGACCACGTATTGCATTACAGATCATCTGCACCTCCCCTCTTCTCGCCAAACCTGGTTCAGCTTCAGATGGAAGATAAGCACCTCCACCTGAGGACAGACCTGCTGACCATTAGTTCCCCAGAAGGACTCTTGTTCCCAGTATTCAGCAGCACGAGGAGAATTTTCAAAACTCCTACATGTAACATCAGCAGCAGCTGCAAATACTTAAACACCAGACAAATCTTGGGCTGGTATCCTTGTTATTAAAGCATAAATTATACAATTCAGTCATCCTTGTGGCAGTAAAATTAGTGATTAAAACCCCCAGTGGTTTCTTGTGCTGCCTGCTTCTGAGCAGAGAATTCAACTGGACTGATGTTTCCCCTCCTGAACGATGTCATTTCAGTACGAAAAGCAACCTCTCAAGCACAGAGAAAGAGACACTTCTTACCTCCTCCAGGCTTCTGGCTGCCATGGCCATTAGCCAGCGTCCCTGTGCCACCTTTAACAGAGAGCATCTGCAGAATCCCACGTGCTCCGTGAAGACAGAATCCGTCACTGAAGTCCGTCCCTCTGCTAAATCCCACAAGCAGATCCTCTGGTCTCGCCCCTGACTGTTACAGTAAAACAAGTTATCCATGAGCTGCGGCCTGAGGAAGCCTGGCTGCCTGCAGGGCAGTAACTTGAACGGGGTCTTTAACAGACACAGGCAGTAATGGACCAAGCTTCGAACAGCTTCTCTGGGGGTGTTAATTGGGTATTTCATGAAATGTGGGGGAGCTCAGTGTCCCCAAGACCACCACCCTTCTGCCAACTGCAGAACTGGCCAAGAGGTTCAACCGTCCCTGGCAGGGGGGAGGGCCTGGGAGCCAGTCAGATGCACTGCAGTCACAGTTTCTGTCTCCTTGTGCAGAGCGACTTGATCAGTGAGCTGTGCTACAGCACACGGAGTCGTGCTATTTATATGTGTGAATATATTTATAAAGTCTCATGAGCATGTGAACATATACACAATAAAAATAGTTACATTTTATCATTGATTAGATCTAGGAAATAAAAGGAAACAAAAGTATCCAAAGATTCGCACATGTAACACTCATTCCCCTAGCAATGAAATGGAAATGTCATGCGTTGACAGCTGAAAGACAAACAGCAAGACAACAAAGACCTCATCAGAGATAAATAAAAAGAAGCAGTTATTCAGTGGTCAACTTCCCACAGCCACAGGCAGGGCACAGAGGGCTCCTAGGACTGTGCACGTGTGGAGACACAGCAGAGAGGGACTGGCAGCAACTGCTGAAGGAAACTCTGTGGCTGAAACACCCAAAGCCAGAGAGCAGCAGCGGCTGCATCCGAGGGACGATCCCACAGAGCCCGCGGCACAGCCCCGTCCCAGAGGCTTTGTGCTGCTCCCAGGCAGGCAGAGCGAGGAGGCCGCACAAAGGGCACGGCAGGAATTGCTGCAGATTTATGTGATCCCACTGGCTCTGGGACAAAGTAGCACTGTGCAGAAGCTTCCAATTCATAAACTAGAGCAGCACAGGATACATGTCCTCATGTTACCACCTGGGCAAGGAGTCATCAAAAATCCCTTATCCATGTCTTACTGTAATTAGCAGTATCACCTGATGGAAGTATGCAACCAAAACAGAGGAGATGTAAATCTACAGACTGTCGGGACTTCTTCAGCATCAGTGCTGTTCAGCTGAGTGACAAACTGACACAACATTTATAGCACTGGGCATACAAACAATGTGATACTGCAAGAAATTGTTGTGATTTAGCTTTACAAGAGAGAAACATAAAATACAGGTAAATGCTGTCCTAAAATTGCACTGCTATGTGAACTGTTAGAACTATATAGCAAAAACAGAGGTACAGAAAAACGCTATAATTATACAAACAATGCTCATTCAATATGATTTTATGGGGAGAGTGTTCATAATTGTACTTAAGCAGATAAGAAATATAAATGCTAATGAGTTCCACTGTATATTATGAGATGTCTTCTCTAGATAAACATGTCAGAACACCTCCTAATCATACAGACACTTTGGCATCTACTCTAGATCACCTGTCTAATCCAAAGTACACAAATCTTCCTGACCTTCCCTTGCTAAACAAGAACAGAAGATATTTTGCAACAAAGCAAAAGCGTAAAACTCAGCATTCTTGCTCATTTTCAGTCTTCCACTCTCCATCTGTGATTCTTCTCTTCCTTCCTTACCCTTTCTCCATCTCCCCTCTAATTAAAAATTCTTTATATCGATCTTCCCCAGGAACCAGCTGTGAAAAGTTTGTCAACTTCAAATCCAAGTGTATTTCCTTGACCCAAAAACCTCACCTGTTGTCAGTGTAGTAATAAAGACTGATCCCAAGATGTTATGATGTTATGTTACGATGTTGTTATGATGTCATAAGATACATCATAAAGAAATTAATTGTATCTTTCCCTTCCCCACTTTTTATTCTAGACTTTTTCTGTCTTTTTCTACTTCAGTACATTTCCGTATGTGTTGGCAAAACTTTAAGTGACTCCAGAATTAAGAGAATCCTTTGTCCCCACCGCCTTTTTTTCCTTCAATCACAGAGACAATAATATGTCACAGAGACAAGAATAATTTCACTGTTTTTTGCCTACTTTGCTAACCTGAGAAGCCTGTCTTTACCACCCACGGTCTCCACGCAGTAGACAGATTTTCTTCCATGGCCATCCAATGCTGTGTCCACTCTGTGTGTTTTCAGGTTCCAGACATGGATAAACCCGTTCTCAGACCTGGTGGTAGGAAGAGATGCTTTTAGTGGGAGCACTGCACGGAGGTGGGTCAGAGTCTGATGCTCTTCCTTTTTTTGTTTTGTTTTGTTTCCAAAACTGAAGCTGAGTGCACAGGTAACACACCCATCATGCAAAACCATGCGTGCTGCTGTTTTCTCCAGAAACGCTTTGTCAAAACAATACACTTCAATTCAAGAGGAAACAATCATATGACACTCAGCACAGCCAAAAATCCTGGTGTACTCACCCAGAGAAAAGAAGGGGGATATCAGGTTCTGGGCCTCCACAGGAAAAATGCAGAGTGTGGACTGCAGCACTGGTACCTCTGAGCACAAACTGTGGATCCGGAGGTGGCAGAGCCATCAGAGCAATGAACTCGGGGGGTGAGAAGCAGACACAGATATCACAGAAGGTAAGGCAGCCTAAAGTGAAATGACAACTTTAAATACATTCTGAGCAGGACACTTGCTTCTTCTCTTTCCTTTTTGAATTTTCATTACTGAACGTTTTTTCTATTTGCCACCCAGTTGAGGGTGAAGTATCCTGTTAAGATGAGCTGATGAAGCAGGTGTCCAACCTGCTCTTTACTGCATTCCTCTCTCAGCAGGGTGCTGAGCTGGCCACGCGCACGCACCTCTCGCACACTTGTAAATCCCAAATCGGTCAGCTGCCCTCCCTTGCTGCTAAAGGGAATACTACAAAATACAAGAAACTTGACACCCATAATTTAAGTGGGCAAGCAATTTATCATCTCACTTTAGCCTCCTGGCTAAGTCTTTCCCCTTCCTCTCCACAAAAACACTACTTTTGTATTTTTTCAGAAAAGCGCTGCAGTGAACCTATCAACTGAAAAGAATTTCAGATGAGATGGGAGTGATGATCATTTCTACACAAGAATTCCATTACTCCACAGTGTTTTAATTTTGGGTTCTAGGCATGGTTTCTTGATAAAAGAAATGCAGTACTTCATAGTAACTGATTGACTACTGTGCTAAACATTTTATTTCAAGGGGTTTGTATTCCCTAAAGGATCACGAAATGGATGTTTTCAGCTTCATGTCAAATGTGGTCCAAGTCAGCACAGAGCAGGACTGGTGTATGGGGGAGCAGGGGGCTGCCCTGTCCCACATGGCAAAGGACAGGACAATTCCTGATGAGCTCACAGTGACAGCCTGTGTGACCCTCACTGCTCTGGCCCCCTCACCAGGTATTTCCCTTCACATTAACAGCTTTGCAGGCAGCTGTGCACAAGCAGTGGAGAAAGACGAGGACAAATTTTCTGTGTTGTTGCAAATGACTCCCCGGACCTGTGCTGAGACAGGGCAACCAGCAGCTGATTCAACTGGAAGTACAATTTGCAGTTCATTGGAAAATACATTATAATGTCCATTACAAGAAATATTTTCACCATGAAAAGCGTTTGCTGCTGATCTGTGGCATTACTAGCCATGCTTGTGTATCTGCTGCTTCCTTTCTGACTTAACCACACATAGGAAAGGGCAGCTTTTGCCACTGCAGGTGTCAACTCTCATCACTTCTTCCCATTCATGCATATACTACCCCAGATTAAACAAAAAGTGTTCTAAATTCAGTGAGGGAAGATCAGCAGGTGTTTGTCTGCCTGCTGGTTCTCAGTAGAGGAATTGCAGAGAATCAGAACAGAGCGCAGGAGCTACAAGTTCCATGGCAAAACAGCCCAACTTTTCACCGTCATCTCACCTCAGTACCAGCTTTCAAACTGTGTTTAGTGGATGCATTTGCTAATGCACCTCATTTCAAGGTCTACCTCGAGTGTCTATAGATCAGTTATCACCATGGTATCTATAGGTTCGAATTAAATGCAATTATCTTTTAAGGCTAGTAATGAAACAGGATTCTTCAAGTGTAATGTGGAGTTCTCTCTCAATAGCACTGTGTAAATAGGTATGAAAATAATGAGCTCAGTGGATACCCTCTGTGCTTTAGGGCCCTGACTCATCTCTTTTATGAAGTTGTTGGATGATCCAGACTCACGGCAGGCTGGAGTACATTTTCAGATGTACATGATGAACAGGTTCACCCCCACAGTGAGATCCAGCTCCCAAGTGCCCATCTGCAACATGCCTCACTTGTGCTATAAACCTGTTAGACCAAGGATTTTGTCACCAAGGGACACCTCTTTGGGGCACTACAGCTGTGTACTGGTGCCCTCAAAATGACACTTTGGAGAACCAGATAAATGAAAGAGTCGCTAAGAGCTTGTCAGAGGAGTGGGGTCCCACTTCATGGTGGAGCAATTCTGGCTCAGTGCACTGAGCAAGGAAATAGAACTGAGGCAACCCAGAGGCTATCTGGGATTACAAGGCAGGTTTTTAATAGCATTTTTCTAATTACTGACACAGAAGTTTTTGCTGACAGACAGCAAGTGTGTGCGTGGCTGTGGGAAGTTTTACCTGGCATGAAACAGACACTACTAATGCATGTCTTTACAAGGATGATATTTCAGAAAAATCCTCAGACCAGTTACAGGGAAAAAAAACCTACTGAAAACATACTTCTGAGCTGCAAGTTATTGAAGGGACTTTTTGCTCCTTAGAGTCTGGTTCTTTCCTTGCTTTTCTGCTAATCATATCTTTGAATCTGGAAATTTGGCTTAATATTAAATCTAATGTTTATGGAGTCCTTATTACTTCCTATCATGATTTGGAGGATGAATGGCAGTGTGACAGTATTTAGTGTCTCATTTTCCTTCCAGCAGGTGCTGAATTATAAAATTTCATCTTTCCTGTCCTTTTTATCCATAAGCTTGGACAAGTCACTTAAGACAAGATTTAATAAAAAGTTCTTAGGTACCTACAAAAAATCCCATGAGGTTGCAAAGAGATGGAAATTTGGTGTACTGGTACTTTAATAACTCCAAGAAAGCATCAATCTGTTCCTGTTGACACACAAGCATCCTCAAAAAAATGACACTCAGCCTACCTTCAACTCACCAGGTAGCTCAGTCTCTCTACCTTACAGGGATAATGAAATACATTGTGGAGTACTGATTTGAACAGATAATGGTTATACTGTGCTTTGCTAAGCAGACAGCTGCAAACATGCTAAATATGACGATTGTGAGATAGTTAAGGCCTCTGGGGAAATTTTTCAAAAGTGCCTAAGTGGTTTAGAAGCCTAAGACTCATTTCCAAATGAATTTTCAATCCTACATCTCCAGGACTTTTTAAAGTTTCACCCCAGGTGTCTAAAAATGAGTTCTCTAATTAGCACAACATTTATTTTCTTGTTAACTCTATCTAGCCTCAGGGAGACCAATCTGTTCTTGTTAACTGGGGATATCTGCAACAAATTTAATTAAATGAAGTTGCTTAGTATTTAGTCTGGTCTGAGAGCAAAATCTGGCTCAAGGGCTTGAACAAGCAAAGTGCAACCTACAGAATAAAGTTCATTTAAAGGCATTTCTGGGCTACACTATATGTTTGTCCCTGTGTTATTACCCTCATGGTATGACTCCTGCCTCCTGTGAAACGAGTTAAAAGACATGAACACATGAATCATTTTGCTCATGGCAGTACTTGCTTGCAAGACGGCATCACTTGCAAGAGGCAACACCTCACCATCAGGCTCTTTGGTTTTTTTAAAAAGATGTTCCACTTCTTATTTCTTCCAGCCTTCCCTGTGCCGGTAACAGCATCCTCCTTCAGGAGCGGAGCTACACGGATGTGACACACACAACGAGAAGTATTTCTGACAAGGTGCACTGCAAACCCTTGGGCTCCTGCACAAGTTACATTTGCTGCACAAGTGGGGAGTGGAAACCCAGCTGCTCAAATGAGGGTTTCAATTAGTGAACGGCTGAGTGCACCACACATGAGGTACCAAAAAGGGCTTTGTCTAAGAAAATGCATCTGCTAAATGCCAGAACAATAAAATTTCCTTCAAAATTACATTATTTTAAAGAACAATTCACTATTAATATCCCTCACAAATCTTACTTTGCTTAGGTTGCAATTAGAATAATCCTCAAACCATTTGAATTTCTATGCAGTGGTATTTCAGTATCATCACTTCAGCATTTGATATAAGAAAGTTAAGCTTTTATTTAATGAGAGTCATTTAAAATATGTAAATGTCAAAAGGATTACCTTAGAAAAATCTCTCAGAGAATTAAAAACATTAACAGATTCCCACAGGAAAAATTCCAGCAGAATTCAGCAATTCTCCCGTTCCCACTCCTGTCACTTGTATTTCTATCACACATTGAAGCAAAAACAAATTGCTATTAAAATATCATCCAAACACCCTCCTCCCCCTAACAAACTCCACAGTTCACTTTGAGATACCAACGGCTCAAGCAAAGACAGGAAAAAATCCTCTTCTATTTTACTTTAGGCTTATTTAGAGTAGTAAAAACGCAGTGGTAAAAGAGCTTTTTCAGGTATAGGAGAAATAAATCTCCCTAGGCATGTCTGGCAAACTGATTTGGGACTGCAACCAGCAGGTGTGCAGACATAATTACTACTGCAAAATATCCAACACATCCAGGTGTGCTCACAAACAGATACATGAAATCCCTGTTATTTTTTGACAATACCCAGTCAACCAGGTTCCACCCTCCCAAAGGAAAAATCAGAGCAAAGAATGAGTTGAGAAGGATGTGAATGAATTGTTCTTCCCCCTTTCCAGGCTTTTTCATACAAAAGCCCTTTTTAGCCTGCAGTTCTGTGCCTACCTGCACCCCCTGACAAACTCTGCCCTGTTGCACAGCACGCAGTGCTCTACTGCATGAGCGTGTTTTGGAAGTGGGTCATGAGCTGCAACTGCAGAGGCAGGGGAAGTAACAGCCTCCTTCAAGTTAATAGTGCAGTGCAATTTTGTTCCATTACATTTGCAATCTCCACCATTAAAATCCAGCAGGCAGCCCTTGCAGTACGAGCTTTCCAAAAGCAATGTTCCCACATTTCCAGCCTCCAACCACGGCAGACAACGAGGTTTCTCAGTGGTGAAACCATAAACTACTCTCAGCCCAATCAACACCCCGTACCAGGGCTGCCCAGAGGGCTGTGGCCTTTCCTCGTGGCTCAACAGCCACGACAGAGCCTGATGGTCCCAGAGCACCTGATTCCCCTCGCTGAATTGTGCTAGAACACAGCAGCACTTGGAAATATCTCAGACGTCCCTGGTTGTCCCAAAATGCTGCCTGGTTCCGTGCCACTTCTCAGAAGCAGAGAATGGGAATTTAGCACTAGAGGAACCCATTCAATCAGTAACATTTTCATACATCATTAAAAGAGATGCCAGACAAATCCACGCAAGTTGAACTAGTTAAAGTTCACCTCATCTGACTGCAAAAGTGAATTTTTATAGGTTATTGACTACAGATGGTGTGAAAGCAGGTATATGATTTGGTAAACAATTCTTCAGACATGTTGTGACAAATTTTTAAGCCCAGCTTTTCATTTTGCATGTACAAACCAAAAAATATCAGAGCATACTGAAACAGAGAAGTCAGCAATACAAAGAGATGTTGTGAGACTGAAGAAATCTCTTTGCACCTGAGGTGAAAAGTAACTCAGCTGTACAAAGAAATGCCTTTCTGGATCCTGTAGCAAGCTAACACACACAAAACACTTAGGGAAGAGTGAAAATCCCAAACTAAAAGCCAGGCACCCTGCTTTTTGGATTCTTACCCCAGCTGCCCAAAACACATGGTATGTCTGTCGTGTGCAAAGACAGAAACGTGCACTAGCAAAAGTAAAACCAGCAGAAGCTTGATCAAGAGATGTGGGAGTGCTACACAAACAGTTGCAAAGGTCAGAGACCCAGAATATATGAAAATTCATTTGTCAGTCATATAACAATGCAGCTTTCAGTTTAAAAGTCCCATTTCTATCTTCATTGCTAAACTGAGATAGAAACTGTATTATACTTCTAGGGTTTCTTTAAAGCAAATTTTAAAAGAAATTTACTTCAAGTGGAAATTAGAAATCAGTGGAAATTTTTAAATCAAGAAATTGACGTCAAGCAGAAATTAGAATTAGTGGAAATTTTTGATTTAACCAGTAAATGTACTAATAAAGCACTCTTAATTTTCAGAGGTAAGGATAACAAAATGCTTTCTTTTGATTTAGTTACTTTTCATATTACTATTTACTTATGACTGCCAAAGTAGAGATTAAGCACAGTGATATATATGTGTGACTTCAAAATCTAAATTAATTATGATAATAAAAATATTTAATTTTAAAAAATCACAACAGTGGAGTCGGAGCATTCATTAGTTTATGCTTGCACTAGAAAATACCATATCCAGATACTGTAGACAGATTTCTATCTTGCTTGCAAAACTTGTTAGTTAGCGACACATCAATGTCAAAGAGAATGCAGTGATTTATATGACCTAGTTACAGAATCCTTTATTAGCTGATATCATAAACCTGTTGCCACACAGCCAACATTACAGCTGACAAGAGTCCTTCCTCTTACAGGTTGGGAACACTAAACACTGTCAGAGCTTTCATTCTAAATAGTCACCAAATCATTTCTAATGACTGACAATGACTGCCTGCTCAGAAAAACACTTCAAAAGCCTCAGTTTGAGAAGTGCTGAGAACCTCCATTTCCCACTGACTTCTAGGGAAGTTAGGACTTCATCCTTTCTCAGGAGATCCCCAAAATTACCTTCTCTCTTGACATTTAGACAAGAATGATGGAAGCTTCCACATTTTAATTGTAATAGTCAATGGACAGATAGCAAACAAAATTGCTTATCAGCAACTGGTGATATGCCAAGAAATCTTATGGGAGCAGGGAAGTAAAATGACTAATAACCATCATGCAACACAACACATTTTTAATGATTTCCACTCAGATAAATGGCTCCTCACAGCATTAGCACCTTTTTTGCCTGTAAGCATTCCTTACCTGAACAAGGCTAAACCACAATATATTATGATTTTAAGTAATGAAGTTTGCAAGAAAAATATATATAAATCTCAGTGTGTAACCTCCAAGAATACTGGAACCCAGGCTTGTGTCTTGAGGCTCACTTTGAAATACTTGCATCTGCAATTTTTAAAAAAGTCACTGTACAACAATTATTTTCTATATGAAAACATAGTTTCAGCATGGGAACAAAACTAAGAATGATTATGATCATTTGAAAGACACTGAGTTAGCATATGGATCTCATTGCCACTTACACATTTTGGTCACTGGAACAAAAAGCTATTAATCAATATGTAAAAGCCATAAATTAACATAAACATTAATCATTCTAATACTCCCCCTGTGTCAGACTGATAATTTTTTTTCAGTCTTTCATTCTGACATATGGGCCTTCAGCTATCAGCTGGTTGACCTTTTTAAACACAATTAAACATTTTGGGCACTGCAAATCTTACTGAAGTAAACATTTTGGAGACAAATATCATGGATATATTTATGCCAAAAATATGGGGTCTTAAAACATGAGAGCCCCTGTCTCTCATGTTATTGCACTAGCTTTTAATAAGGGAGCCTAAAATACATTGTGAAATACAGCTGAAACAGATGAAATTCTAGTGTTTCATAAACAGGTTCAATTTGCAGATGAGGGAAAAGACACCCATCTGTTTTACTTTCTGAAACCATTAATTGCTTGGGAAAGTGCAATAATATAACTACAGCCAGCCTTGTTTGGAGAAAGAAACCATAAAGGTCCGTAGTAGTTCAGCTCTACAACACACTCTGCATAAAATTATCAGGGGACAAAAAAGACAACAAATGCTTAATCACTTTGAAAACTTGAAGAATTTGAATATGCATTTATATACACACAAAATAAATTTTAAAAAGTATTTATACAAGTCTCTCTTCACCATAACATCAGACCTAGAATGAATTTAAGTTTGTACATGTGATAAATCATTGAAATCTAGCAGAAAATTGATAAGCCAAGGACCGTCAAAAGACTGTTTTGAGTAGCCTCCAGTTCAGCCATGCATAGCAATCTGTCAGCCACGGGGCTCTGTCTGCCCATCCTCCTTAATTAGGGGTGCTGCACAGTGCAGCATCAGCCACCAATCTTTTGGTTCCAAGAGCTAATAATGTCCTCAGATAGCATGGGCTTAATTAAACGTCTTCCAGACATTTTTGCAGACATTCCAGCAATAATCTTGTTTGGTAACAAACTATTAAAAAGAATTGACAGAGAAGAAATATATCAAGTTGTTACAGCAACTGAAGTTATTTAGGCCAGAATTATATGTCTGCAATTAAGGATTCTGTAACTCTGAGCAATTAAAATATCACTGTATTTGAAAACTAATTAATTCAAAACACATATTTTTCCCATGACAAACTTTTATGATTGTTTAATCTATTCCATTCTAATTACACTTTAATTAATCTACTCTTGTATAATATTATACTGTTATTCTGGCATTTGACCAACAAAGACAATAAATTGATTGCAGTTCCGTTGTGCAAGAGCAGAAACTGTCATGCCAGTTTCAACACCACGTTTATTTATTTGTCTGTTCTATTACTTTTCCTTTCCTCCCACAGGGCATAGGAACATGAAACACAGTACAAATCAGATGACATTTTGTCTTCTATACTTCTTCAAAGTGTGAAGTATAACAAGAGTTTCCAGAATTAAGGAAAAGTATATGTAACATGATATTACATAATAAAATATAATCAATAGTAAATGAATTTATACTTCTAAAATACATTGCTTATCAATACTTATCAATTGATTCCTGGTGTACAGGACCATGTCCAGAGCTGCTAGAAAGAGAGCTGTTTCCATGAACATGAAGGTGTGCTCAGGATCTCGCTTGATACAGTCAACAAAAAGGGAGAAAGAGACTAAATCTCATTTTCATACCAATCTTAAAATTAAATTAATTCAGTATCTTCCTGAGTTTTAAAAGCCATTGCATTTTAATTTTGCATCAAGTCACCTTTGATTTGACTAAAACAAAAGTATATAAATTCTTTTATTACTCTACAAATATTATACTTGGATTAAACTCTGATAAAAGAAATATATACAAATATTTTATTAAACATGGAGTTAGTAGTGGTGTATTTCATTTTGCTTCGGCTATACTTAAGGTAAGAATGACTGCTGTTTACAGTCAGAAGTCTTCTTTTTTTTTTTTTTTTAATATGAATGTCCCTGAAATTTGCCGTTTTCACTCATTTGGTGGGAGGAGAAAGTAAGAAGTGACACTTTATGAAGATACAATGAAGCAACCTACTTTTCATGTACTTTTAAAACTTCAGCTTGTGTCCCTGGCTGCACGCGTCCTTCTGCTTATGCAATACCCCCATATTATGTACGCCTTGCCATGGGAGAGATGCCGTGCAGAGGTAGGCAATTAAATTAAACTACACTGCAAGTTGAGCTCTGACAGCGCTTCCCAAAATATTTCTTTCACTTTAATGACACAGTTTACATTTCACAGAATTAGAAAGACAAGTACAAAATACATATTCATTAAAAGAAGAAAAAAAGATTCTGCACTTAACTGAACAGGCTACGTATTTCAACAGTATATGGTGGGAGATGCATTTATATCAGAATATTGTACCTGTGTCCCACCCCAATGTTTATATTTTCGACATTTGTTTCATAACTGTTATAAAATATACTTTAAAACTGCAAACAGCAAACAAGATAAAGACAAAAACACTGAAGGAACATTAAATAACCAAGGGCAATTCCTTTTTGTGACCAGCTCATGTTTTGAAATCCAAATTTTGGAGCTGATCTATGCCTGTCCAAACTGCCAGATGATATTGGTGAGACTGCTCAAATGAGGGAGGGTTTGCAGGGCCTGTTCATTACACCAATATTTCATAATTCACTTCCTCCTTGGGAGGTTTCAGCTTCTGTGTACACTACAACACATCTCTGAGCCCAGTGTTATTCCAGGTCCTTCTCTGGAGATGGAGAAACTGTGGCAGGGACAGTCAGTGACCTCCCAAGAGGGCACAGTCCCTAGAACTGGGATTAGGACTCCACTCACTGACTTCAGGCAGAGACGGTCCCTTCCCAGGGACACTGAGATTCACATGCCACGTGGTATTTTAAGAAACAAAGCAATGCGGACAGTCTGTATCGATTCATTAGATTAAAACTTTAAATCCTTATTCAGGTCAGAAAAATCCTCTCAAGGTCAGGAACAAACTGCATTTCAGTAAAGACCATTGCATTTGGTACTTAACACTTCACTTTCTCCAAGAACTCCTTCAGCATCCGAAAGAAAGAAAAGACTTAATGTTATGTGCACCATTTTTAAATATATGACTCAAAATAACAGATTATTAAGTATTTTTAGGTCATGAAATATCCCCCAAAATTCAAGCTTAATTCACGTTAATTAAGCAAAATTCAAGCTTAATACTCATAGTACGTGTCATTTGTCTACTAGGATTCCTATTCCATACAGTGTATTTAGACAAGCCAAGTTATTGGAGAGCAAGTTAGTCCAAGAACTCTAGTAGGGATCATTATAATTCCACTGCAAACAGGAATGACATTTACAAAGCAAATATTACCTGAATATCAAATGAAAAATTAATGTTTATTTTAACAGTTTAGGCTAAGCCTACACTTTAGACATAACTGTTCTTTCATGCCAGTTTGAAAATAAACCTACACATAAATCTACATCTATTTTACATAAGCATGTAGGATGCATTAGTTAAATATGCTCATCTCCAAGCGTACAAGCATTTGCTTATATGTTAAACAGTTTAACTGTTAAAATGTGAGGGATATTAATAAAAAACTGGTTCCATATTAAACAGGTTGAATACTAATGATGCTTAATTCCCAGTTTCTGGTGCTGTTTCCTGTGTCTGTCGTGATAACCAGTTAGTTTCTCTATGTTTTAACAAGTAACACTAACTAGTATTTAGCAAATGGAGGGAAATAAACCCAAAGTTATAGACTGGAGTTGCATCTTACACATCTAACTTCAAGCTTCACTCCTCTCATTCACCATAAATTACTCCTGACCAAAAATGCAATGAAAAATGCAACACTGTTTCACTGTATTAATTTGAAGCTTTGAACAATTCTGCCGTACCTGAACTTGAACTCCCCGGCTTTGAATTTGTGCTGAACAGCCCCCATTGTACCGCGCTTTTATGCTGGCAGGAACTGAAGTGTCAATCTTTCGTCAGATAATCAGATTATGTCATGTTCTGACCAAATTCATTAGGAAAACTTTTACCAACCCTATTATCTCAAACCAGAAAATCTAGATCAAAGTATAACCGATTTTACAGCACAATAAAACTGTTATAAATATTTAAACACTAATTAAAAGGCCCCTTTTGTTAAAGTAAATAAATAATTGAAAGCTACCTCTGCTTATAAATGCTATCGAATGCAACCATATTTATCACATTTCTAAGAAAACCAGGTTCTATAGATGATGGAGAGTGGGGAGAAAAGCACTTAAAAGTCATTTGAGAAGATGGAGGTTTGCTAGACTTTTAAATAATTTGCCTAAAGTAAGTCACACTGAGTGCTCATTCTGGTGACAAAGCATTAATCCCTGAATGTCTTTGTTAACTCCATTCACACTGGACAATCATATCTACTGCATGCAGACGTGCTGGATGGACACTACGTTCAAAAGGAGAGAAGAAATACTCCTTAAGGAAATCCTACATCAATGACTCATTTCTCAGTAAATGCAATTGCATTGTAACATATTGTTTTCTTTCTGGAATATGCATGATCTTGTTTCCTAAAAAGGTAAATAACTGTAATTAACTTCAGCAGATGTATTTTCGGCTTGTTGATCAGATATGACATCTGCATAAACCAAACACTGAATGGAAGAGTACTTATACTTTCCCTTGTCTTCACTTCAGCTGAATAGCAAGCATGGCATAAAAAGGAATTTAAAAATTCATATTAATATAATTAACAGCAAGGAACCAAGCTTAGACTAATCCATGAGCAGAAGCAGCAACAGGACAGTCATCAATATTGATTTCACATATTTTTCAGTACTACAATCAGATTCTCCATCTGTAACTCAAACTTTAAAAGTATGATAATTTACGGAAAGGAGATTAATTTAGCCATTTTGAGTCAAAGACTTATTTCATAGCTTCATCCCAAATCCTGTATATTGTTAGGATCCCTTTCCCCTTTGAAGACTTAGTGAATGATTGAAGCTTCTACTTTCTGAGAAACAGATAACACAAGACTAGTAATCTGACTCTAAGCCACTGGATAAAGGCAGTTTGTTTCCTCTTAGCCCATCTGTCAACACCTCTTCAGTAATTAGTCCTAATTATTACAAAGGGCTAGCCTCCCATTCGCATTATTAAATCAGAAATAGTATCATAGCCAGGTATCTTTCAACGCCTACCAGACTGGCGACCTTCGATTTCATTGAATCTTCTATCAGTATCCGCCTTTGGAAGAGCCTCGGCAGTAATTTTAGCATCAGCTTCAAAGATGCAGATCCCACAGTGGAATTCCAGGGATGCATTCATATACACACCCACATCATGTGACAGGAGAGCAAGCAACACAATTGACCTTTGCATTGTTCTCTAAACTCCTGTGATATAAAACACACATTTCTATTTTACACAATGGAACTGGTTTTTGCCTGCGTGCTTCGAAGCGCTCCTTTGAACTAAATGCTGATAGGAAGAATAGTGAAACCATGTATAAAGATGAAGGTCAGATCTTTGTTAGGAAAACAATACATCTGAAATGTTCTTTCAGATCAAGACAAATTTGCAAGGAGTAAACAGTAACTAAAAATATTCATAGATGTATTTAAGTGTGAAGATTTAAAAGGTTTCTTTTGTTTCTTTTTGCCATATAGCTGAAGTACTTCCCCAGAAAAGTGTAAAACAAAAGGATGATGACATCCCAACTCTCACGGAACCAAAGCTCAATTAGCTGAGGCTTTAGTCAGACTGCTTTAAGCTCTTTATTTGAGTTAACATTTACTTCATTGAAACAAGAGAAAAGATATTCCTAAGAACCAAACACTCAATTTCTTTTGATTAAAAGCCAAATGTGTTTCCCAATCACACACCTGAGACTGTGAGTGAGGATTTGTTTATGGTGGATTTCTCATGAACAGCAGAGCACCACCAGTTTCCTCAGACACAGTGAGCTGACCTAAGATGCACTCCTACAGTTTATGGCTCATGTAAGTATCCCTACTAAAAGCTTGTACCCAGAGTACAGGAGCTACACATATATTCAAAAGTCTCCATATGAACAAAGCCCACATTCTCTAATTAAAGCAAAGAATGTTTTTGTTGATATGCTTAATGTTACCAAAAAAAACCCAAACCAAACCATGCATACAGAAGATGATTTCTTTTACACAAAACCTCCACCCAAACACATTTTAAAGAACTTTCCTGTGTTCTGTATTAAAGTGAAATAGCTATTTCCCCCCCACCCCCCACAGGTCTCCTCTAAACGCTACAGGTGTAATAAGAGTGAGCTGCTGTGTTTGAAGCAATAGCCTAAAGCCTTGGGGGAGTAGGGCAGGCACGAACAGGGTGCTTGGGGAGGCTGCTCCAAACTGCAGGGATGCCACCCCAGCTCTGGGGTGTCATTAAAACCCAGTGCCTGAATAGGGACCATAACCCAAATTCTGGGTCCCTGATCTGTGGACGTGGTTGGCCCAAAGTCCCTGTTGTTTCATTGGCTCAAATTGGCGTACTTGGAAGTAGCACAAAGACATCTCAGCAGCACACAGTACTGGAGCATGAAGAAACTACTCTGATCCAGCTCCCTGCATTCTTGTTGTGCATATCTTCCTGCCAGAGCACTCATGGCACCACATAGCTTCACTGCACCTGGATAGCTTTTCCCTTCTGAGACAACCAAAACTCACTGCCAAGAAAAATAAACACACAAACTTAAAATTCATTTCCCAAGTTGTACATTTCCCAAACAAATGCCATGTTAGTGACAATCACAGTAACAGGCAGGCCTTTGACTATCAATGGATCAGACTTTAAAACACATTAATGTTTCAGGTATCAACAATGGAGTACTAACATGCTACCACTTTTTTCTTGATTATCCTTATGAGAATTCAGTGCACTAACAATAAAACCCTTTCAAAGTAGAACATGGTATAGTACTGTATGGCAGAAAAAGAAAGCCCTGCAAGGTTGGATAACTGGTCCATCTGGCCTAGTACCTGATTTCCACCAGTGCCAGGCTATTTAGAGATACAGTTTAGGAAAAAGACAGAAGCCTGGCTGCTTTTGCAGTCCCTTCCTCCCACCCCCATACTCAGGCACGCACAACTGCCGTATAAATGATGTTATGGGGCACGCAATTTCACTGTCCATTCACAGTTTCATTTCTGTCTATGAAATTGCCTAATCTTTTTTGAACCTAATGATATCCTTGCCTTCACTACCTACCATGGCAAAAATTTCACTACCTGAAGTTCCAGAAAATGAAGGACTATTTTCTTTTCTTTGTTTTAAACTTGATCTCCTACAAGCGTCACCGAGTGCCCTCTAGTTCTTATATTGCAGGATTTGGAGGGCAAGTTTCACATCTGGCTTTTTCATCACTTTCATGATTTTGTAAATCTAAATGATAAATATCTGTCTTTCTCTAAACTGAAAAGTATCAGACTTGTCAATCTCTCCTCATATGACAGTTGTTCCATTTCCCCAAATTGTTTCAGTTGCCATTTTCTGCACCATCCCTAACTCCACTAAGTCCACCTGGAAAATCAGAGAACTGAACACAGTCCTTCACATATGAGTCCAGTGAGGTTTTCTTAGCAGCAGAGTGACATCCTTGATGAGATAAATCACTGACATCAAAAATCCCAGGTCACTTTCAAGAGAAAAGTTATTTCTTTCTACAACAGAGATAATTCCAGCTACTACACCTAGCACAGGAAGTTATCTTTGTTCTCAATAGTTTGGGATTTCTCCTGCAGAGCAAGCCAACAGAGAAAAGGCTAAGTGTAAGTGTACTGTCCAAGGATCTACATCCGGAAGAAATAGCGTATTTTAGTAGCACTTCCTGAAACACCTAGACTTCCTGGAATTAACAGTTAAAATCCCAGAGGAATTGATAAGGTTCTTTGATAACCCAAGCCTAGCAGACTGCTGCCCAACACCACTGTGTACCTTTCAGGGAAGTATTTTAAAAGTCCTATCTACTCTACATCAGTGGTTGAGAGCTCTGGTCCATTTTTATAACTATATGCCCTGTAGCTTCCCTTGCTGATGTGGACCAAAATCCCTCTTACATCATGCTAGGAGCTGCTTCTCTCCATTCCTAGCTACATGCATTTAAATGGCATATTTTACAGTATAACAAATCCTTCCCTATCTTAAGTTTACTTTGTATTATGCAGAAATCTTGGGAGTGAAAATGGGTTGCCTTGATTTTCATTTGATGTCATTAGCTTCCATGGAAGTAGAAGTGTTTGGGTCAAAGAGAGGCAGCAACTATAAAAGCATATGTGCACAATGTAATCTCAAAAGAAAACAGAAATCAGAGTCCAGCAAGAGGAACAAAAGGAAATATATCTTTGTTCCAGCTGCATGAGCCACCCAAGCAGTGAGGAGAACAGTGCTGAAATCTCCCCAAGCCTGTGCACGACAGCACTGCAATGTAACCACAGCCTTGCCTCGGCCTCACTTTGGCCACCACATGCCCAAGTCTACCAGCAAGAATCTAGTGGGATAGAGGAGCCACACCTCCCTGTGGACACCCAGAAATGTCTCCATCTCAAACTGGCAATGAGATGGATGGATCCCAGGGCCTTTACCTGGCAGTTTTGTTCAAGTGCAGAAAGAGAGATGAGGCCCCATGTTCCCAGTGCAGTCCTTGCAAGAAGAATGAGGTCTGGGCTTCACTACATGGTTAGCAAACAACCTCTTGCAAAGCACATATCCATTTTTAGATACTGCAAATTAAAATGTTTTGTAGGAATGCACTTGTGCAGTTTCTTCAGTTCCCTCTAAGGTTCAAAACATTTACAAACATCAATAATTACACAAAGGTAGCACCATTAAACTAACACTGATTTTAAAGACATTACTCACACAGTGAAGATGTTCACACACATCACCAACTGCCATGGCACATTAACTTACCAACTGACTTTTGCTCTCTCAAAAGAGAGAAGTCTTCATTATAATGTGTTTTGTATAAAACCAGACTACAGTTTAACCTGCAAGGTCTCTGGTATATTCCTTTCTCAAATCTGCAAGTACTAGTTTTACGGAAGAAGTCTGTGCCAAAGTATATTATACCTACTATGGCAATAAATTCTTCATGGATGAGGTTTTATACATAAATTACCTCCATTTGCAGTCTCTGAATGCTCTTCTAAATTTTATGGGCTAATATGAATTATGAGCATCCATGTATTTCTTGTAGGTATACTGTGAGACAGATTTTTTCTACTACTTGCCAAAGATTATGCAAGTGAGTTATACTCTACACCTTTCTCCCTCCACCCTCGTTGAACAAATGTGGTAATACAAACCAGTCAGTTGCTTCTGAGAAGTGTTTGGTCTGCTGTAAAGGTATATATGTATCAATTATTCTAACTGGGATTAAATGTAAATCACATTGGTAAACAAAAGCATCAACAATATCAGAAAGGTTTTTTCTAAACCTTATAATCTTAGATTTCTTAACCAAGGTTATTTCTTGGTTTAGTTACTGGTACATTTATGGTTTGGCAAAATAACTCCTTTTAAATAAACTGTACATTTAAAGAGCACAATTTATATTTATCTGAAGTTACAACTGTAATCTTTAAAAACTTGGCTGGATTTCAGTGGCTGGGCTTTATGTATTTTGCTGGTTCTGCTGGATTTTTAAAACCCTAGAGAACTGGGAATGGAATGAGTCTGTTCACTGTTATTATTAGTCTCTAGTAAATACTGTTGGTGACCCACTGGAACCTAAATCCTAGCCATTCTTCATATATCTGTTGAAGACTGGGTGCTTTGGACTCAGTTCATACACAACATTTACCTCAGAAGATGGGTCCAGGTTTCCACAGGAGCTCTAATTTCACGAATCACTAGAAATGTGAACTGGCAAACAGTACCTGGACCCCAATTCTACAAACTGCTCTAACTCCACTATCTGAAACAGCTTAGTAGTTTCAAAGGCTTCACAAGAACAGGTCCAGGATCAGTCACACAGAAGGACACATCACTGGTCGGCTGTACTGAACAGCACCTACTCACAGCCACTGAACCTGAGAGGCCAAAGACAGCAGGAATGGTACACGTGGTGTGGGAACACTTGCCCTGCTCCCACGACAGCAGATGAAGGATCAGGCAAGAAGGCTCATAACAAGATCAGACAAAAGAGAAAACACTGAATCATGTTAAAGTAATTACCAGAAAATAAGACTTCTGCAAAATATTTGCAATCAGCTTGCTCGAGCCTTCAGGCTCAGTCTTGCACTGGGCTGCCTGTAGCAGCACCACCCCAGGAGGCGCTCCAGGAAGAGGGGTGACTCAGTCCCAGTTCCTCCCTGGCTCCTTCCTCCCGCATGGCCCAACAAATAACTGCACCCTGTCCCACTGCAGCACTCCCACGATACTCCCAACAGCCTGACAGTACAGAAAGCCACAGCCCTGCTGCCCCTCTGCTTGCCCTACTTCTGGGACAGTGAGGGCACACAGACCCCATTCTCTTCACCCCATTGTGTCTCCTCTCCCATTTCCCCACACCCAAAACTGCTGTCTAAAGCAGCCATATGGGACACATTTACTTCTCACTACTGCCCTGGGGTGCTACTAGGAACAGGAATAATCTAGCATGGAGATAGCATCAGCATGAAAGAGAAGAGCATCTTAGTTAGGAAGAACATATGTCGTCACTAGATAATGATAACCACATTTAATGGGCACAAGCATGAAGGCATGAATTTCAGAGATTCCTCCCTTGTTTTAAAAAATAGGGGCTTATTATAAAAATGCCCAATTACACCATCAGGTGCTATACAATATTTATTATATAAAATCACTATAATTAAATGCTAGGTGCTGATTTTAATTATTTAGCAGTGGAGCAATAAAATAAGCAAATGCCTTTGAAATGTTATTTTCATAGAGAAATCGCAGAATACAAAAGTAGCTAAAAAATGACCTGTCAGGACCTTAGACATCCCACAGTAAGATTTAAGCTGCAAGAATTCTCGGATCCATTTTTTTGCTGTAAGCTTAATGCTAGTATACGGGAAAAGAGTGAATTCCTGCCCTGACTGGGTTATTTACCATGTCACCTTAGAACTAGACACTTGTGAAAAACAAAGTCATATATAGAGGCTAAAAATAGTGAAGATCTGAAGCAGTGAGGTAGTTCAATCCACAGGGGCCATGTCTGCACATGCCCCTCCACTGAAGGACCTAGGCTGTGTTCATTAGTGTTGGAAAACATTGCAAGACTATATAGAAAAAAAATTTATATTGGAAAAATAGTTCCAAAACATAGTATTTCTTGAGAAACAGCATCCAAATAACTGGAAATAGAGGGCATTCCCAGTACATATTCCAAATAATCTATCTGTCATAGACAAGGGAAAAAAGGCTGCCATATTAAATATTACTAATTCTATTCTGGGGCTAAGTAACGCTCCTGGAGAAATGGTGATAAAAACAACCAACAAGCAGGAGTGAAGCTGTGGCAAAACAGGTGCTGTACTGTCCTTAAGCAGGATGCAGTGCACACTGTCCTGACCAGGGACAGGACTCTGTCAGCTAATGACATGAAAATGGCCATGCCACCTTCCTTCCTTTTTAGTGTACTTGATGTTACATCAAGGAAAGATCTCCAGCACAGCTCCAAATTTGCAAGGCTGAAGTGCTGTCAGTGTGCCAGACTCACCATTACAGGCCTAAATAATGGATGGATGTGGAGCTTCTAGACTGTCTTCACTCCAGCTGTTACCTTGCAGACGTTGGGATGGATGACACTGAAAAATTCTTCACATTGGCATTACATTAAGAATTCTTCTGTCAAAAAAAAGAATGTAGCCCTCTTCCATTCACATTTCTGACAAACTTTTGCTTTTCTTAATAATTTTCAGCTAAACAAAAACTGAGCTAGAAATGTCCAGTTCAAACTAAATGTCCTATAAAACTTAATACTGCTGATTATTCCTTGCTTCCTTACATCCTTCTCATTTACCAAGAACAAAACAAAACTTGTTGAAGAATACATTTTAAGGCAGGAATAATGACCATTCCCAACCCCACAGCTCCATTTTTATTGCAAATAAAATAACTCTAAAGGTCTTCCATTAGCTTCAGAGGCTGGGAGGGAGTGGGAAGAATGATGTGTTACGCTACAACGGAGGAAGTACATACGCCAACTGGAAAAACGGACTATAAAAAGCTTTTCTTACACAAACATGAGGAAGCAACCAACACCCTTAATTGTTGAAGCGAAAGGAGGGAGCCCTAAACACACAACTAGGAAAAAAATTTAAATTAAAAAAGTCCTGCATGTGTCACATGGTCCCCATTACTCTCAGATTTGAGAGCTTGGTTGGATACGGCCAAACTGTTACCAAGAGCAAAAGAGCACAAATGCTGTGTAACTGTAGCAGGGTGGAGACCCTGTTGTTCAGACTATCACATGTTTTTTTGGCACAGCACTATGGACTCACTCCGTCTCTGCAACCTACTGCAAGGCGGGTGAGGAGCCCTCTGCATCTGGAACAAGGGACCAGAGCACAAAAGCCACACTACTGTGCTGCACTGCAGGAAAGGTGGTGCCACCAAGGCTGCTCCAAGGGCCTTTTGTAAGCAGCAGCACTCCCAGCTGCGTGTCAGGAACGCACCCCCTTCAGTCAACACAGGAACGTGTGGTTCACTCGGCTCAGAACCTGGGCATCATCTCACATGTCAGAGAACAAAACAATCAAAGGGTCTAACACAGGGCAAGAGTTGGAAGTACAGCTTCAGAAGGTCAAACAGGCCTATTACAGAAGAGAAATTTATTAGAGCAAATAGCTAAATACTGGCAGGACAGAGATGCAAATTCTAACAAGGCAGACTGAGGAAAAAGGAGGTGGACGGTGAAGTTGGCCACACTGATTTTACCTCCTTTGGAGGGACTGCTACCGGGGCCTTTGCACTGGGCAACACTCAATTGGAACCAGCCATCCCCAATACAGGCTCACACACTTCCGTGTCGCAAGAAACAGCCCCATACACCCCAGCATTCTGACCCCTAGCAGCATAAAGCCTCTAAAAGAGATACAACCAAAAGAGAGCTCCCATGATGATCTACTGCAACTTCAGTAGTCTCCTATTTTTCCATTAAGGTAATTTTCCTTGTCCATGAACATATATTGACTCATAGCATTTAGCAAAGTCATAACCCTCTAGTTACAGAGCTTGAACTTGTCAACAATCACTTAGTGAGTGTAATGGAGCTAGGTCAGAACGTAGATACACAATCCACAGATTCTACTAGTCCTTACAAAATCATTCCTTCCCCAGCCAGCCACCGTGTAACAGGACATTAAAGGTAGAGGTTTGGCTATGCAATGAACCTGTACCTTCAAAGTAATTTCACTTACAAATTCCATACATGATTCTGAATATCTACAACTTATAAATGACTACAAATCAAAACCAGAGAAGTCATCACACAATATTCAAGTGGAGGCAGCCCACATTCTCTCCTGCCTGCAGAACATGTCAAGTTGTTTTGGAATTTTTGAAAATAACAAGGAACACACTAAATACTTGGACAATACAGACCTACCAGTCTGGGATAAAACTGCATTCTTCTTCCCCTGCTGCTTACTTAGGGAATGTGTTAGCATTGCTTTGCCCAGAACACACAGACAGCAACACAGCTTAGCACTTCAAACACCAGGACAGTCAACACAGAAGAAACCAGCCTGCTTTGTCCCCAGCATTAATGGTCAGTGCAAAACAGAATACTGGATTCTTGAATGTGTTTTCTTTATTTTGCACAATGCACACGAAGGAGTTCTGATAGGCCATTCTCCTTCCTGATTTCAAACTGGGAAGCCATGGCTTTACAGAGGTCTGCTCAGACAGGGCTCTCATTCCCAGATGGCTCCTGTTCTCCCACCTTTATGTCTATGCTCACTTTATCTCATTGTCTAGGTGGGTTTGTGGGTGGCTGCTGTTTGTTTTTTTCACATTAAGCGTGTCCACGGGTCTCTCCACAACTCACACTGTATACACTTAAAGTTCTTGATGTATCTTGTTTGCAGCTCTACTTTTCCCACCTTCTAACATTGACTAGCACATTTCTTCTCTCAAATAGTCTCACTGCTTTCTCATAGCAAAACGGGCACTGTGGACTGCCAACTGACTCCTGACAATTTATTTATATGTGCACAGCACCACACAATTCTACAACGTGAATTAAGAAAAAATAATCCTCAAATCTTACTGTTTCCAGTTGTCAAGAAGTTACTTTCTTGATATTCAAACTCAAATCTTGATGATAGAAACTTGCATTTTAAGAAGAGGCAAGCAGAAATTTCTCATCAACTGAACAAGTTGTGCTATGCTTCTGGGCATGCATTACAGTATCTTCTTCGCATCACACCTAGTCTACTAAATATACAAAACACTGTTCAAGTGATAGTTTTGTCAGCCACCAGCTAATCAAATGAAAAATTATTAGGCTTAGAAAAATAATAAAAGCAGAAGCCAGCTGTGCGTTTGTTGGATGAAAATCCCAGCGTCTCCCATGTTAGCTCATGTGTATTTCAATTTCTGGGAAGAAAATAATGGGAGTTCCTCCACCCTTTCTCATGTGAGCCATAAAACAGATTTATTATCTAGGATATATTCTGTGTTTTCTCCTGAGGAAAAAAGAAAGTGGTGGAACAAGTTCATTTTTTTCTCTTCTAAAACAAGGATTTTCTTTATAATAAACACAGAGCTTAATTTTGGTATCATATGGCCCTTCTATTTAATGCTCTGGTCACACTTTTTGCCTTTCTAAATCTTGAATTGTTGCATTTTCATTTCAGTGGGGAATCTACAGCTGCTCCAGCTGTCTGAGTGTGAAAAGTCTGTCCTAAGGTTCCTATCTGGTGTGTTTTAATGCAAAATCCTTCCCTCTCCTAAATCAAAGAAATTTAGCATTTACTGAAAAACTATGGAATAACTAAAACAAAAAGAAAAGCTAAAACATTATCTATGTTTCTTTTCAAATAGCTCTTGCTCAGCGTTACCTTACACCCAACTGTCACCCAGCGGCTCTGGGAAACTTAGGCTGCAGACTCAGAGGTTTAGGACAGGGTTGCATCTCATCTGGGAAGGTTATCCTGTACAAACAACTATTTTTTTACTGTAACGGTCACCTTCTGGCCTTTAAAAATAAATCATGAAAAAGAAGATTTGCTGACTAAGATTTTTTTCTCCTAAACTCTTAATTTGCTCCCAGTATGACATTACAGTTCTAAAGACCTGTGCTGGTAAATCCATTTACAGAAAAGATGACTTCCCCCTGTAACTTTCACTTTCGAGATGCAGAAGAGACTGATTCCTATTTTAAATATTTCTGAATCATGATACAGCCTGGATTCTTCAGTTTAGTGGTCTGGAAAGTTTCAAGGCTAAGATATCCCTTTTTTAAATGACATCCAGTAACACAGCTTTTTTCAGTAAATCTGTTGACTCCAATATTTGTAGCCTAAATGTGCTCTACAGTCTCCCATTGCTAACCAGCACCTCTTGTTTCATGAGTCACTTTCCTCAACACAGCAAACCTGACATCTCTCAAAGTTTCAGTTCTTTCAGATAATCCCATGATATATGAGCATTTACACCAAGTCATAAATGCCAATGAGACAATTTTTGAAATGACGAGCTATGCCATCATTAGCTGCGTATAATTAAAATGTACCATAGGAAGTGCATTCATTACAGTTGTGAAATTATTTTATTGCTTATGAAAAGAAAAAAAAAAGCACTTTTAATGATACAACCGTGCCAGCACAGAACTCAAAAGGAAGTTGGCTTGCTTGGGCAAAAAATTGTTCAGGTTTTTTTTGTAGATTTGTTTCATTCTCATTGTTTTGTGATCACTTACACTTCTCCACAGAGACCAGTAATTAGGAAAATAAAACCCCAGTAGCTGAAGCAGTTTTCAACCTATTACTATTTTGAAATCCTTCATTTGTACTACCAAGTATATTCTAGTGCAGTCAACTGCATTCCTATAAAGAGAGCATAAATTTAACCACATAGATATTCTGGGGAGGAAAACACTACTACTGCCACTAGACTTACCCTTTTCCTTTACAAAGACATACAAACACAACAAACATGTAATACTGTGTTGAGATTTCAAGCTTGTACAAAAGAAATGTATCATCATTACAACTCAAAAAGAGTGTCCAAAAAGCAAAGTTCAACCTTTTTTTAATCATTACTGTTTGTCTTCACAACCCCAGAAACAGCACTAGCATGCATTTATAATCCAGCTGCTAAAAGACAAAATATTACAGAAGAGCAGTCATAGCAGCTATTTTCCCCCAATGAAGACAAGTGCTTCATAGAATATAATTTTGAAAAATCAGAATCTTCAGGGTTAAATTTCCCATATGAGCTAATTAGCAATGACTGGTTTACAGTTACTACCGATCCAATGAAACAGTACATTGTTTGGCTGAGCTTGCAGAGAAATAGTACTCAAATTAAAAATAAGATGTATACAAACATGAAGCGTAATACAGCCTGATGTACTTCGTGGTAGAGAGCCAAAAAAACGTGTCTCTTTAGAATGTAAGAACATATACGGGTCAGTAGTTTAACATTTCTTTGCAAAAAGAAACTCACAGTATTCTAAAATGCTCAGAAAAGGTGTAATGTACTCAATCAACAGATTTGCTCCCTAAATACCTTACAATTCCAACATTGTAATTCCAGTACTTAAAAATACGTCTCTACACAAATTAACCAAAATCAGACAATCTATCTGGTATTAGAAGCTGGCATCTATTTCAGTGCATGCACCAACATAACTTCCATCTGCAAAATCTCTATAACTGATAATCACACATCCAAGCCAGAATAAATAGAGTTAGATTTGCTGATCGCAGGATATTTTTAAAACAAGAAAAAACTAGTTTACCTGTAAATCAATAAAAAAGTTAATAGGAATCATTAGAAAAAAAGAAGTTGCTCCAGTAGCTTTTAAAAAATCTAGTAATTTAGTTTAAAATAAAATTTAAAAAAATTCTTAATTCTTCCTGTAACTTAGGCAGACAGAACACATTTTTAATGACATTTCCCAGTCACAGAGGCCTCTCTAAAATCTTCACAGAAATGCTGCTAAAATTGGGGGTTACTGAAAGGAGCTTCGGAAGGATGACAGCTCACGAAGAGACTGTGCTAAAAAGTGTAACTCCTCAAAACAATTCCCAGAGAACAAGTTACACACATATTTCCATCTCGTGCTGTCTGTTTTTTCCAGAGCACACACCATGCCTGCTTTTTAACCTTTTTCATTTCAAAATGAAGCTGCTGAATCTGGAACCGGGATTATTTCCTACTCTAAAATGGCATTTAAAGGAGTTGTACAAGGCATTTTCCCTATTTCAAACAGCCAGTACTACTGAGGAGAAAAACACAGCACAAGAATGCCAGTGTCGGTAATCAGCGCGCAGACGTCCCCCGGGCACTGCGGGATGCGCCCGGAACGAAGCGGCCGCGCTGCCCGTGCCGGTGACAGGCGCTGCCCCGCCGCGGGCCCGCGCTGCCGCCAGAGGGCGACCGCGAGCGAGCCAGCAGAGCCAGCGATGAGCCCTGAGCAGGCCGATCAGAGCTAGAGCTCTAACCAGTTGATAAATACAATTATTATTTTTCATATTACCATACTACACCTGACAATAATATGTTTTCTTTTGTAAATGCTTCCAACTGAAAGATATTAAAGCACTTTTAGGTGTTCCTGAGGACTGCCACTACTCTTGCAAATGGTGGGGAGAGACCCACTCAATGCCGTGCCTTTCCTGGACAGAACTGTGCTCAGTACTCAGCCAATGCTGTTCCTGCCTTTACCTCCATCTGCTCAAGCAGCGTCTACGTCGCTTAAATACCTAAAAAATACTTATTTCTACTAGTCATAAAAGTACTGGGATTATTACAGAAAGTTGTAAAATTCAGTGTATTAGAACTGTGAGCTCCATTACCAGTAGGTGTGGTGCTGATATTGATGTCTGATGCGGTGTATCCTGAACTCAAGGCACACACACACCTGTATCACCTCTGCCAGACTGTCCTACACGGACTGTCCAGGCAAACTGCTGCAGAGCATCAAGGAGATGCAGACCCTAATCAAAACATCACTTTTTTTCGAGCAGATGCCTTACATCAGCCACAGATACGACATCTTCCTCTCCCTGCTGGCTTGAGCTTCTTCCCACCCCCGCTGGAATTGGGCTGTGTGTGGCTCTGCAGGGCCGTGCGAGGTTCTGAGGGGCCGTGAAGGGCTCGGGAGCCATGAGCATCTCTGAGGTGCCGTGAGGGGCTCTGAGGTGCCGTGAGAGGCTCCAGGGCCGTGAGGGGCTCTGAGGTGCCGTGAGTGCCTCTGGGGCCATGAGGGGCTCTGAGGCCGTGAGGGGCTCTGGGGCCATGAGGGGCTCTGAAGTGCCGTGAGGGGCTCTGGGGCCATGAGGGCCTGTGAGGGGCCGTGCGGGTCTGTGAGGGGCCGCACGCAGCGGGCTGGGGGTGACGCTGCCCCTGTCGCGCGCCCCGCACACGGCGGCCGAGCCTCCACCGCACCGTTGCCGTAGCTACGCCCCGCGCGTGCGCATAGCACCACCCCCTCCTTCGGCCCGTGAGGCGGCGCCGCGCCGGTGACAACGGAGCCCTCCCAGCTCGACCCGGCCCCGCCGCCGCCCCCGCGGCCGAGCGCGGGGTCCTCCCGTGCTCCCTCTCCCTGCTCACCGACTACCCTTCCGCCCGGCGGGGTGGGAGCGTGATAGCGATGATTCGGCGATCCCCGAGGGAACCAGGCGGACACGGAGGAGCGCCGAGGCCCGTGCGTGACGTCACGGGGCCGGCGGAGGCGCGCAGGCGCTGTCGGCGCCCGGTGCCGCTGGGCCCCGGCGGGCCGGGACTGAGCGCGGGGCCGCGCGGGGTGTCCGTCAGGGCCTCCCGCCCCGGGGAACCTGCAGTGCCGGCGGCGGCACCGGGAGGCAGCGCAGCCCCCGCGGAGCAGCCCCGCTCTGACGGCCCTACGAGGAGCTTGGCACCCGTCCGCTTCCTCACGCTCCGTAACCGGGAGGACCCGGCCTTCACCGGGAGCCCGAGCGTGTCACTGCTCCGTGGAGCCAGACACGAGCTCCGAAGCAGCCGGGAAGGGCTGGGCCGGGGCGCAGGTGCCGGGCTGTCGCTGCCATCGAGCCTTTCAGCCCGTGTGTGACTCGGGCGATTCCCCAGAGCTGGTTGGGAAGGCCGGTCGGTGGGCTGTGCACTGGGCTGTGGTTTGGGCTCTGCCGCTCTGCTTGCACAGCATCCATTTACCAGGTGCTCTGCTGTGCGTGTGGTTATGGCATTCCTGAAGTCATTTCCCTCCTCCGGCAGCCACTGTCAACTTGGATTTGTTGTGGGATAAAGACCCAATTCTTTCAGTGCAACAGAGCCATACAAAGTTTTCCAAGTCCTGCAGGAGAGCTTCCTTAGAGAAGAAAAGTTGCCTCCTGAAATGGTTCCCAATGGAAGTTACTGAGGTGTCACAACTGAACTAAATCAGGCAACAGTTAAATAATCCTCTGTGTATTGTTGGAACAAAACTGCTGTGGGATTGGAATTGTGGCCTGGTAATGTAACCATCCACCCTCAGACGGATGATGGGAAGCACCGTGCAGACGAACAATGACAGCACTGCAGAGAGGTGTTCTCTTCACCCTTTCACAGGCCCCTGTTGTTCTCCAGCTACACTCAAGAAAAGCAAATAAACCATCATTTGCTTGTGTCACCTGTCTAGGAGTTAAAAGCTGTGTCATTTATGTAGTTATTCAGGAGGCTATCCTGCTCTAATTCCAGCTTAGAAAGCTTGGTACCTCATAAAACATGCTTTTCAGTTTTCCTACCGTTTTTGCCTATGGAGCCAGAGTCTTTCAAAGCTGAAGTAAATCTAGTGCTGTTAAAGGAGTGCTGTTCTGTTCCACTTCTACTGATGCAAACAAAGGCATTGAGATTTTTTGTGAGTTTGGGAAGGTAAATCTGGAGCTTGCTTTTCTAGTCATATCAAATTTCTCATCAGTAGGAACACTGATTCCTAAATCCTTGCTCCAAAGGGCTTTAAATGGCATTTGGTGGTTATGAGAACACAGAACACTGAGGAGGTTATGCCTCTCATTATGGGGAATGTCCTAAGCACAGATAAATGCATTCTGTATTGTATAATGCATAAATACAGCCCCATAATTCCCTATATGTTTTGCCGAAATGATTTAAATAAAGAGATTTAGAGCAGCAGATCATTGCTATAAATTGCTATGTATAATGGAACCACATGTGCAGTATACTTCATGCCTTTAATTTGTTAGGAGCTAAATGTTTATTAGAATATGGTACAGTTAGTATTCCCTGCAGTCGCCTTGAAAATGCAATATCCTTTCACATCCCAAAGATAATGAGTTGTATGGCAAGATACAGTGGTTACCAGAGTTCAGGAATGACAGAATCCAATTAATTTAACATGAATTAATGCAATATCAAATTTATTACAGTTGGATGCAGTTTTTAATTGAAAGTTCCATTACAGCACGTTTTTACATGTTATCTCCTATCAGCAAGAGATCTCAAAAGAGCAAATTCTCTATTTGAACAGCAGCAATGTGTTTATTATACATAGATAACTCTTTCCTTACATGTTTGCTGTGAGGAACTTCAGGTCCCAAGAGCGCAGTTGTGCACAAGGGGCTGTGCTCTTGCTCTTTCTCACAAGGGGCCACGACTGAGCTTAAAGAGAAACCTGGGTTTCATCTTTGCCTGCTTTGCTGGGCTGCCCCTCCCATGTTATTTGTTCATCCCTTTTCCTATTTTTCACTCTTCTGGGGGATCACCCGTCTTTGTTTTTTGGGTGGGAGGGGTGAAATCAGCCCTCTAGTCAAATAAACCTTTCAACCTCTTAACTTCAAAATAAACACTTTTATTGTGGACAGTCCAAGCTCCTTAGGCAAAGCTTTAGGTCTCAAATCCAAAAGATACACTGTGTCCTTTTAATAATTTCATAGTGGAAACTCACTATTTGCCCATTCCTGTGGTGTTATGGAGGTTTTCAATGATTCTGGTTTAGGTTTCGGGATTAGGTGAAACCAGAGTGCCTTAAACCTCTTTAGAGGTTTGGGATTAGGTCTGCATCAGGCCTAATATAGCCTTTCTGTGCAAGGCTAAATTAAATGGCAGGAATATTTGTTGTGCACTGATTCACAGGTGTTTGGCAAAATACCAGAAAACATAAGGGAACCACTGGAAGAATCATGAAGGCAAAGCCATCGAAACATGAGTATTAGCTAAGTACTGAGGTATCACTTGCAACTGTGGGGTCTTTCAGGCTGCTTTTAAGTGATTTTAAGCATGGGTATCATTTTTATGTGTCTCTTTCACATGAATGTGAGTAAATTGAAGATCTGTTGTGCAAATGGATCATGGGTTTTATTTGGGTATTACATTCTGGTAATTGCTGCCTGTTTTATAGCAAATGTATATTAAAGTTCATCAAACAGCTGATATCACTGAAACTCTATTATTTTATTGTAAACATAAATTCTTCTCTGGAGTGTGCATTGGCCTGACAGAATATGCAATAGATTTATGGCTACCATTAAAACACTGGCCTGTCTGGCCCAGGAGGCAGAGGCATTTGCCTCACTGATGACCATGGACTAACTGGAGGAACTATTTTCATTGTTTAGGCTGTCTGCTGTGAGGCTTTTCAGCACTTTTCACTCACTTTGTCTCTGGGAGGGCTATTTCTCCTCTATGTGCTCAGTTCTGTAGTTTGTAACACGGGCCAGGCCTGACTCCCTGGCCATCCCCTGAGGTACTGTCTGAGCTGAGCAGATTTCATCAAGAGAAGGAAGAGCAGCTCATTGCTGCAGTATCAGGATCTCTGCAAACTGCAGCAGCTGGTTTGGCTGCATTTGATGGGAAAAGCTGATGCCTGGCTCAGCAAAGCCTGAGCCTGGCATGAAAAGAAGCCAGATCTGGGGAGGCAAAGCACAGTGCCCAATGGTTCAGTTCCCACAGCTGCCCAAGATCAGTTACTACCTGAGCATAACTATCTCCTCATACTAAAGTATTCCCTTCACTGATTTTGTGCCTGTCAGCCCTTTACAGAGAAGGGTAGTTTGACTGCATTTATCTCTCCAGATAAACAGATTTTAGCTTCACTTGTAGACTTGCCTGTATTTAGAAAGTTAACTACATCTCAGAATTGCAGGGCTTCTCTGGAGTTTTTTTCCATGCCATAGTGAGTTCTCTTGCTGCAAGCTTTCTTTTGCATTCCTGTGGCAAATGTTCTGATCAGCAGTGCATACAGCCAGGTCCTGTTTTCTCATGTCTGCTTGCAAAAGCAAAACAGAAATAGTTAAATCAAGTTTTAAAAGAGTTTGTCCCCTCTAATCGGATGAGGGGTAAAATAAGAGGGAGGCTAACAAGAAGGACTTAATAATCTCAGAATCTGTAGAAAACATTATTTATGGCTTAACAGCTACACAAGTCTTGAGCTTTAAATGTAAGTTCTTTCCTTCTTTAATGGTGCATGTAAGGAAGAACAAGAGAGAAATGTTCCAGTCAAGGACAAAATCATAAAATAATGAGCAGAAGAAGAATGAAATGAAAGTATTAGGGGCCAGGGAAGGCTGAGTGGGAGTTTGTCTTCATACATGATTGATCTAAACTTGAAAAGGAAAAAAATAAAAGACTCCTCATCTTTAAACAAGATGGTTATTTGAGCATAAATAACAGTCTCATGTCAAATACATTGCTATTTCCAATGGAGTCTTTTCACTACAAAACCGCAACATTCTCAGCCCTAATCTCCTCAGATAAAACAATACGGTTGGTGGCTGTGAATCAGCACTTTGAAACCAACCTCTGAAAACAGCAACACGTTCAGGGTGAAGAGAAATGGAGGAGACAAAGAGCTGCTGTTTATAGATCCTTGCAAAGTGAGGCCCCACCTCACTTGCTTGGAAACGTGCTGCAACACCCGAGAATTGTTGCTCTTTGGGTGGGAACTCCATCTTGGCACAGCCAGCCCAAGGGATTTGGGCTATTGATGTATCTGTGAGTTTGGTCCCACACCAGGCTGAGCTGTCACTGAAATCTGCAGCAGTGAAATGCCCAAATCCTCCTGGATGCTTGAGCCTTGAGGTTGCATGAGGAAGGGTACGGGGAGAACAAACAGCTCGGCTTTCTGTGCCAAAATGAGCGCTCCTCCTTTCCCCACCCATTTGCAGCTACATGGTGATGTCCTCTCCCTTGTGCTGAGCCTAGCACTCATCTGGGTGGCATCAGGACTGATGCAAGGCAGGAGCAAGGTGCCAGGAAAGGAAAGGGCCTGGGAGGGAGAGCGGTCACACTGGAAGAGATCTCCCCTGAGCAGTGGCACCGAAAGGAGCAGGCCAGCCGGGACACAAAGGTTTCCATCCAGCAAATGACATCTTCCCTTAAGCAGGAAGCTCATTTCCCTCCACAGTCAGTGAGGAAAAACAGGCTATTAACCACATAGGAACATCCCCTCCACCTTTTTTCCTCATTCCACTGTTTCCTAACATAACACACTTAAGCAACAAGCTTTGAAATCCAGAGATGCCATCCCATGGGAAATGAGAGAAGACTTTGGTCTCAGCACAGACCCCCAGCTGTTCTCTGACTAGAAGGACCTTGCACTGGTGGTGGGGGACGTCCTATGGCAGCAAGACCTGGAGCAGGATCAAATGAGGAAACACTATGGTATTTGCATTTTCATGTGGGTTTTAGGGGCACTGTCTGTAACTCAAAAAAAACCTGATCTTTTTGAGCCCCTCTCAGAAAAAAAGAGAAATGAACTGGGCATTGTTCTCCTCAAAGGGATCACTGTAAAATGGCCTTTGGACATGGTCTGGAGGCATCAGCTGCACAACCTCCCCATCAGTGCTACCCTTCCAGCAAAGCTCCTGAGGCAAGGCTCAGATGTTGACAGGATGCCAAATCCAAACCCGCTGGAACTAGACAGAAAAGAGAACCAAATGGCAAATCTGTATCTGTGTCCAGCTGCAAAACCCCAAGCTTCTGTTAAGTCTGAATAAAAACCTTTGATCCAAACATCCCCACTTTTTAGGGATTCCAAACTGGAGTGAAAACACAGCAGTTTCACCCTAGCTTGAAACATAGCCTCACACGTTTGATTTCTGAGGAGAGATCATTTTTCTTGGGGTGAGGCACGTGGACAGCAACAGATACCTCATGTCTCGTTCAGACAGGCCAGCCAAAAGGCTTAAGTGGACACACACAGTACCAGCAGCATGTGATGGGATTTAGTGCAAGGAAATCAAACTCTCTGCCCCACCTCCTGGGCTTATCCTTTAAAGACCAGTCCTGTGCTCACAGCTGGAGTTTATGTGAGTCCTGCCTTATTAATTAACTGAAGCCAGTGCCTTTTCCCCCTGAATTCCAACAGAAGCAATTAGAAAGCAGATACTTCACACATAACAGCTGGTTCATTTAACCCCCAGCCCATGCTATTGTCTCCCCTCCCCCAGCCAACTCACATCCCCCTTTTCCACCCTTTAATGTAATAGAGAAGGACAGTAAAATCAAGGTGGCAAAAGCAGGGGCAGCAGATAACCATATTCTTAATAAAATCATCTAATGTAATGCTGAAAGCAGAGGAGTGTTGTTGAGGCCACACTTCTGTGCAGGGAATCGTAACATTCACCTACCAGATGGGAAAAAGAGCTTTGGCTGTTTGCTGTGTCCTCCTTAAAAGGGGATCTGTATCAAAGTAGCAGCATATTTTCTTCACTGAAGGCTGTTGATGTCATTAGACCAAGTCTCATTTTTATTTAAGACCAGAGTTAAGAGTCACATAAAATTGGCACAGGTGAAGGCACCAGGCCCATTAAGTTGTGCAATGCGACTCTCTGGGAACTTTTTGAATGTTCATGCACCTCCAATTTATTTATGCTTGGGCAAGCCAGCCCCAAGTCTCCTCCTTGCTTCTCAGTATAAATACAGCCTCGGTCCTGCCATTAGGCCTGTGAAAAACCCACTCAATCCACTAAATTTGCTCCAATCCCAGGACAGATCCAGTTACAGGAAGAGCAGTTCTGCCCCCCTCTGCGTTACACACATCGCTGGGAGATGCTATGGACGTAAAATTAAACCCATAACCAAAATCATCCACCATTACACTGAGAGTGAAATCTGCTCTTGCCAAACTACCTTAAGTGTGTGTTCTGCTCCCAAGGTGCTCTAGAGGGTGGATCTTGATTTAAGGCAGGTAGAGCTGTTCAGAGGGAAGAACAGTTTAGAGGAATGGAGATTAATTTCTGTCTGTGAAACACTTCTGAAGCAGGGAAGTAATTTCAGTGTATTTGAGGCAAAGGGGTGGTCAAGAGTCACATTTTCTTCTTAGCATGGCTAGCATTTTTTTAATGTAGAATTTCTGGGTAAAATAGAGGTGTGGTCCCACACAGGGCACCCACTCACAGCATACAGGAATAATAACAGAAGAGCAGACAGCCAAAGTACCCAGTGCTGAGAGATTTTTCTGCTAGATGACTCCTCACTGATCCTGAAATCAGGCAGCATTATGATGACATTTTCAGTTATAATATGGGGAAGATTTAGGTCCAGCCATAAACTTCACATTGCCTTCCTCAAAGAGGTAGCTATCCGAGAGGCTGCTGTTGCAGCCAGCCAGCCAGATGTTTGCCATCTTTATTACAAATTTTCATGCATCTTACAACACCTACATACTCCACAGCAGACTGATGATGCAGCTATCTAATACCTACATTACAGACAAGGAGAACAAGTTAGGAGGGATTAAATTATCTGCCCAGCTTCCCACAAGACAACACAGGTGTGGCTAGAAATCAAAACTCCAAGCTTCTAATTTTTGCTGTTATACTAATCTCTTTATATGCTTTGCTGGGGAAAAAAAAAATCATTCTTTCTGTAACATGTTTGTTGGTAACTAGAATGGATACTTCCAATCAAACAAAAAGATGAGCATATTTTAGAAACTGTTACAGCTGATTAGTACACTGGCTCCCCTTTTTTATCTCCTCGATATTTCAAGAGGAAGAAAAATAAAAGGGAGGGGCATCTTTTTCTAACTGCAAAGGCTCCAGCTAATGAAAGTAGAAATCGTATTTTATATTTTGGCAGTTAGTGGTAAACACTATTATTAAAGCTATAATAAGATCAGCTAATGTTGTATGAAATGCTAGTGATGTCTGAGCACAAAGGAGAGTCCCCATCTCTTTAGTTAAAATTATAAAATGATTAACAGCCCAATTAAAAACATTTTTGTTTTTGACATGATAAATTATACTTTATCTACCAATCTGTGGATATAATTGATTATTTTATCCGTTTGCTGTTGGCTGTCATTAAAAAAGACAGATACCATGGCTTTCTGGCCTCTCTCCCGCTGAGAGAAAGAACAAATCCTGCTATTAACGACAGACAGGATCATTATGAAAAAATTCCATTTGCCACTAGGCAACATAGCCGAGTTCCAGTAATTATTGTATTAGTCAAGCCGTTGAGAAGTTCCATAAAATTAAGAGAGTTTTTAAGGAGCATCCAACATTATTTGGCAACTTTTGTGATGTAACAATTAAAACCATGCTCCAGGCCCCAAAATGTGCAGGAGATTGCCAAAATCAGATAAAACCCTAGAGGGCCCCTGACTTGCAAAGGAAAAAAAAAAAAAATCAAACTGTTTACTTTTAGGATCAGACATTCATCAACGTTTGGCTTTTGTTTCAGCTGGTGTCAGATAATAACAGCACCACGTTTTTAGTTGGCTTCTAACAAAACTCTACCCCGTTGGATGTCAGGTCCCAGGACTGACACTAGCCTCTCCTCGGGAGAAGGAATTCTCATGGGACCTGATGCTACCAGCTTTGCTTGGCAGATCAGATACCTGGGAGCACTCAGCAGTGCCTTCTGCAGTGAATCACATCTGTAGTCCACCAGTAGCATCAGGAAATCACTGGGGAGAAGTGCAAGTTATTCCTTCCTCTCACATCTAGGAGCTGAGCCAGGCAACACCCCAAATTGTCAGGGCTGCAGGGGATAAAGCAGAAGTCTCCTGTCCATGTACCCCATTAACCTGTCAAGGGACTGATTAAAAAAACCCTAAAATCACACTTCAAAACTTCTAAGGGAAATTGCTACTGACCAAAACTTAGAGCCAAGTCTATCATTTACCTACATCTCTACTGAGTGGTGTTAAGGAATGTGCAGTACCAAAAGTGAAGGTACAGGATCAGGCTTCTGGAGTGGAAAGGAAGTGGAAAGTGAAGTTGCAAAATGTAGACTTGGTTTAGCTTAATGAAGACTACAGGAAGCACTTCAAGAGCACATCTGTTTGCAAAGGAGTTTCTTCCTTCCCAGAATAACATGCCTGAGTCTGGAAGTCGCAATGTTTCAAAGAACTGAGATGGGAGCAGCAGTTCCCATGGCAGTCAGAGGGAGCTGGGGTCTGAACGCGGGGCACTGCTGTTGTCACTAGGGAACAGCAGCAGGGCAGGGTTTAGCACCAGCACCTGCCAGTCTCCACCTGGAACATGCTGTACCAGGCAGGACAGATAAACAGATACACTGGAGCCTGCCATAATATGGCCTTTCATCACACAGCTCCGGGATTGGAGGTGGCTGCCAACTGTTAGGGCCTGCTGACCTATTTAATAAAAAAATATCAAACCTACAACCCTTAGCAATCGTGCCTTTTATCTGATGTAGATGGGAGCAGTGGCACAGCACTACAGGCCATGGGCAGCCCTTGAACCATACATTGCATTGCCAAGGCAAAGGCAGAGGCTCAGGCTTGTGGAGAGAGGGTGTGTGAAAGAAAAGCTGCTCCTCTCTCCCAGCTCTGAAACTGATCTTGCTGCTATGCAAGGCAGGCATGCCTGAGTCCTAATAAGCTCAGGAATCAGCTAATGCTGGAAGCTACTGCCACATTTTCCAGCACATTTAACCTCTGGTTTGAGTCTGGCAAGTGCTAGGGTGTGGTGAGCTGTGTTGCTATAGAAGCATAAAACCCTGAATAACTACTAGCTGCTTTTGGAGACTGCATTGCCTTGTAGTTTTCTTCAGCAGTGCTAAAGCGTATATTGTGGTAGTATTCAATTTTCTTGTGTTTGGAGCTTTCATCTAATGTGAAGCATCCTAGGTCAGCTCAAGAACTTAGGTTAGTAGCTGTCAGTGTGGAGAATGAATTCTTATTCTTGAATGTTATGAGTAAATTGTCGCAGATCTTCAACATATTAGAGTAGTGCCAGATGAAGACCTAGCAAGTTTTTTTAATATATGTTCTTTATTAGCATTAAAACTTTTATTATTCAAAGAGTTATGTTACAACATACATGCATAAGATCCATCTAAACTTAAAAAAATTTTGAAAAAAATACATTCCTAATTTTTTTTGATAGTTCCTCTGCCTTACAGCTCATCAGAGCCATGAGTGAAGAAAATGCAAATCCCAGCAAACAGCAAAGGGAACTCAGTGATGAAAGAGGAAGAGTGGAGTGGATTGACAGTGCATTGTTTGTGGGTATTGCTGAGAATAAGATGAACCCACTGAAAAAATGATAACTTTTTTATGAAATTGTGGGGACTTTTGGATCAAGGGCTGCAGGCTACGAAGGCTAAACTCCCTGATCCAGCCAACTCTCCTCAGACCATTCCTGTATTTTCCCTGTGGGCTGCAGGAACAAGCCTGAACAATTCAACCAGTTTCCACCCCAGCCTGGCTGTTCAGGCTCTAGTGTGTAGATGTTTGCATCTCCCTGCATTGTGTCAGCTGGCTGGTGTTGCTCTTCAGAAGGATGCCAGATGCCTGGTACTTCAGCCAGCCTGATTTCCAGATAACTGATTTCTGTAGCTACCTCTTTAATTAAAATAAAAAATATATAAAGGACAAGTTTATCACTTGCTAACACATGCCATGGTTGTCTCTCAGTCAATCAACATGCAGCAGACAGATCTGCAGACTTCTCTTCCACACCACCAGTATCCAGAAGGAAAAAAATGAGTCCATCTGCAAAAGTGATCAGGCCCTCGTGCTTCCTGGCATCAATTCCCATTTTCAGGATCCAGTGCCCTCTGCTGAGTAGAACCAAACTAAGCATTAACATGCCCCAGGCCCACAAAGGGACTTTTCAGGTAGAGCAGTGTTGGAGCAGAACAGTTGGAAGTTCACCTCCATGGCCACCCCTTGTCCCATCTGCCACCAGTGCTTCCAGGTCACTGTAAGCAACACATGGAAAGTATTGGGGAGCTTGCAAAGGCTACAGAGCTGTGAGAAGAGGAACATGTCACTTTCTGGAAGGGGAAATCCATGTGTACATATGGTAGTCGTGAAAGGAGCTGGACTAGCAACCTTGGCAGGCTTGAACCGAACAGAAATGTTGCTGCTTTGCCTTGATCTTTATTTACAATAAACTCCTGGGCTCCAGCTCCGTGTTTTATCTGGGAGCAGCCGCCGGCGTTCCTGTGACCGTGTTCCATCTCATTGCTGCACTGACATATTTACACGTGGGCCGGGGCCCGGGCAGCTGTGAAAAGGGGGCCATATATCAAGAGAGGAAAAAGGGATGCAAAGATGAATTTTATGGAATATTTTCCATTTTTCTTTGACTTGGTTGTGCATTTTGCTACGGCCCATTGGGCACTCACTCAGCACTTGGACACTTTGCTCCGTGCAGTCTCGCCTCTATTTCTAATTGTGTCTACATGCCAAGCCTAGCCCAGTACCTGAGGCAGCCCACAGGGAAATGGAGATTGAAAAAAAAGAAGGTGGGTGGGAGGGAAATTTCCTGCCCTTCAGTGGCATACACCATGGGAAAGAGAATCATGTCTTGTAAGTCACCAGTCTTTTCTGAGTCCTGCAGGATACCTTCTACATTTGAGTGCCCAAGTGAGAGGAAATATTTCCACTAATTTGTGGGAGAAAATAATCAAGTCACTTTTTCAGTTTCAAGAGGTGGTATGATCTTTGATTTCTTCTCTGGGAAATGAAAAGGGTTAACTCCTCACAGTGTTCACTTAATCCTTTCCTTTTTCCCAGTGGCTGACTAATAAGTTAGATGTGTTGGCTCTGTTTATAAAGAGAAGCTTTGGACATAATATTAATGATATTGTGTGTGCAATAACATTAGAAAACAAACACAGAGGCACCTGGGGAGTCTGAAGGCATCTTCTGGCCTTCCTGGTCTGACAGCACAGAGTGGCCCTCCAACACTTCCATGTGGAAAAACACTGTCTAGCACAAGAGAGTTTACTTTGAGTGACCCTCTTGCCTTTCAAACAATGAGAAGTCAGGACTGTTACAAAGCTGAAAACTTGTTTTACAAGAACAGGCCATTGCTCAACCAGCTGAAGAGGAGGGGAAAAAAGGGATTCCAGAGAAACAACTGGAAATGAAAACTAGACATTTGAATGGAATAATGGCTAGTGTCTTTCCTCTGGCACTGATATCCTAACAAAGGGTGTAAAAGTTTTTTCCCTAATGTTTTGCGAGGCAGAGATGGGAAGAGAGCATTGTTTGCTTATTCATTTGTCTTAGAGCCCCACGAGCACAAAGAAGTCACTGCAAGTACTTATCCAAAGCTCAGGTTCATCTCACTGGGAATTTTATGCTCCCTTGTGAGATCCAAACCAGCACGTGGAAGTGCTTATTTCCTTCTCTTGTCTATTTAGGAGGTTTAGGGGAGTGAGGCAAAATTCCAGTTATGTCACCATGGTATGGTCTGAAAGCCAGGTAGGCCTCACTGGTCACTTGCAGATACTGCCCAGCACAGACAAGGCCTCACCTCAAGGATTTGTCAGGCTTTGTGCAGGTGTCCCATCCTGAGTGTCACAATACAGGCAGAATAACCTACATGTGCTGCTGCTGCTGAACCATAGGATTGTTCAGGTACAGCTGTGTTTAAATGGAGCTGAATCAAAACAATCTCCCCCTTGGATTAAGAGCCAGCTGTTCCTGGGAAGAGATCTTCTCCACTGAGTAAAATGTCTGTCAGCACTGCTGAAGAATCTTCTCAGATGGTTCTTTGGAACTCTCTTCTCTGGATGGTTTCATTACCTGCACTTGAGCAGCTGAAGTTGCACTGGAAAGGAGCACCTGGGGTCATCAAGCTCAGAGCTCAGCTGGAGCCTGGCAGTGATAAAGAGACAGTCACCACTTCAGGCTAGGACATGGGGATCATTTAGTGACTCACCCAACATCACACAGAGGGTGCTTACACCAAGAATTAGACCCACCAAGCCATCCAACACCTCTGGATTATTCACTGAGTGTTAGAGTCCATTTAGGAGTCTATTTTAATATATAAATGTAGGATTTGGAGCTATGATGGAATGGTAAATTAAATACTGAGAAGTCTGCCACATCTCTGTTCAAAGCAGGCTAACATTTCATGTAAGGAATTACATGCTTCAGACAGTTGCAATCATCTTCTGCAGAAATAATTTAAGCTTACTTCATCTGTTGTATTCTGATTTAAATTTTTATTGGAAATATAAATACCTATGTCGGTCACCAAACCAAATAAAACAAACATATTGAGTAGGGTCTATTATAGACTAATATGGAAACAAATAATCTGCAAGTCTGGTTTTATTTATAAGCTTATTTGAGTTTTTACTCTAGGCTCATATTAATCGGGTTTGTGGTTTCCACATCTGTACTGCTGATGCCCAGTACAGACAGCATGCCAAGTCAGACCTGGGCATCCTCCAAGCTCTAAATGGAAAACAGATGCCTCAACTCCAGCTACCTCAAGACAAGCAGGGCAAGTAACCTACCAAGTAACCACAGAGGGTGCAGCAGGCAAAGCAAAACTCTGGGGAGCTCTCTGAGGTGCCTGCTTGCAAGTTTCTTGCTTCTGACTTGCTCCAGGGGCAGCCAGACTGCCGCCTGTATTGTATTTGTTCTCTCTGATGATCAAGAGATACCAATTCCCTTCACAGCCTCCTTCTTCCTAGAGCTGTAGCTAGGAATTCCCAGACTGGACCAGTTAGTTCACAGTGTCAGCTAGTAATACATATCCTAGAGGGAGATGGAAGAACTCCTGCAGATGATGGTAATGCAGGATGAATTCTTTCCAGAACCCTTGATTATTTTTAATATTTATAAAAAGCATTTTGAATGTTCACAAAAGCCATAAATATATATTAAAAAATGCCCATGCCCCTTGTCAAGCCAAAATGGATCCAGCTGTTCTGCGGTGCTGGTCTCTGATTGCGGAGAATCCCTGTATTAATGAAAGATGTATAAAGGGAATCCCAAACTGGAAATATGATCTCTGCTCAAGACTATTGAACTATTAAAGAATATTTCAGGGAAGTACATCAACACAAAGCTGATTCTCAATATGGCTGAGATCCAGTCCTGAGAAGCCATCTCCATGAGGGCATCTGTGCTGCTTGCAGACACTTTTCAGAGCAAGTTGCTTCCAGACAAACTTTGCTTTGTGCTGGTACATGGCCAGAGTTGGGTGCCAGTGTAGCTCTATCATTGCAAACCCATTCCCTAGAGGCCCCAAGAGAACCTCAGTGCAGTAGGAGTGCCAGACCTGCTTCTTCCCTAAGCACAGGAGGGAGGTCAGTATGAGAGCTGGAGTAAAATCACATACATGACAGTAATGAGAGAAATAGAAGAAGTGTTGCTGGTGTAAACACTAAAAATTTGGCAGAGGCATTCAAATTATTCCCTGTGTACCCTCTGATGGCCATCCAGCAGCCTCTGCCACCTGCAGCAATTATCTCTTTCCTGACAATTTTGACCAAGGGATGATTTGCATCCTGTTCCATGAAATACGTGTTTTCACATCACTAGCATCTGTGTGTTGTTCACACAGCAAAGCCAAGATTTGTTTTAAGAATCCAGAGCAGGAAAAGGGGGATACTGGGGAGGGGATAAAAAATTAACACAGCCTCAGTGCCCCAGCCATGTTGAAGGGAATCACTCTGTCATCCATCATCATCTTCCTCAGAGAACAGCTTTGCCCCCAGCACGGCTGCCCCACTGCTCCCAGGCAGAGGCAGTTCTCAGGAAACTAAGATGGCAAAAGCACAGTGTCTGACAGCAGAGGGGCAGATCTGTCATCAGCGCAGAAGGCAGTCATTCCTTGTGGCAGTGCTGCAGCAAAGAAGATGCAATTAACAATTAGCTTTGGTAAGAGAAGACAAAACCCTTAAAACACAGTTTCTACTGCACCAAATCAAGTCACAGACTTAGGAATTAATGGTTCAAAGTCTTCATTCTTGCTTTCCTAGATGCACTAGAAGATGAAAGAGAGGGAATTTCTCCCTCCACTTCATTCTGGCTGGCTAAGAATTGGGGCTTAGCCATGAAAAAGGGCCAACCTTGCAAGAGTTAGAGGAAATGAGAATAGCTTTGCAGCATTTCCAAATTCAGCACACCTTCAGGTTTGTATTTTTGGCACAAAACTCAGGCTTCTCACCCCAGAAAACAAAGCTGAGGTTCTTCAGTAGGTATTGCATTATTCATTTCCAACAGAGACTAAATTCACGTGATTCGGATTATCTAGAGATGTGCAAGGAATATAATCAACTTACATATGCATAAAAGCAGCATTTCTGGTGCAAAGTCAGGTACCTTCCTCTCTCTAAGACACCGAGTGTGTGGATTAATTCAGACTCTCAAATGACATTAAAGAACCTTGTTCTATTATTTCACAGTCCACAGGTGGAGGAGACCAAATCCAGCACAGCCTACAGGCCCAGCTCAACATCCTGTGCAGCTCTGCCAGCCATTCTCTCCTCCCTCTTTCCTAATCTCTTTAGTTCTTTGTGCCCTACAATAATTTCCTCTTCTAGTCTCTCTTTTTTTCCCTTCGTCCATAGCACACCACAAATTATTTGTGGCTGCAATGATTAATTTCACAAGTCACACCTAATTTGACCCTAATAACTTTGCCTGCAGAAGGGACAATTCCTTGTTGATCCAGACAACTTATCACCCAATGAACACAATAAAATGGCAGAGCTGGTTATCAGCAGGGAGATGCCCATTAGTATTTTTACAGGCAGATTTTCGGGAGGTCCCTTATCAAGTGGGGTGAGAGTCGGCATGTACTCCAGGCATGCAGGGGGAGGCAGATTGCTTTCAGCCTGCAAGGCCACACAGTTTGGGAAGTGGTGGCTTGAAAGAGGAGTGGAAGAATGACAGATGGTTCGTGCCTGTGCGTTTCTTTAGAGGACACCGTTCCCGCCATGGGAACAGCGTGGACAGTAAAGGCAGCGACTCGATGTGAAGAGTGACAAAGCAAGTCAGCCACGGATGGCCCGTGGGAGGCCAAAGGAAATGCACCATTAGTCAAAGTTGGAGGAAAAATAAAATGCGATGACAACTGGGCCATTCATGTGCTTCCCCTTCAAGGACTGACCAGACCCTTCACAACTCAAAAGACTCAAGTATCAGCTTCTTTTTCTCTTCAGCCAGGCTAATGTGCACTGGCAGAGTCTGAGGAACTCCCTTGTCACTTATATTAATTCTTATCTTGTTGTTCTTGGCTACACTTCACTGAAGTACAGTGAGGGAGAGTGCTTCAATCAATAATGTAGATCCAAGGGGGCACCCCCCCTCTGCTGTTCCTAGGGATCAACACAATAACACAATAGCTTCAAGCAAATGTTCACCCAACTTGTGAACTTGGGAAATATTAGGACTTCCAGAATTAGAGCATAAAACAATGAGGTGGCCTTACAAGGATGTTTAAGCCCACACATGAACAATCTCCTCACTCCAGGGTAGCTTTTTGTACTTGGAGAGCTTGCTACTCGATACAAAAACTGCAAGATCTCAGAGTTCTCTCTCAGTAACCTCAGTGACAAAAAAAAGGCAGCCTTGCATCTCACAAGCCAATTTCATGAGATATTCTCCTTTGCCACTGTCATGGGAACCCCGAGGCACTGCTGTCACAGCTTCTGAATCTGATGCATTTCGTCTTTAAGGAAAGATGATGCCCTTCAGAAGGTCCAGCTCTAAACACTCACAAATGGTTGGTCTCTTATCCTTCAAGGGGGACAATACCACAGCTATGGCCAGGACTTATTTAGAACTGCCTCCTCTGGAGCTATGGCCTTTCCAGATTTGGAAAATATAAGGGAGTTAAAGGAAGATGCAAGCAGAAAATCCCAAAATGCTCTCTTATGTATACATTGGACTCTTACCCCATTGAAAGGAAATTCACTTATTAACACTTAAATAGGGCTACAAGTAGCTAAGTAAAATAGAATGAGCCTCTTGCCAAAAGGTGGAACAAGAAAAATTAAAGGATTACAATAAAATCCTTAATTAAGAGAGAGAACTGAAGTCCTGACCTGAAACTCTTAGAAACTCTGGATATATGTAGAATGAACAAGGACAGAAATGCAAGCAAAGTCTGAAGTGTTAAGAGAATTCTCCTTATTCTCCTGTGTTTGAAATATGTCTAAGAAATAAACTCAATGAAAAGTAAAGAGGCAAAAATCAAAAGTTGCTGCCATGATTTAATTAGATCTCAGTCTGGTGTAAATTAAATGAATTTTTAAAATGTCCTTTGACAACCTAAGAGCCATTTCTAAAGTCTCCAAAGCAGCCTGTATTCTTTAAATTACTTCCTGTCATATGGTTAATAATCTTTGCTTTCTGCATTACAGGAATCATTCACCTGAGATAACCAAACTGAACAGTGTGAACACCCTGGTGCCCAAACTGCTGTGCCCAACAACATCTTCCCAATTATCCAGGAGTCTACTGCCAGCAGAACATTAGCTGACTCCATTTCTCTAAGGAAAATGCTTGGCTTTCCCGATGTTTTCAGCTGTGTTTGTACAACTTGCCTTCGTGTGAAGTTGAAAATTAATGCACTTCCTCTCAATCCTTTGAGAGAGAGAAAAAAAGGAAGATTATCAAGATTAAATAAAAATGCCAAAGCTCAGTCCTTTGTCCCCGTTGAACAAAGGTGTTTAAATAAAGATTGCTGAGCTCAACCTCCTGCATAAAGCTAAAAAGCCACTTTCTAACCTGTTGCTCTGACACAGTGTGAATAGAATATTGGGTGGCTACATTACAGTTCATTCACACATTAGTAAGAAATAAAACTAAAACAAGCTTTCAATTTTACCTGTTTTCTTGGGACTACACCATGGGAAAATGCAGTTGGGCCTTTCCTCACAGGGAGTCAACAAAGAGGGGAACATTTATGTATTTTCTCAATTTTTGTTTAAAGCCTAAAGCCTGTCTTTTTTAACTGTTTTCTTTCCCTTGGTATTTTATTTACTGGAGTTACATAACATTCTAATAGACAGGGACTGAAAAGGTATCTATAGCTTAGATTTGTTTGAGTTATGTTACCACCTAGCTAATTCCTTGCAGAGCCTTGGGAAAAACAAGTCTCCTTGTGAAAGATTTAAGAAGAGGGATGTTGCTCTTTGGTTTTATTCTGAAATAAGGAATAACAAGCCTGATTCCCATATTGCTTTAAAGTAAAGGAAAGAAGGACAGAAAAAACCCAACAGTTTTTCTGGTCTTTGTATGATCTGAAAGAAAACAGGGCCGGAGGTGCAATAAGGGTATAGTTCATCTTTCATGGAGTATAAAGGCTTTCCTTAAATAAATGTATTAATATATTGGACATACTCTATTACAAACTGCTGAGACTTCTACCTGGAAAAATTTCCCCCCACCCCCTCCTTGGAGAGGCCGGTTCTGACAGGCTGCAACTCCCAGTATCTCTACCCAGCTAACAATGCACAGCACCTTGTTCAAACAAGACTGGTCTTCATTTCACACTCCCCCCAGGGAATATCCACTTTTCTCTCCATACTATATCTTTCTGACTGATGCAATCAGATTCTGGAAATCTGCCTTATTAGTTTATATTCCAGCTTCTTAGAGAATGATGTTAATTTTCCATTGTAGGACCAGAAGATTTTAGATGTGCTAGATCTTGTCTGTAAGAAACAACCAAAAAAGTGGCACACACAGTCCCGTGCTCAGAAATGGGCCATAGTGAACAGCACTCCTTGCACAGAAAATCTGGGGGTTCCAAGAAAAGACACTCTCCTCAGTCCAACAGTGCCTGAAGTGAGATATTTTACAATTATATTATGAATAAATAAATACGCATTTTCTTACTTATTCACCTGAGATATTCTGCTTAATTTCTGCACCAGTTCACCATCATAATTGTTTTCTTCCTAGATCTGTGGTTTACTAAGCCTTTACACTGTGATGGCCAAAGAGTTCCATTATATCCATTAAAGCTTAGATGATTTTTTTATGTTTCCCACAGCAAATAGGATCCCATTCATGTCCCAAACAGAATCTCAGTAGTTGGAATGATGTTTTCTTAAGGTGCATATAAGATTAAAGACTGAAATCAGATGCAGTGTTGCCAAAGCCTTTGTAATATGCATGTTTTTCATGGCAAGATGATTGACAAGAATTGCAGTAAGGTGCTGAAGGGGATATTTCACCTGGCCCATCAAAATTCAATGTAGAGGATTAGAACTAAGAAGAGCTGACAATATTGACTTTGAGGACCACAACGGAAACATAATTAGCTCTTTGACATGTAGTGGACAGAAATATTCCATTTTTTAAAAAAATCAGTTAAGAGTAATTACAGCATATCTGTTGCATGCTGCCCTGGGAAAAAGAAAAAAAAAGAGAGAAAGAAAAAAAGGTCTGCTCTGCTGTTTTCTTTTTTCCCAGTAAAATCCAAGTTTGGCAATAGAATAAATGCACACAAACCCAGCCTTTCTGCTGGAAGAACATCAGGAAAACTTTGTGCATAAAAGTAAAAAACCTCTCTTAAAAGAAAGCACACAGATCTGAAAGAATGAAAAAGTCAATGAATTTTATATAAGTTTACGTATTGCAAAACAAACTGTCTGCACTATGCTTATTAAAGGCATATTTCATTGCCTAATCATAGATGTCTATTGTACCTTTTATGTTTTGAATCATAATTGCAGCCTGTTCCCCAACTGTAATAATGAAAGACATTTTGGCATATGCTTATATTGATTCCCCTTTAACAAAGCACTTAAAACACATACTTGCATCCCACTGAAATTAATGGCCAGCCTTAACTTTGAGTACACTGATGTCACTGGCATTTAGACAAATGGCAATTTATATGGGCACAGAATTGCCTACTTTGTTGGACAGACATGAGCCTCTGAAGAGAACTCTTCAAACTCAAAAGTCTTAACAATACTCAACTGCTTTGGTTAGAAGCACATTGCACCATGGCATCCATGGGTTTTATGTTTTTATCAGAATAACCATGCTAGCAAAAAAATGTGTATCTGTTGTACTGAAGTATCTTTTCCAGCTCCTGGTCTGGAATAATCTGAACTGTAGAAACAATTTTCAGTAGATGTAACAAAATACAGTACGTGCAGAAATGGGAAAAGGCAAAAGTTAATTGTAAGCAATACCTTAACATTGAGAACAAGCTATCGTTAGGTATAATATAAATAATGCAGTAAATTCTATGCCCAATTTATTTTGTTGGTATGCTTGTCTGTTATTCTTTTTGCTTTAGGCTTAAGTGGTATATGAAAACAAGAAGGAAAAAAGAATCAAGAATTATGCTTACCTTAATCTTTTTAGCCACTGCTACTAGCTATCCTAATTAGTTACAACTTGCAATGAAATATTTCAGGAAACTATAACAGATTAAAAATGCAGAAATAGAAATGCCTTTACATAGAGTAAAGTCAATATTCACTCTCAGCATCAAATCCAGGGCATATACTGAGGCAGTGCTAAACTAGCCTGTTCAGAAGCTCAGTATCACCTGACTTAATGGGAACTTCTCATCAAAATCAGTGGATTTAAAAATATAAAAGAAAATTGAGATGAATTGAACAATGTACTCCCTTACTTCTCTGACAGAGAAGTTTCTCAGAGTTCTAAATATATTTTGCTAGTCATTTCTCTATTAATTTTCTAGTATTTTTACCGAGCAGTACCCATAGCTACTAATAGGCTCTGTTATAATGCATTTTCTCCACTCTGTGTTCTAGTTTAAACCCCAAAGTGAACAGTTCATGTAGAATACTTTAGCCCTGTATAATACTCTGACTGCACTCAGTGAGTTTACTCTTGACACGACTTCAAGAAGCACGTCAGCCTGCAGGGACAGTGAAAATACCCATTAGACCTCGTGAGGTGGAGTAAACAAGGCAATATTTGAAACCATACTTACCGAGTCTACAGGTTCTCTTAATTTAAATTTAAAATAACAGGCCATCCAGCCTAGAAAAATCTCCATGGTTATTCAATTTACACACAGAAACAGCAAGGTATCAACATTTCCTTAGTAAAAGGTCTGAGTCTGTCTACTTCGTTTCCTTAACACACACTTCAACCAAGACAGACAGCATTAAGATAAAATACATCTATTGTAAACGGAAATCATATTTACAAAATTAAGCAAGTACAATCACACATCTACTAGAAAAAAATATTCTTTATTCATTAATGAATTCATAACACAATAAATATTGGGATCACAAGTATGAGGGACCCAGCAAAGCTCAGACTTGTTTGCACCATGGTGTGGTTTGACAAACAAATCCTCATCAGCTGGCATCCTGGAAAGCCTGACTACATTTTTTTTTTACATTTTCACATGCAATCTGTAAGTTGCAATGTAGATCAGTTGTTTCAATTTACATTAGTCAGGCTTTTAAAAACAATTCTTAAGCACCATCCCTGGTGAATCCTTCAGGAAAAAAAGCACGATCACAGTATTTGTTATTATTCTGTCTTGCTGTTGATTCTGACATTATTATGTAGGTGTGATTGTATGTTTAGTTTTACTTCAGAGGGCAACAGCATTTTCCACTAAATGAGGAACAGAACCAGGCTGCTGTTGAAGAGACGGGAACAATTTCTTGCAAGGCCATTCAGCAGTTCTAAAACCAAGACAGTTCTGTTAGAACTTGGTCAGTTCTGTTTCTTCTGCAAACGATGACATGCCTTTGTTTCACGCTCTATATACACTGAGGACACATCTCCTTGAGATCTCTCTATTTGCTGTCCCAAATAATTAATTTGAACTTTATGATGAATGAAATTAACTCATCTTTCTGCTGATTTGTCTGTAGAGACAGACAACTCTGCTGGATGCATTGGCAGGGCAGAGAAGAGAAGCAGATTTTACATGGTTAAACACCAATGCTTTCATTTGTGGGAAACAAAAGGAACTATAATAGGTAACCACTAGAAAGAAAATCTTGCATGCATACATGTTAGAATTTTGTCAGAGGTGAGCTGTTTCTCACAGCAAAATCTCTATTAGGCTGCATCTCTGTATTTTGAAATATAAAGTAAAACATTTTAAGATACCCTAATTTACTATGAACTCTTTTTTTGTAAACAGCTGGGGGAAACTGAGCAAGGGTTTTGGCTGCATCACACTTATAAGGCCCTTTATTAAAGGCAAAAAACTTCAGAATGTGCAGGTATGCACCTATTTTTATAGATACAAAATTTTCATCATTTCTTCTAAAGGCGGCTGCAAAATTCAGGCATTGTTTCAACTACACTTCCAATCCAAATATTTCGTGTGAACTACAAACGTATGGATGACTTCACAGATGAAAAATGGCATCAGCAGATCTAATAGGGAATGCCACTTGGAGTTAAACTGTATAACTCCTTCCTATTTTATGGACCAGAGACATGGACCAAAAAAAACCAGGAAAGTTTGTAGAGAGAACATTTAGGATTTTTTGTTGTTGTTGTTTAAGTTAAAACAAGTATTTGAAAATTTAATATTCTCATCTCAATGAGAGTGTGATAAATGCTGTTACATCCTATTTTACAAGGAAGTTTTGATCCCTTTGTTTCTAATAGTTTCTCAGACAGGTACAATTCTCACGGTAAAAACAATTTCACACTTGATATAAACCAACCATTTGTCTGTGTTGCTGAAGCAGTGAAATACCAATCAAATTAAAATAGCAGCTATACACATGATCATCAGACTATTCTTCAAAACTGCAACAAGTTTGGAATGAAAATAACAAATTCCACACATGAAACACTGACAACAATTAACTGCCAAAAGGATATCTTTTGTTTCACCTCAGGCTGGTCTCTTCCAGCGTGCACTATTCTGCTGTAAAGGGTGCAAGAAACTGTGACTGTGCACGTCAAAATATGGCAACTGCGACTGGGACTGAAATTCAGTGCAGTTTGGTTTGTGTTTGCCTTTGTCAGGCTACCTCCTCAACAGGGCTCTGCACAAGAAGCTTCACTCAGATTTGTTCCTTTCCTGCCACAGATGAGCCAGCACCTCCCCCTTCTGGAGAGCCCGAAAATCAGCAGGAATTTGCAACAGGGCAATGCTTTTTCACTTGGGTCAGTACGCAAAAAATAAAAAAAAGAAAAAAAGTTGCAGATGATTATTTTATATCTTTGCTCAGAGCAGGACCATTTCTTTTCTGGATCCCTGTTTAATGTAGTTCGCTTCAATAATGTGTTTTATTAAAGCCAGACGTAAGTCAATTCAGATACAGTCTCCAGCTCATCAGCAAGAAAGTCTTAAACACAAAGCAAGAAAATATTTCAGCGTCAGCCGTATTTCTGCATTCTATATAACACAAAATGCTGCATAAGGTGGATTATTAGTGGATTTTACTCTACTTGTCAGCTTAATATACACTGTTCAAGCAGTAATTTGTGAGATGTCTCAATTTAGTTTGTACTGAGCTGAATTAAAAGTTTCAGGAGTAGGCAGAGGCGCCACTATAAAATCCAACACTTCCTTTAGCACCTCTGAGATCATTCCTTCTCAGTCCTCACATAACACTGTGACCAGGCTGCTACTGATTAATTCACTGTGATTCTTCCAGCAGCAGTACAGCTTCAGGTGATTTTCTATTAAATTCCTTTACACATTACCTTTTAAAGGCAAAAACCCAAAGCTGACTGCTTGCCCATTGTTACTCACTCCAGGAACTCATTTCCATTAGTGAATAGAGTCTCACTGTTCAATATTAGGATCAGTAATGAGCAATCCAAGCATGCAGGACAAAGCATCCCACCACACTTCCAAGGGATGCCCTGTCTGATTCCCAGCATCTGAGATTCTTCTGCTGGCAGGCAGTCATGCCAATAGGGCAACCCAAATGACAACTGCTTCATTTGTAGATGGCCTCAGACGTCATGAGCTTCACTTATATTTACATATAAAATACTGTGACTATTCCCTAGTTCCCAGCAACAGAAGAGCTTCAGGCACTTTGAAAAAGAGATTTGTTGCAGCAGGACTACGTTGGTTTTAGAACTGTGATGGTGCAAGGAAAATTTTTGGGCAGTGAGGAAAAGCTGTCTACAAGGAGAACGAGAAAGATTCCTGTAACCTGAACCATTAAAGCTGTTTCAACTCTAAGTGCCCCTTTTCTTTACAAATATGTTTTGTGCTTTTTTTCCTTCTTTCCAGGGATGGTATTTAACCTCAGCAGCCTGTGACTGTTGCATCCAAGCCAGAACGCTTTGTAATGTGCAACTTGGTAACTTCTTCAGCACAGGTGGGGTGAATGCCAACCGTCTTCATCAGCTGAGGATACGTAGCACCACATCTACCAAAAAAACAACAAAAAAAGAAAGACCCACAGAGTCAAATGCTATTCGCCTGAAGCAGCTAGAAGGTCCTAAAACATCAAAGTAATTCTGCTCTTGTCCATTTTATCAGATAGAGGAGCTGCATTTGTTCTTCAAACAACGCTATTATTTCTCAGGCACTTACACAACACGTAGACGCCCAGCTTCACAACACTGAGGTAGGAAAGAATTGTCATAAGAGTTGAGACAGGGAGAATTAAGCAATTTACCCCAAGTCACAACTGAGCCTGTGGCAAAAACATATGACAAAACTGCAACCTTCAGCTTTTCTTGTACATACATGTGTGTTTCACTAGCTCCAGATGGAAAAAAAATGCACACATACACACAGAGGAAGAAAATCTTAATTAGAACTGCTGGAAAGAATCTGCTGAAGGAAGTAATACCAGAATATTCTTCCATGAACTTAAAGTCTCTGATGCTTACACTGAATATACCAATGTTATAAGCAGAGGGAAAAAAAGTCTCTCATTTGAAAAAACCAAACAAGCAAGCAAGCAAACCCCATCAAAACCCCCTTGTGCTACAATCCCACTTGCTTAATTATGTTACTTGTCCAGTAACATTCTTAAGACAGTTTCTTTTGAACTGCTATTCCTGGCAGGTCATGCTGTAAGAATAGCTGAAATGGCCCTAAATTTCAGAATTGTTTCAAGCTCTCTGTGGAATAATGTTATCTCCTGCTACAAAATACAGGGGAGGGAGCCATAGATGCCTTCTGGTGTTTCCACTTACATCCAAAAAAGCACCGACAAGCAAAAGATCTTTGCTGACCACAGACATTACTGGAGTGCTAGGTGGGGAAGGAAGATGAAAAATCATCCTTCAGAGAGGCTGAAGCAAGACCTAATATTTGACAAAGGAGAAGAGCAGCTTTTACAGTGGGAGTTCCACAGTGAAAGCTCTGAATTTGTGAAATGCAATAGAAACCAGTACAAGAATCTGACCTGCTGAAAAGTTCTTACTGTGGCTAAAGTTTTCATTTCCCTCAAGCAAGGCAGAAAAGCACTCCAGTTTCATGTGCTTCCTTTTCAATGGTTATTTTGGATACAACTTCAAAACAATGACATCCTAAAAAATGTAGTTCTAGAATCTATACCACTGGCAATTAATGGACTACAAACACATGTTGAAAATGTGTACTGAGGGTACACTGCAATCAGTGATTTCCAAGATATTCCTCACATGATACTTGTGGTCCTGCCTTCTTAATCCTTTCTGCTTTTCATTTATAATAGTCACTCACAACTGTAAGACTAAAACTGCAGTAAAATAGTGATCAAATTTAGGAAAATTAACTGACACCACAACTGGCGATGATTTATTGTGTCCCAGACTACTTTCTTTGAAGAGGGAGTTAAAAACTATAATTTTATAATGTAAATATAGGAATTAACATTTCTGAAGATGTGAATCAGCAATAAGAAGGGGAAAAGAAAAAACAAATAAGAAATAATTGTAGCACACAAGAATCATAGCAGGAATTTTCCATTTAACCAGAGAGGACCTAGATTCACTCCTTATTCTTTGAAATGGAAGACTTCTATATTAATATTTGAGCAAAACCTTAAACAAGATCAGATCACAAAGGATAAGTTTGTTATTGCAATTATCAGATTGCTTCAAACAAAAGTACCTTCCATGTCCCATCATCCCACAGAAGTTTCTTCTTTACTATATTATATTTAGTTTATACCCCAGAAATACAAGACTTCATGCAAATCCTTGCTGAACTTTTAAGAAGCTGTGGCTGTGCAAATTTAAAGATGAGCTTAGGAAAGGAAATACTTGGCAGGTGTAAAGAAAGGTTTTCCTCAAAAGCACAGATGTCTTTTTAAAGAAGTAACTTGCAAAACTGTATGGTGATTTCCTATCCTGTGCACAAAATGCAAAAGAAGCTACACTGAAAAAAACAACATTAATAAGTTAATGCCCAATTCTGGTTTTTGCTTTAACTGTATCAAACAACAATATATTTTCCTCAGTTGTTCCCTAACTATATCCAGTTTTACAGTAACTAAATCCAGTACATCTTAATGAAGAACTGCAATATTTTTTGTGTAAATATGTGCAATACTCCATAAAAGTAACAAAAAGCATGCATTCTTTATAGTGTTGCCAAAACTAGGCAGCTATCTTTTATAATCTTACAATAACTTAAGAAGCAGGCTTTAGAAGCTAGAGACATTCTTTTGTACTTACTTGATTCCAAGAGCAAATCCTTGAATAACTTCGCCTGCATTTGGTCCAATGAAATGAAGGCCAAGTATTCGTTGCTCCCCCTCTCGTAAGCACACCATCTGAAAACAATACATCACATAGAGATCTTTCCTTAGAACACTTAAAGATAAGGCATGAAGATGAATTAAATGAAACTGGAGTGCCCCAAGATCCTAGTTCAGCTGTTTATTTCCAGTGTGCCAAAAACGTAGGCAGTTGCTTAAGTCTTACTGACTTCAATAGGTCTTACTCTTATTGTCCTTAAGCACTTTCCTGAATTGAAGCTTTATTAGTGTATTTCTTTCAGACTTGAGGGAGCCACTGATAACAATAATTTCTGGTGTTGAATACTTTGTTATTTGCCATTTGTATGAAATCCTCAAAGTACTTTCTGTAGTCTGAGGACCAGACCAGTGCTCTTTTCCACTGACTGGCCACCTCAGCACTTCTCCAAGCCTGTGCAGTTGTTTTCATCAGCTGTATTTTCCCAGATGACCACTACTGCTATCAACTGTATCCTCACAGATGACCACTACCACTATCATGTTTTGTTCTCACAGACGACCACTACCAGTTCCAGGATATCATTTGAAAAAACGACTTAGTCAGTAAACACTTACAGCAGTATGTTTAGTGAGATATATTTCCCACATGGGCCACATAACCTAAAAAGGAGTCAAGTCTCAGAAGCAGCCAAAGATGAAGGTTAATAAGTATCTGGGACAGCCTGAGTCACTGCACACTTAACTTTTATTAGAGAACTTAATGAAAACTTTTTAGTTCCTGTAAGAACACCATCTTTATAATTATGAAAAGAAAGTCAGTCTCTCCCTGCGTCCTCCCATCAAGCATTAAATTATCACTAATCTACTAAGTTCTGCTATTCAGTGAAAGCTTAAATTCTTTCATCAGGAATGCCAAGAACAGCAGCAATCCTGATGTGGGACTTTAAATAGTAAGGAGTTTTAAAGGAAAAATTCTTGCAATAGAGTTTGAAACACTCAAATTAAATGTTTGAAACACTCAAATTAAATGTTTGTTTGTATGTTTTTCAAGTTTAGTTAAGGACTATATTAAATAACTATTTAATCCAACAACTATTATGCTATTACTACTTCACCCTTAAATATTTACTCTAATTGACATAATTCAAAGGGAATACAGAAAGTGGAACATCATCACCTTAGTTACACTCGCACTTGGGACACTTAAGGCAAGCACTTACATAATTCAGATGTGACAAAATACAGTCAGAAAAACTGACTGCAATTATTGACAATGGACATTCCTTACATAACAATAACAATATAATATTGTATAATTGATGGACCTATTTATGCAAAAAAGACTGTTCCCTGATGTTGAGGAGAAAAGAAAGAAAAAAAAAATTATGATCTATTCTACCAACACTACACTTCATCATATCTAGAATTTTCTACTATTGGCAAGAGCATCGAAAACCTTTCCAACACTGAAGCAACTGGATTGCTGCAGAAGGCCCTTTTCAGGTCTGACACTTTGGTCTAAACCAGGAGCTTTTTTGCTTTCATGAGTAGAGACTGAATAGTTACTGTAGTTTTGTAAGCCTTATGCTTAATTTTTTGAAGGTATCATACATTTGCCAAGAGGTGGTAATACAAATATTACATATAACCAGTTAAGAACTTTGCTGGAAGAAGCAGATTGATCTCTATAGAATTTGAAATACTTCTTAGGACCTTAAAAGCAGTTCAAAGATGGTATTTATCAGCAGAATGTCAGTTCTGAAAAATGCTAATATCTGTAAAGCAATTTCAACATGTCTGTCACCAAGAAAATATCCATCTTGAGATGTTTTTTTGCCAAACAGTCCTGTTTAAAGCTGGCTGTACTCTATCCCCTGTGTTAAGTTAAAAGCAAGTTAAAAGCTCAGAAAACTCACTTTCACATAGCATTGAGCTGCATCTCTTTCAGCCACTGTAAACTCTAAAGGTTTGTAATATGCATGGTATACCTGGTAGGAGAAACAGTAACATTTTGCGTTAGAGAGTACTATTATATCAAAACCTGCTATTTATTATTATTATAACTACTATTACTACATATTTATACCATTGTACAAAAATTGATTTATTTATAACCTGTTCATTATTTTAAAGAAAAATATGGAAAGCACAGTAAGAGCTTAACACAAACCTTTCTCAGAAAATCATTATAGTAAAAACAAAACTGAAAAAAATTTCACAAATAATGCTACTCAGACAAATTAAAGGAAAAAAACTAGGACTTTTAAGCTTCTCCAAAAGGTTCAATGCCTTGTTTACTGAAAGTAATTAAATCCAAGGATCTTTTCCTATCTATAATAATGTATCCCACAACAAAACCCAAACTGTAATTTTTGGATTCTGAATAGTAAATTCTTATTTTTTCATTAATGATTTTTCCTGGGGCAAGTGAGTAGGAGTACCACAACATATATTTTCAAGGGTGACTTGTTGAAAGTAACAGAACCATTATTTAATGATGCTGCACAATGTAACTTGCTATAATGGCAGCTACTCTAAAGCTGTCACACCCTATCAGCAATTTTAAACCCAATAGGTAACAGTTCCCATTGTCACCTGCTGCAATACTACTGAAATTCTGAGCACCTCTGGAGACACCAACTCCCTAACTGTAAACACACTATTTTGGGGACCAGAAGTTTTACCTGATACAGCAGTGAAAACTCTGCCTTTCCACAGGGCAACTCTGACACCAACTAGAAAATTAAAGATGTTTTCATACCTCAATATTATCTGATCCGTGACATTGCACAGCTGCTTCTTCTGACAGTCCGACACACCCATATTCCAAGGGAGTGAAGACTGTGGTAGGCACCTGCTCAGGAGAAGCAGAAGGTGTTACTGCTGAACCATGTGAAGCTGCCTGGCAGACACTCGTGCATGACTGAGAGGTGCAGCTCGGGCACACACCTCCACTTTGGCTGCTGTCAAAGCTGGATTCCCGGTGACAAAACACAATCCCTTAAACATTCTTTACAACAAAAAAGCCAAAGATTTTTCTTACTGAAAAAAGACATAACTCACATTGTCATAGTCCATCAGTTCTGAAGACTGGCCAAAAAGACGCCGAGCCAGCAGTTTCCCTGCAGCTATTGCTGTGGGTGTTAATTCAGGACGGCCCTAAGAAGAGAGCACAAAGCTTTGTTTGAACTAAAAGAGAAGCAGCATCCAAAGATTTCTCCTGGGACAATGGTCAGAGGAAGGCCAAATCCTTGGAATTCCAGCCTGGTAGCCAGGGCTCCAAATATAAAAAGCAATAATAATTTCTGTCCAAACATGCTTTTATGTCTGAGTTTACTATCTGTCTTAATGGGGGGAAAATGTCACAAATATGTCAAATCTTTGTATCTTATCGTGTCACCTCTTGAAAAGCAGCACATATTCACATGCTAACTGTTCACTTCCCCCTTTCTCTCCGAAGTAAGCCATGAAGAAATTTTTCAGTGTCTTTTTAAAGCAGGAAGAGCCTAGTTTAAAGCAACAGTGTTTTTATAATATCAGACCTTTAAAAAAAAAATTGTCTGATTTTTTACAGAACACAGGCACAAAACCTAGCTATTTGTAGACACTATTGCTGACTTCTGTGCTGGTTTTGGACTTCCACTTGGAAGAGTGGAACACTCTTTTGCTAGAACAGTGACCTATGGGGTGATCTGGTCCTGGTCTCAGGCTCTGCTATTACAGAGGGGCTTGAAAGGGATTGCTATTGGCAAATGCAAACTTCCTGCAAGTGAGAAATGGGATGATAGCAGGATACGACCAGGATGTGCTCCAGCTCAAGCCATGAGTCCTGGCTACTTTTTATATCCAAACAGGACTATGGACGTGCCAGAACCCTAATTCTGAATGCTGGCACAGTACCACTCGAGTATTAGAACTGCAGAGCTGGTTTTAAAGAACTTGAAAGCTTTTGCAAATTGAAGCAAGGCATTTGCAAGAGAATATTTTCAAGCCCAAGGAATAACAGTCCATATAAGTTATTAAGACCAAACAAATTTGATAAATCTAATAAAAAACCCACTGGTTAAGAGTTCATCCAATACATATCATCAAAATGTTTGTCTGACATGAGAAAAGAGGTCACAAACCCAGAAGGAACGATGTGGAGACATAAGAAAGCCATAACTGAGAAAAATCTTTGTGGGATAACATGGAATGCTTTATAAAATGTGTGAAGTTTTGAGTCACACAGGTCCTATTTAGATACAACACTTGTCACACTCCTGCAAAGCCCCATTTGGAGGCAGTCATTCAATAAGCTCTCAAAACCAGTTCTGAGAAGAAAATAAGGATTCCCCACCATACACATTCAAAGTTTTTCACTTTTTTTCATTATCCTAAAGTTTTTTAGCATTTACTGGAATCCATTCTTCTTTACCAGCTTATCTTTCTGTCTGTGCTTGTAGATGGACTCTGGACAGGGTATTAGCTACCATTTTCTTCAGTACACATACCATATAAATTATCTACATATTAATAGGCATCTAGGCTTTTATCTTTACTAATAACCACTTAAAAGTTCCATTGCAAAAAGCAACCTGAAACACTATATCTAACCTGATAACAGACATCGCAATTCTAATTGTTAATGAAGACTAATCTATTTTTCCTCCACAGCTCATAACAAATCACAAAACTGCAAGTCCATCCCTTTTTCCTTCTAACATCACATTGTGTCAAGTCACAATTTTTCAAATCCAGTATTTTGACTTTCAAGTCTGTAAATGTAATTTACCAGATGAAATTTGTTTTTTCTTATACACATTTGCCTGAAACATGTCTGCCAATCATTTCTGTAGCAGGAAATATATGTTGTTTTGGCATTCCAGAAATGAATAGAAGATTGGAACGAGAGATAAAATTGTGAAAGCACTGCCATGCATTCCATAAAACCAACTAATTACTAAAACATTCATGCAGATAAAGCCCAATTCCTCATAAACAATGACTTAAAGACCTTTCTTGGTAAATATTTGAAATGAACATTCACTTTGCAGTCATGTGTAGAACTACTCTGCTGATAATTATGGATACAAATTGTTCATAAGTATCCTCCAATGGATTATACATTTAACCAAGATGGTCCTAAGAGAGTTTAAAAAGCTTTGAAGTAATGTGTATTTGTTCTAACACAACTCTTTTTGGTCTCATTTCTATTCAAAGCAACATACTGTACATTCCACTTTCTCTACACATCTTTGTTGTAACACCCTTTGAAATATGACAGATGTAGAGTGGCCTGACCATGTGACAAACCTTCTTCAGAGAAAATGTCTTTATAGTGTGTGCCATGCTTTTCAACAAGAACACTACTGGAGGAAGTATTTTAACATAGAGGGTTTATATCAGCACTGAAAAAGAAATTCAAACTAAAATTCCAGCTTGATCTTCCTCATCCTGAGTACAGAAAATGAAAATGCTGAAATGCAATTTCACCTGTCAGTTGAAAATAATATTTTGCCAAAACACAAAAAATGTTTTTTGAGGGTAAACAAACTGACTGACATCTGGAAGATTTTTTTCCCCTTTTTTCCAAATGAACGTCTTGGGTAACATTAGGATTCCATTTGTCATACAGGGGTGCAACAAGACAGCCATGCACACATAGTTTCCCATTTGTACCAGCTGGGTATGACTCCCAAATGAAAACAGTCACTCTGAGCAACCAGGAAACTTGCCTGCCCCCTCTCTCACTCCCCTTCCAGCCAGGACACTGAATTCAAACCAAAAAAGTAGTTCTTGCTATTTGGTAGCAATTTAGTGTTTATTCAGTCTGGAGTGGTAAAGGAGGGAGGAGGGCTCAGGAACTACTTGCAAAATCTGAGCAAAAGCACTTTATGGTAGCAAAGAAACTCTGATAGGGACAGAGCAGAGCAAAGAGAAATCCTGAGCAGGAACACTGGAGGAAAAAATAATTCTTATAAGGATTCTTAGGGATCATTGATGCTCACTCACAGGAAACAAGATTCCCCTTTCTGTGCTCTTTCAGTCGGTCACACCCAGAAAGTACCACAACCAAACTCTGCAGCCTTGTGCTCCTTAGCAGGATGCACTTGATTCTCGTGTGTGTGGTAATTTGAGATGTGCACCAACCCAGAAATGTCTTTCAGTGCTGGTTCCCATGCCAATGAAATTTATTACCTAAATTAATTCTGCTTTAAAAAGAAAGACTATATTAATTTAAGTATTCAAATAAAATAAACTTCATTGCTTAGCAAGTGGAATCACACAGCTCACATTGTGCTAGAGTCAGATAAGGTAGTGGCAGTAATTCCTTTTATCTCCAAACACTTGAAATGTATGAGTACTATATGACGATCTCTCTAATTCCCTGCATTGAGCCAATATGCAGATAAAAGCTTAAAAGAATATTTCTACAGAGCACTAACTTAACTTTTTCATTTTTCCCCCAATTATACACTAGACACAGCATAGAACTCTGTTGCTGTTTTCAACACTTATATTTAGAAGTGTCTATTGAACCACTCAAGTTCAAAAATCTGCACTAATAAAGACAAAAGCAGGAAAAGGAAATCCAAGTTTTAACAACAAAATGAAAATGACAAATAAATGAAGACAAATAAATCTAAAAAAGATTTTTTAGATCCAGGGTAGGAAAGAGGAGAGCATCCTGCCTCCAACTTTATTTCTTATTTAACTAAGTCCTCAAAGGGCAGAAGACAAAAAGCATCCAAAAGGAAATCACTTGCTCAAAATAACACTGCAGATTGGCAGCAAAATAAGCAAAAGAATCTAAGCCCTGCCAGCACTGCGTCTAACAACTGCTGCTTGGATAAAACTAAAAAGAAAATTTTGGAAAGCAGGAGGCCCAGGCAAGGCATATCAGGAATAAACAGGTGTAGGAGGTTGTTCTGAGCAGAAAGTGGACTTCAGGAAATATCCCAAAGCAAGAAGTGACAAGTACAGAGGGAATCTCCACATGGAATGAGAAGAAAGGAGAGGAACTCTACAAAACCCCAAAGCTCAGCGTGAGTGGACAGGACAACAGGACAGAGAAGTTGTGTAGAGTAAGGGGAAAAAAAAAAAAAAGGAGAAATACCTGAGAAGGGAAGAGTTTTAACACAATTTAAAAGGAAATGGCAAGTCCTTCACATGATGATGCAGACAGACAGGAAGAAACATGTCTACGCAGAGGGAAGAGGTCAGGAGTGGTCAGCAGATTTATGAGATTTAAGTGTCTCTGGCAGCTCCAGAATCCAATCAGAAATTTGCAGGGCTATTCCCAAGACATCATCTAACCCGTTACATCTCTTCAGAAACTAAAAGCACCTGTAGGGTTTATACATTTGAAAGACCTTTAAAATATTTCAAACATGGCAGAATGAGAAATCTTTTAAACTTCTCTAAAATTATACTATATATAGTGTTTGGATATTGCTGCAGTATTTAGCTTTACCAGACTTGTAAAGCAGATGCCTGCACTATAGGAAAAACAATCTTGATAGGAAGGCCTCAATTCCATAAAGTTCAGTAACAGGTGAGAGAACTCTGTATCTTGCAATGTCCAGCCTCTGTACTCTACATATTGCCCAAAGTTTGCAGGCACAGCAGGCAGATGATGGCAACATCCTCCTGTAACTCTACTGTTCAGAATCCAGACAAACATTTTTTAGTAAGTCAACATATTTGAAGATGCCCAACTTACAGTAGATAATCTGAGCTCTTACATAAAATGAAAATTGGCAGATTGAAGGTATTTAAGTGCACATTTATCATAACAAGACATCCTTGTCATATATGACTACAGATTATCAACAGCACTAGAATAAGGCCACAGAATCTGGTTTTACCTCTCTAACAAGTAAATTATTTCGCTTAAGTTATAATGTCCCCTCCTCAAAAAAAACAAGAAAAAAAAACCCCAAACAAAAACCCCACACTCCTCATGTTTATTTGGCATAATCATTCACAAATCATGAACAAAAGTCAAGTGCATTTAGTATTCCCAGCAATTACTTTTTCTTATTCTAGAGGAAGGTACTTTTGTCACAAACATTTTGCATTAGGGAGCTGAAAAGCTGTTTTATGATTAGTCTCTATTAACACCCAAAATACCCCAAATGCAATCACAGAACTCGTCACAGTCATTCCCAGTAAATGTACTCAGCTACAGAAGGTAAGAACTGCTTTCACTCAGCATTCACAGGCAGTATGAAGTCATATGTCAAAAGTGATAAAAACATTATTAGAAAGATAATTGAAGTGATACTGACATCATTATTAGCCTGTGACCAACGATGCATTCCCTGATAAACATCAGCAATAATCTCTCCTACTGAGATACTTCACAAGATCCCTGTGAAGGAAATTACTGACCCAGGTGGCTGGCATAAACACTCCAGCCCTGCCAAGTGAAAAAGTGCAAAACACTAAGATATATGCTAGAGCATGACGACATCTGGGGACTAGTTATTAGTCAGGAACAAAGTTGGCTTCCTGTTATTGTAAAATAGTTTACGTAGACTCAGTACCTCTGTTATGTCTCCAACTGCATAAATGTGAGGAACAGAAGTAGCTTCACTGGCATCAACAATAATCTTTCCAGTTTCAGAATTAGTTTTCACTCCAACTGTCTCCAAATTGAGAGTTTTGGTGTCAGGGACTCGGCCTGAAGGGAAAAAAAAAGAAATTAAAGTAAAAGCTATTGGAAACTTCAGCAGTGGTAATCTAAAAAGCTGGCATCCTCCACTGTGGGTCTCCAAGAACTTTGTGCTATTTGATAGTCCAAGCAGAAACATGACAAAACTTACACTGAGAAAGCTGCAGGGGTGGAAAGTATGGATATGACATTGTGTGTGAAAGGCACTTGATCGCTATTTCTTTTGCTCAAACTTCAGAGGGTTATCCTTTTTAAATATGGAGGACAACACCCACTGGAAAAAGTACAAAAACCACACGATTTAATATTTATTGAATGTTCTAAATTCAGTTTCCTAATGTAGCACAAATATGTATATAAAAACTAAGCAACTCCTACACTGAAAATTTCCAATAAACATTAACTGAATGGCACTCAATGCCAACAGTGTGTTGTGCATATTTTTTGGATAAAAATTATTAATAATGCTGTTCAACGTTAAACATTCCTGAAGTCCTTGTTTCTTGTAATCTGAATACATTTATCTTAAAACATTTTTAGTTCCCTCAGCTTAGATGAAAAATTTTATCAACTTTGCTCTCAAGTCTTTAATGCTGATTTAGTTATCTCAAATGGTATTTGAGCTATTTCTGTAGCATTTAGAAACATTATTTTAAATGTATTTAAAAACAAATGAGGCAAATCCAACCAAGCCCAGATTTTATTACAGCTTCCTATTCCAATGATATCAAATTATCTCATATTTTAAAAATATATTTTTGTAGTGTTTTCTGCATAGTTACCCCTTAGATCACCTAGGTCTTAATAGCAATACACTGAGCTTTCTATAGAATATCTAATGAAGCAATTCCTGACCCAGAAATTGGTATCTTAAATCCTATCCAACTTGTTTGAAAGTTAATAAGCACAGTGAAATTATGAGGTATTCACAAAATTTTTAAGGCAACACAGGATCACATAGAAAAAGAATTACCCAAATATATCCAAACTAAGGAAATTTTATAACATTGTATATGTTTTAGAGGCTTTAAATGAATATGGATATATCTACACATACAGGTCTCCTTTGCGGGAGCCATGATTTGAATTTGATGTTAATACAGAGCTATAGCAAAGCAAAACAAAAAGGGAAATGTGTTTTCATTATAAAAACAAGCTCTTTGATGTTAATGTAGGAAATTATTAAACAAAAGGAAAACCCGGCTTGTCAATACAGACCTAATTATATGTAAACATATGATTCACTGCTTTATACATCTGCCATATAGCCAGGCCCCTCAAACAATGTCACATCTGAATGCCTCTGTAAAGACTTCTGTGTATTAATTTCATCTGGTGAAACCAACACTTCCTCTGGGAGTACTGACTGAAGCTGTCGGCACTTGGCTATCTGTCTGTCTTCCCTTCTGTTGTCCCCATGGGATGTTGATCTGCTGTTCCTTCTCTGCCCCCTGCTCCCCAGTCCTGATGCTATCAGGCAACAAAAATAATAAACCTCCAGGACCTTATCTTGGCTCGGATGTGAAACAACTTCCTACCGTTGTATTTCTTTGTGTATTGAGAGTAAAGCCTGGGTATTCTGCAAATGGACAACTAATGGGGTTTTCTAGTTTCCCCTTTTTCCTGCCAGGCAGAGCCAAGAGAAAACTTAGCACGCAATGGCAGGCACTGAAAGAGGAAAAAAAAGAAAAACTGTCAATAGAGTCATTTAAAGACCTGTGACAACAACAGCTGAGTCTATCAAATCTGCAGGATAACACTTAACCTTTCCATTCCAGTCTATTTTAACATATGTACAGCCTGGTATTAATAGCTAAGAGTTACAAAAAATTGTGCTGCTTCTCATAATGAAGTTTCTCTCTCAATTTTACTGCCTAACTATTATTTCTGAAAGCAAAATCAGCATTTTAAAACACTGAACTGAAGCTTTATTGGCCTTTAGCCCCATGCAGGTTCACCTCCTGCATAAACCAGAATTATACTTAGTGATCTTGCTTCATCTCAAATTCAGTAGCTTAGGCTCATGATTATACAACATGTCTTGGTAAGTTATAGCGACAAATTCAGGGAATTCTGATATTTCCCAACATTCACTTACTATTATAGAATCAGTTCTCACCATTTCTCAGTAGGACTTTAATTTTATACCCATAACTCCTGATTTTTTCACATTTACAACTTCAAGAAAACATGACTTCACAGCTTATTTCTAAGATCCCAAATCCTACCAGGCACACAAACCCACCCTTTGCCTAAAATCAGCACATGGGCTTTTAGTTTGAAGATGTCCTGAAACTGCCAAAGAACAAGAGTGTACGATTGTATAGGACACAAGATTAGATTTAGCTCTCATTCAAAACAGCAAAATATTATGCCAGACATCTAGAAGAAAGGTGCAACTCAAATCTGACCCTTGAAAAGGTTACCTGCCTCCTGCACTTCTAATAGCAGACCATAATCTCATCTTTCATAGTCCCATACACTTACCACACAGCTGTGAAAACCACACAGAGCCCTGCTTTCAGTGCCTGTCCCCATTTGCTTTTAACTTTAAAAGAAAAAACAGCTTTTGATCTGTTTTTGTAAAATCTAACAACATGGCTTCCTAAGGGGGCTGCCAGCCAGTTAAGCTGCAGAGAGTGACAGGAGAGTGGCTGAAGCTCCCATCACAGACACTGGCCAGGCTGGCTGTGTTGTGATGTGGCATTTGTGTCCCATCACCTGCCCAGGGGCTCTGGTAATCCCACCTGCACACAGAACAAGGGGAAGAAGTATCAGGCTGCTGTGACCTTCAGGTGCAGGACTCTCTACAGTGGAGACTGAAGCAGCTAAACTCAGGAGAAACCAGAGGAATAGGCATAGTCATGTAAGTAGCAGTGGTAAATGAGTGATAGCACACTCTCAGATCCAGTAAGATAAAGGTGCAGCTGACAGTAGAATTTTATAATGGGTCTTCCAGAGTTTCTTAACCACAGAAGTTGGAATGGCTGTTTGCCTCCCAACACTCGAAAAATCCAAATTGGAGCCAACCATGCATTTCATTGTAGATAGCCACTGCGAGGATCCTGCTGGGTGACAGGACAGTTTTTCTGGAATAAAGCTCAAGCCCAATAGTCTTTTTCACTTCTTCCCTACACATTGGCATTTTGACACGTCATTTTATAACTTCATCCAATCTGATCTCAGTCAGACCTTAATCAAAATCTTGTCTGTGTTCCCAGTCTCAATACTCTCTTCTCTCACCTTGTTCTGAGTGCCTGATACATCCCTCAAATTAGTTTCAAGACCACTACTCTTTCCTCCTTCAAATGTCTCCTAAAACCCACAGGTTATGTTCACTAAAACATAACCAGCTGCTAACAACTAATAAAAACCAATTCAGTGTAACTACTGTTCAGATTACAGGAAAATATTGACTAGAGTAAGATTAAGTAAGGTTACAAAAAGTTCAGAACCTTTATCACATTGATAGCAGTGTGCACCATTTTTACAAAGATGCTTTTGAACATAATATCCATTACTGATAAACCTCCAGCATGCCCGCCACAATTTGAAAAAAAATCTGACCCTTAGTCAGTGCTAGGGCAGTAACTGGTTCTCTGCCAATGCTGTTCACTGTACTCTCTCCTGTAGCAATGACTTTTACCCAGAGGAGTCCTCTCAGCAGAAACTCATGGTGCAATGAGCAAAAACCTGGCCACGGCCATCCACTGCACATCTGGAGTTAACAACAAGAGCAACTCCAAGTGACATAGAATGAAATAAAAAACTTACAGCATAGGACAGACTTCTAAAATTCTACTTCTCTTGTTCTCAAGGTCCTGTAAAAAGTGAAGTGGCCTGGAAACATTTTCTGAGAAGAAACCTACAATTCACTCTTACATTAATTCCCCCACACAAAGCTTGCTTTAACCACTGGTTTGGTTTCAAAGGATGGCTTGGCAGTCTCAAAACCCAGTACTCAACCACCATTCCCAAGTGAGGTAGGTCACTGGCTTCAATCTCCTCGGCACTTACGGGTGAACAGAATCTGTATTCTGCACAAAGTGTCACAGTAATCATACTATTTTCAAGAAATAACTTTGGAGTAATTTCTGCCATTTTTTAATCTATTTATACCATCATTCAGGTAAGGGTTAGCATCACCTATCAACTCAAATAGCACCTTAGTGCTGAAATAGTTCTGAACCAAACCTTCTTCACATGCAGATTTAGAGGCGTAGCCCAGCACATGAACAAGTTATTTTTGTAGTTACAGGCTGGTAAAATAAGTAGCATAAAATAAAAGTTACACTCAAAGTTTACGGGTTGGTTAAACAAATGAGGGGAAAAGCACATTAAAAATAGCCCTGCTGAATAAAGTCTGACTGAATGTCCTTAAAACTAGATATTGGGAAAAAACATAAAAGCACTGGTTGATGTAATGGGAATGACAATTTTCATTAGGATTGCAGAAGCCGTATCTTACCAAGAGAGTAATGAATTTAAGTTAATAAGAGAGACATGGGAAGCTCAGAACAAAGACCCAGAGCCTCAGCAAACCACAACACATTAGCATTAAGAGTTGTCTGAGATGAACCAAGGTGCTTTATTTTTCACTGAATAGTTCAAAGGTTAAAAACTCAACGGCAAGATTTGATTTGCCAAGACAAATCTAAGGCCCATTCCCTTTTCTACAGGGGCTGGCAGAGATGTGCTCACAGGAGATGACAGCAATATTTTACCATATGGGACTTTTCACAGAAAATCTCCAAACAAAATTTCTGTTTCCCTTGTTAATTCAAACCGGTTTAGTTGTAAGCCTTGAGGAAAACTATTACAAAAAGTGGTATGTACTTAACCCTTTGTTGATACTGAACAGTGAGGATTCTATTTTACTGCACAACAAAATCAATCTGCCCAATGTCCAGTGTGACACAAAGGGCAATGTGCCTGACAGCCTATGATGTGCAACACCTGATACCTGGTGAGCGTCACACTGACCTAGAGCTGTAATTCTTTTTTACAGCAAAGATTATATTATTTCAAAGACACAGTCAGGATCCTCTAAGCTTACAAATGCATTGAAACTTGAGAATGGTTGTTCCACTGCCCTCATAAAGGAGAAAACTCTTTTTATAAAGCTATACTTAAAATCTGCTGCTGGTCATTGCTCTTTCTGTTACAGTTTACAAGCACACCACCTCACATTCTCTGACAAACTAATTGCAGGCTATTTTGCAAATATCTGCTTAGTGTAATCATCAATGCAGTGTTGCTCCTCTAGACAGTTGGACCCCATTGGAGGTGGAGCGACTCACTATCTTTTCTAAGGATTTTGTGAATAATCAATATCAGTTACAGCAGTGATTTTTTGCCATCTATTGCAAACTCACATGGAATTACTACTTACCAATTCCTTTTATATATTAGCTGTTTGCAACTGCTGCACTTCATCCACAGGTTTCCGCCCTTCAACAGCTGAAATGAACCCTCCCAACGAAGCCTGATTTTCTACAGCTTTGCCCTGCAGCTCAGAAGTTGCATCTGCTTACAAAGGTGTCAATCTCTACCTTTTCCTTTGGATGAAGACCCCATATTTACTCTGTACATGCACACATTTATCATTGCTTTGGAGCTCAGGTAAATTAGGCATCTAACAAACATCTTTTGTATGTCCTTAAGAGCAGGGAGAATACCATATAACAGTAAAAGTTTATTGGTTCTACATTGAACAAAAACTCAAAATCTTATAATTTCAGGAGAATTCTCTCAAAGCCGAAGACAGCACTAGTAAGACAGAAGGACATACAGAGCTAAACTGGAAAAATTAAAAGAAGTTCTTGCACTGAGCTGGAATATAACAGTATATTGTCCCTCAGCAAGGTATCACAGGCCCATGACAGTTACCTGCAGAACTCTGGATTTAAACCTTTAAATTACATTAAAACGTATCAAAATGAGATTTCTTTTTTTCCCCCCTCAAATATTTTGACTAGTGCAAAAAAGCTGCTAGAAAAACAAAGAGAGTATTGTGCCTGCTTTTACCGGCTTATCCATATAAGCAGAAAATCATACATTCCAAAAGCAAAACATAACTCCTCATAGAAACACAGTCTAATTTTCTTTTTAAAGGATTGGCGTTAAGAGATAGTAGTGTAGCTTATTAAACTGTGCCACTGTCAGTAATTACTTTTAACATTATTCATAAAATCCTACTAAAATTCCATGATGTACTGGCAAAAATAAAGGAAATATGTACTATAATTTAGGCTACAATTACTTAACAATAGCGGCTGCTTTTTAACCAACTCTACAAGCTGACTTGCTTCAATCAGTATTGTAACTGGCACATCTGCAGACAGGAAATCCTCAACACCACCATGTTTCCCAGCCTATTATCTGAGACACCTGGTGTGGGTGTGTTGATACAGAGCAAAACAATGAATCATATGGACTGCACACCAATTAACCAGCTTTAACTGTTAATGTGTTTAATCCTTAAGGGTGGAGTCCCAGTTCGAACACTAAAAAAAGTCAACACAAAACTCTTAAACTATTCATTTTGCTGTTTCTAAATATGGATTGTAACCCAAATCTATGACAAAAATTATAATACATGTAGTTCCTCTGTGTTGAAATAGTGAGCAGACTCATGTTACAACTGGATTGCAATAGTCTATCATGCAACCTTATTCCATTATAATTAACAGTAAACCAAGATTTTTTCTTATTATTTCAACTTAATAGCTCTTTTTTCCATCTTAGGCAAAAGTAAACAAATTCACTTGACATTTGACATGTGTGTCTCCAACTCAGTGTACTTTTCATCAAACCACAGAATGGGTTGGGTTTTTTACCAGAAAGCTTAAGAAAAATCAAATACAGCATTTAGAAACCCACTTTTTGGAAACATTTTCATCTCACCTCATGAATATTATTCTACAGTTTTCAGGATTGTCATATGTCCAGATAGCATGGGCTTTTTTTGCTCTTGGCAAGCATTAGGCTGTTTGATTGGTTCTGATGAGAATAATCCATTATTATAGGCTGTTCCCACAATTTGTAGAACCCAATGCACTTCTAAGAGAGTAGCAGTTACAGTAAGGAAAAGAAAACATTTGTCACAATGCACAACCTGCTCTCTGTTTGGGGTATTAGGAAGATATAAAACTGACTTATTCAGGGAAATGGAACAACTGGACAATAGATTAAGTCCACTGGGCAAAATATGAAATGCTGTAAATGATCTGTTTCTGATCCTGTAATGGATCTATTCCACAACCACAAGAATTTAAATTTATGTTATAAGCAAATGAAAGAGTAATGCATCCCCACTACTCTAAAACCGTAGTGCAAGATAAAAAGAATATAAAGTAGTCAAGGGGATTGCTAAAGCTGCTAGTAAAACTGATTATTTGTCTGCATCAAAACAAATTTCATGGGCAGTATGTTTAAGCCTATTTACTTTGTTTGCCAGATATCATCTGCCTGCCAAATATCACTACTACCTTTAGCCATGCATTATTTATCTAGAATTCCAGATATTTACAAAGCTTTATAAGCACAAAAAAGGTCTCCTACTCTGGTGGGTTTACAGCCCATCTGAACCAGTACAGGAACTGAGCACAGACTCGTAACAGCAACAAATGAGCACCTTAGGGAGGCAACACCAAAGGAGTATTTTCATTCCTGTGGGCTGGAGCCTTGTACCATATATCACTTAGTGTGTTAGTCCTTGCAGGAAGTAGCATTTGTCTCAAAGGAGGAAAACCTCAGATTTAATTCCCATTTCTGGTGATTATGCTCATAGACATTTGTCACAGCATTCTTTTAAACCAATTTACTTTTACTCGTTGTATGTCAGTTCCGAGGGGTCCGAGATATGTGGAAGTCCCTAACCAGATTTCAAAAAGCTATACAGTTCCAAGGTTCCCTGCAATGAGCTTGGATTTTTAGAGACAATTGCTTCTCTTTCTCTGAATTGGATGATGGCTGCAGTAACAAACTTAAGCAGCACAGTTTAGAAAAAATCCTAGAAGAAATGGTAGCCTCTTAAACAGGATAAATATGCACTTATAGTGAATAGCTTCATGAATTAGCCAAGAGTATGGACTTAGAGAACACTACCTGCAACACAGAGCTTGCCGGAATTCATGTTCTTACTCTAGTAAAAGTGAGGAAGGCTAGATGGTCTCCTATTTATTGCAGCTTGTGCAAAAATATTTACCATCGATTTCTTCCATTCACTGTAACCTTTAAGGTGTTTTTAGACTGTAAATGAACAAGCCAGGCATGCAAGAAAAGAATTTAACAACTATCAATGTTTAAGTCACTAAATATTTAATATATAGGGTGGAGGGGGGGCTGTTTGACCCCATGATGAAGTGACTTCATTTTCAGAATGGAAAAGCATTGCAAAGAAATATTAAGATAATCATATTTACCTACTGCCCACATAACTGTGTCGAAAGAATCGGTTTCTTCTGTGTTCAAGTCAGCATTTTTCCAAGTGACTTGCAATCTGTTGTTCTTCAATTTTTCAACTTTAGTTGGGAAACATCTCTTTAAAAATTTTGTGCCGTAAGATTCCATGTGCTCAGTTACTAAAGAAGCCATTTGCTGTTGAGTAGTGAAACAAATTTGTTTTTTCTTAGATATGTGACCTTTTTAATGTAAACCCCTCCTTCAGCTGGGTTCAGGAAACCCCAGTAAATATGCTGTGCATTTCAAACATTCTTTATCACTTAGTTACTATGCATTGCTAACACATGATAATTTCGGCAGCCACTATGACCTGCAAATTAATTCCAAGAGGCATCTACACCTGAATACTCAAATTATTTTCAAAGAAATAAAAGAGTATATTAATAAACAAATGCTTTAAAAGCAATTGTTTTACACAATCTAGAGCATATTCAATTTACCATTATCAAAATTACCATTTTCTAGTAGTTCGATGACAATTAAATGCTTTCATAAAACAATGGGAGAAAAATATTTCCCTCATAACACTTGACATTTCTCTGCAATGACTATGAATCACTAAGGTTTCATGGAAAGTTCTACTACAAAAAAAAGAAATAATATGTTTTTCTTAAGAGCCTGTTTGAAATAATGCCACCCCACACTCAAGTAGTAAAGTGTGGCATCAACAGGTTTATCCAAAGACATCAGTGCTCTTGACTGCAGGAACTCAGGTTGCACCTTGCCAGAGAATGTTTATTACTTAAAGGATATTATTACAAAACCACTCACATAGAACAACTACACACAAGCTCTCTCAGCTTACAAAACTTTATTTTCAAAGTTGATATTAACTAATATGAAGGCAACAGCAAGGTTATATCTCTTCAGAAACGTGAGAGCTCATTAATCCGTTTCCATCAGACTCAATGTGGCTGCAGACTGAACATAATTATTTTATCTCCATTAATACTTTATTAACTTTGGTATGGCCATTGTGCTCTTCCTGCCTACAGAGGATCAAGTTCTCAGAACAAGCCCTACTGTAAGCGTTTGACCAAGTGCCACACATACACTATTCCCTGCTTGCTCAGACCTTGTGCTGTTACAGGTATGGATTTCCTCAATAAGGAGTGTAAATCCTAAGACTTATTCTTATACAACGTTTTGCAAACTCATGCCAGCAGTTTTAAGGCATACAAGCTGCTAATTTTAAGGAAGCCACTCCAAAGGGGGAAAGTGTGACATATAAGCAGGAGCTGTCACTAGTGTCACTATCACAAGTGGTATTTGTCACTGCCACTTAAGCAACAAGACTCCCACCTCAAAAACTGTGCATGTACTAGGAAATGTTTGGAGAAGCAAACAACACTTTTTCTTTAGGAGATAAAAATAATCAAATCTATCTTTTAATTTATTTGCTAAATAAGGAGATGTAAGATATTCTGTACTTGCCTGATCAAACCCACGAAGTGGGATACTTCTCATCATGACTGTAGTGTCCAATCCAATGCCTGTTAGAAAACCAGCACACTCAAGGGAAACATCTGGTGACACACCAGTTAAGCAAATATAAACAATAATTTTGTATAAACACAATATACAAGAGTAGTATACAAGTGGGTTTTTTACTTGGAGATACCAAGTTCTCCTCACACAGACATCTTTAGCTTGTTTTTGTACATAAAATAAAACTTGGAAGTCTTATTCCTCATAGTTAACATAGGATTTAAGATCCTGAGAATTTATCCTCAGCTGATCTTAACTTCCACCATGCTACTGCATAGAAAACTATTACTATTCTCTTACCAATGAGCAAAGGAATTCTGAAAACTCAACTTTCATAGGAAAGACAGCTATGCTACTTATTATCATAGATCATCACAGGCTTTTCAAAGGATACAGCTGGCTCCAACAACCAACCTGTTACATGAAAAGAAGAAAAGAATAAAGCAGTGGAATGAGCTTGCGTATATTTTTGCACAACCAAAAAAAAACCCAGTTGCTGATGTCACCATCACATTTGCCAACTTCCAGTCAGCTCGGACCCCCCAGTTAGCCAGGACTGCTGGTAAATGATGGCTCAGTGAGCTCTTCCACCAGCTCCCTCAGCACCCTTGGGTGGATCCCATCTGGCCCCATGGACTTGTGCATGTCCAAGTGGTGTACCAGGTTTCTAACCAATTCCTCATGATTTATGGGGGCTTCACTCTGCTCCCTGTCCCCATCTTTCAGCTCAAGGGTTGGGTATTCAGAGAACAACTGCTCTTACTATTAAGGACTGAAGCAAAGAAGTCATTAAGTAAGCCAGCCTTTTCCTTATCCTTTATTACTGTGCTTCTCCCCGCTGCCTCGCATCCAATAAAAGGTGGGGATTCTCCTGAGCCCTCCTTTTGTTGCTACTGTATTTATAGAAACATTTTTATTGCCTTTTACAGCAGTAGCCAGATTAAATTCTAATTGGGTTTTGGCCCCTCTAATTTTCTTCCTGCACAACCTCATGGCATCCTTGTAGTTGTCCCTCTTCTCCCAGGGGCATAAACACTCCTTTTTCTCCTGAGTTCCAGCCAAAACTCTCCATTCAGCCAGGCTGATCTTCTTCCCTGACAGCTCACCTTTCAGCACATGAGGATGGTCTATCAATTAGATTATGTCTTCCTATCAAGTAGACTACAGTTCCCAATGTAAGATTTTATTCACTGCTAAATTTCATTTTGATTTATATCCATCTGCTTTTTAAATGTCATATTTTTCCAAACGCCAAATATTTGCCCTTCCTGTCTTCAAACATTTGAGTATGCTATTATAGAAAATGGGTTTTAATAGATTTACTTAGACTGGTATTTACCAAATATATCCATTTTAGTTCTTAAATAAAACTCTAGCTCCCATCTCTTCCAATATTTCACACCCTTTCAATCGAGAATATAATTAAAATTGTCCATCAACACTTCCAGTTTATGAGGTGTACCAGCTCTCCAGCACAGCAGTTTCCATGTCTGTCCCCAGCTGCTCCTGCACTGCAGCAGTCCTGTCTCCCCTGACCACATCCTCAGTTCCCTACATTTGCTGGGTACCAAAGGCAGAATGCACAGTCCCTGTTCTGCAGGTAAAAGCAGGCCCAGCCAGGCAGCCATTAACACTCAGCTGCTGGACAGGCTGCACTTGCACTCCTTTGCTGTTTGTGTGTTATGCAGGCTTGTTAAAATCTCACCGTTTGGAGGTGCATCCCACACAGTATTTCCACTGACAACAAAGTATTCTGTTAGGTTTCTGAATGGGCTTGTGGCCTATGCCTTACCCTAAACCTATCTGCAGCATCTCCCAGTTCTAACAGCAATGCTTTTAAACTTCTGAGGAGTGCAGACATGGAGGCTGCAGCTCCGTAAGCCCCAGGGACTGCACAGTCAGTACAACACATGTTTTCTCACAAAAAGCCCCAGATAATATCTCTCTATCCTACAATAAAAACATACAACTTCTGAAGGTGTACAGAGAATAGGTTGAGTTAAAGCGATTAAAATCTGCTAGTCTGGGGTTTATCTTTGGCAAACAATTTAATATAATGGGAAATAATTTTTCCAGCATTAGGGCATCTGATTCATCTGTGAATGGATGATCACTCCCTCATTAGCATGTAGCTCCTGGGAAGTGCTGTAAAAAGCCACATGCTCCCCAGAAAGAAATATCTACTGGAGATTCACAGGGAAAAGAATGACAATTTCTGTAATTTGGACATATGTTTGCTCTTCTTTTTCATTAGATGAAAAATAGATGTCAGCTGGCACTTATTCATAGCATCAGCCCCACATTATTCACCTTTTCTTGTACAAAACAGGGGGCTTCTGGGCATTGTCAGTGTCTAATAGAAAAGTTAGGAAAGCAGAACCTAACCTCATTCACACCTGCTCAATCTCTCACTCATTCTCAACACATTTCAAGGCATCTTTTCTAATTCACTCTGCCAAAATCCTTCATCTCAGTAGTGAGAGTTTCTTCCCCATGTTTGTATATCTAAGGGACTTTTAAGTTGGCTAATGGTTTACTTTTTTTTTTAAAATATGAATAACTGCAGGACTGACAGTTCTACAACCTCTAGGCATGTAATTTGTAGTTGAGATATGTACATTTGGAGAGGGAGAAAAGAAAGAATAAGTACAACACAGCTCAGACTAAAAACAAAAGGTGTTAAACTGAACCTTGGGAATATTTATAATAGAAACAAATCCGACAGAAACAAACCTTTAACAACTCCCTCCTTCATTTGCTAAGACACAGCCTGACAAAGCACAGAAATGCTACTGTAGCCCCTGAAGGCTTATTTTGACTAAATCTCAGGAATGCAACATATAAACACTAGACTCCCACATTACACTGTTACAACTTGCATTAGCAGCAACTGGACAAAAGCCACATTTTCACAGAAACATCTTACAAGGATAAATCTTACACTTTGGTTTGGGGATTTTTTGGGGGGTGGTGTTGGTGTTGCTTTTCTTAAAAACAATTTCCTCGCATAAATCATGCTTTCAAAATTCAAAAGGTGACTGATGCACTAAAAACAACAGCAGTTTTATGTTCTTTTAAAAACTGTACCAAGAAGCCTCATTTATCTATTTGATGTTTAGCTTAACACAGTGCATTTTTTATAGCAGAAAGTCACTGCCATGAATGGCAACTTGGTTTTGGTGTTTTTGCAAAAACACCAGTATTATAGTTTGAAGTCTCTTTTGCTTTTTCTAGAATTCCTCAATAGAGAAGACAAAAAAATAGCATTATTTGACTTTCATGCTAGCAAATCTGCATCACAATTATTTTCATTAGAATATCGCTCTGTAGCGTAGAGTTTACTCGGAATCTTATTGTGTTATGTGCTGTAAAAAACAACTATGGCATTTTCGATTTCCATTACAACCAGTGTTTTAATATTTCAGTAAAACAATAGTTTCCCATGCAAAAGAAATGGCAAAAGTAACCCAAATGTCTCATCATAGTTTCTTTTGTTATCAGAACTGCCACGACTTAGGAGAATGCAAAATTATGCTGGAGTTTCTCCCCTAATCGAGGAACACTTTCACACCCCCGTGACGAGGAACAGGGACTGAGCAGCCCCTGGGTGAGTTCATGCTGCCCTCTTGTGACTTGGGGTGTAATCGCTACAGCACAACCTACCACGGTGACAACGTGTGCTCGATTTTAGAAGGGAATGTCATAAGAGGAGGAGGCGGAAGATCTATCGGATACTAATGAAGATTGGTAGTATGATATTGATGCATCGCAAAGAAAATTTTCAGAAGGAAAACAAAAGAAAAATTGGTGTATAAAAGGCAATTGTGAACATTTTTCACCTGGCCACATAGAAAAGGTAGGAATGCCAGCATCTATTACAGCCACAATAAGGTAACTTACGTTTTTCCAGGAGATTCTTTCAACCAGAACAGATCATCACTTGTGATTCCATACTCCAGTGCACCTGCAATCTATGATCACACAGGTGAATCTAAAATGCAAATCCTGTCAGCAAAAAAAGCTAATAGCGATTTGGGCTGTGTCGGTGGAAGTATAGACAGCAGACCAAGGGGACTATATCTGGGACTCCCCACTTTCAACCTGAATTATCCTATAGCTCTAAGCAACATCAGCATACTAAACTGGAACAAATTGTTTTCTATGGAAATGTTTTTCTAAAAAGCCATCCTTTATACAAAAACAATTTTTTGTGTGATGCAAGTACAAAAATCTCTCATATGTTGCTTTATTTTTACATTCTTTATCCTCCTTCATTGTGTTCTGCAACTGAACCAGCAAAGCACTGCAGCTGTCAAATGGAAGGGTCACTTACATGTGTAGGATATTTTGGTCTTCCTCCAGTAGCAATGACAATATTATCTGCAGTAACAATAGTCTACAAACAAAAATAAAAAAATCAAAATCAAGCATTTGCAGTCCTTTTATCTGTCTTTGGATTTCATCTATGTACAAATGAGTGATAAATGAGGAAGCTGGCACTACCATCTGCTATTTACGTGACATAATAATCAGCCATGCATTAAAAAAAAGGATAGAGATAAGATAAACTAATACATGTAGGAGTTTCTCCTACCCATTCCCTACTAGGTTTTGTTTTAATATTAATCTTGTAACTGTTTACACTGAGCAAGATTCTGATGACTATTTGGAAGTAGTAGTTATGCACAAATGACAACATTTAAAAATCAATTTCTGGTCAGGATAAAGCACACAGAGATCACAGCAGTAAATTCTGTTTCAGGTCTGAAGTTAAGCTACCTCAAAAGGTGAACATTCACATAAAATCCTAGACACCTACCCCCAAAAACCTGATATTCAAGCTGATATTAACCAGTAACATTAAACAATTACCCTCAAAAAGGTGCTAAAAAGGCATGTTCAGGCCTTGTTAAATATGCAGGAATGGCCACCATTCCGTTATGTGACCCAGCTGTGCATTCACACTAATTGCCTCCCACACACAATTTGATATTACCAAACTAATCACCCCTACAGATCAGCTGAAGGAGGGAAACAGCTCGGAGCAACCTAATGCTCAGAGCTTACATTTCTGTAAGCATCAGGATGACTGACCAAATCAAACAAAAATCTTTTGTCTCAGCATTCCCATCTGCAGAGAAAAGCAATGGCATCTAACAGGTCAGACCAGGGACTCAGTAGGCACCAGGCAAGTTCATAAACAACTTCTCTAAGTGGAAAACACAAATCTCACTCACCAAAACAATACTGAATACCTAAAGCAAATTGCAAAAAGGACAGTCTGGCTCCCAGATAACATGAAATGGTCAAAGTGAAAAACTCGGCAGAAATCAGCACAGCAGCTCACCTCTTTACCTGCTTTTGTTAAACCACGGACTGTATGTGGATCAGAAAAACTCCCTTTTATGTTGAAATATTTCACCTTCCTGTTTAGAAGAAAACAGCATCAGCAATGCACACTTAACAAGAACAGGTATGAAATACAATCAGCTACTTTTTCTGTATTTAAGTGCTTAAAAGGTAGCAAACAGGCATAGAGCAGTAAAAGGAAGAATCAATTCATAGGACTGTTTGCGGCTCTATCATAATTTGTTACTTAATTCTTGCGTCACACTTAACTCCTGTATACAGAAAAGTAACTAAACCTGTAACAAACCCTGAGATCAGGTTATTGACCTCCAAAAAAGACATTTTCCATTACCTACAGCATTTCTAATACCATGCTCATCTGAGAACACACAAAAGTGACTCAGCAGGAGTAACAAGACTAGAACCTGTTAAATTTTCTATTAATATAATTTCTCTCTAAAAGGAACTGCATGCTGAAAAACTTGGAATCATTTCTGCATTGAAAGCAAAATAAAAATCTGCTGCTGTAGCATAGTGCTAGCTGTGGGTTTCTATGGCATAGAAATTTTGGGGAACAAGATCAAAAGTATCTTAAGAAACCTTGACTGCTTCACAGTAATGCAAAACCTCTCCAGACTAAAGAGAGCACCACTATACTGCTAGAAAGCTTTTGTGTATGGTCAGAGTCGACCACTATTTCACAGAAAAGAAAAGGAAAATGGGAGAGGAAGAGACCACTTACACTGACAAGGGCACTTACAGTCCCCAGCAGAAAGAACTTACAGACTCAAAATACTAGCTCTAGATAGAAACTTCAAAGGCAATTCTGCACTTCTACAAGGGCAAGAGCACCTCCTTGACTGTGGGAAGAAAGATGAACTTCAAAGTCTTATTTACTTGTCTTGCAGTTGCACTCTGTGTCCCCAGTTCAAGGATTTCACATAATTCTGAACACCTTGTGCCATCACAGACCTGTCACAAAACAAGAAACTGAACATGAAGTCATCATTATACAAATTCAGATTATGCAACACAAAGATATAGGCAATTGCTAAAAATGAGGAATGATCTCATTATTTTTTGCTGTAAAAGCCAATTACCAAGTCCAAATCAACATAATTTCTGCCCTGAGAAACCAGTAACTAGTTCTGCTTTTAAACAAGTACCAGGTTAAAATTTCACATGCAAAATTCACTTCCCTGTCCCATAATAAGCACCAATTGGGAAAAGGTTATTGCTACACATTTGCAGCACATAGGATGGAGATGGGCAACAGTCTTTACCAGGTATGATGAACAGGTTGGGATATATTCCAGCCATAGTGTTGGGCATCTTTCAGGGCACCCCCTAAAAGGGCTGCTTGATGCATAAGCTTTTTAGGAATGCAGCCAACATTCACACAAGTTCCACCAAGTCCCCATGTGGTTCCTTGGGAAAAAAAAAAAAAGGAAGAAAGAAAAAAGGAGTAAATGCCTCAGATTAGTGTAACAATGCAGTTGGGTACATGGCAGGTAAAAAGTTATGTAACAACACACAGTTTACTATCTCCTACAGATCGGGTTGTTTATGCTCATTTGCTTTGATAAAAACCATCTCTGCATATTTTTCTTCTGAAATTCAAACCAACTCAAGATAGTTCTCAGAGCTCAGAAGATCCAGTTACTAAACACCCATGTTTGCAGATCTCATTTTATACACTGCACACGAGGGGCCTCAACACGACACAATTTGAGATTTTTAGAAATTGAAAATAACATTTTGACAGACGGAATATTCTCACTTTTTAAGTCCAAAGTCTACCATAAATGGTAGCATCTAACACTGCTAACAAGCTTAACGTGCAGGGGAGCAGGCAGAGCTGGTTCATCTTGGAGACAACGAGCCGTAGCACAAGCTGGGCTTAAGGACTTTGACTCCAAGCAAGGCAGGCAGTGTGGCTTTGGACACTTCGCTGTCTGGAGCAACCTGCTCACCTGAGCAACTGAACTACATGCATTTCCAATTATTACCCTAGTATTTCTCTTCCATACCTCGTGGGGAAGGTCCAACATAATCCAGAACAGCCACTTTTCTTCCAAACTGAGCAGCTTTAAACAAAGAAGCAAGGTAAGATATTTAGAGGAAGGAGAAACACACAAACATAAACATTTTTAGTAGCATAGATACAGGTAAAATACAGGAGATGACAGCTGGTGTTTTTTCCTGTCTAACTCAAGATACCAGACCAGTTATCAACCTGCCTATGTAGTCAGCAAATTCTCTGGAAGACACTTAGTAACCCAGACTGGGGCCTCCAGCTTCCACTGACCCTAAAAAGACAATTTGACCTCAAATGAGATGTTTAAGAACGCTGTGGGTTGTCGAACATGTTACCCTGACATACAAAGGGGCAAGGTTCCCTACAGCAGTTAAACAGCTCTTGGAAACAGCCTGAAGGGATTGTTGTTTTAACGTATAAATGAGAAATAGCATTTAAAAAAATACAGTATCTATGGAGGTACTCTGAACACTTTTACAACAGTGAAATGGAAGCTTATTAGTTTTTCCAGTGACAAAAGAAGAAATGTTTTTTAAAAGGTTAAGAGGAATGCAAACAAGATCACACCTCACCTGAGGGTGTGAATTAATTTGCAGATTAACTGTATGGAGCTAAATTAATGATTAATGTGCAGGTACTGGAGTATACTATGCTTCTTAAAAAGCTTTAGGAATTATCAGTAACACTTCCCTTAGTTTCCTTAAACGCCACCGAAGCTAAACCAAAGCTTCTGTTAGTTATTTATGTATACAAACCTTCTTTTGCACAAGCAAGGCCTCCAGATCCTCCACCAATGACCAGAAGATCATACTCATTCTTTCCTGTGAGGCAGACATGAAATAAGAAGGAAAAGAAATAGACAAGGAAGATGGGAGAGGTATGTAAGAAGGACAATACCAGAGTACACCAACTTTTACAACGATTAATACTGATTTGGGTTTTCTTCACTTTACTCTAGCATTGTGGTTTTTCCACGAAACTGTCTATTCTGGTGACCTGGGCAGGCAGCAACACTGGTTTTGTGAATGAAATGCAGAAAATAAAGCAATTCCAATGAAGTGAGAAAATAGATTCGATTTTTACACAATGTCTCAAGAGGCTCATAATTACAGCAACTGAGATCCAGTACAGGTCTGTGTCTCTGCATTACAGCAGCAAGTTCTACACCAATATTTTTCCCGGGGTCACCTTATCGGACTCAAAGCTTTATGTGCCGTGTGTGCATTGCCGGGGCGTGGAGTGCTGGCCCCTGCTGCCACCTCTGCCTCGGCACAGACCGGCCCCAGCTCCCGGCGCGGTGTGAGGCAGCGAGAGCATCCGCAGGTGAGCGCTGACTCGTTTTAGCGAGAGCACGGGGTCGCTGCTGCTTTCGGAGCCGTCACGGGCAGGGCGGGCACTGAGCCCACGCAGCATCCGACCCCGGCCGGGGAGGCTTCCCCTGGCAGCCCCGAGCGGGGGGAAGGGGCCTCGACTCTTTGGCGCTAATTCTGGAGGAAAGGCGTGGTTGCCTCTGGGGCAGCCCCGGCCCCTCTGCGGAGCCCCAACCCCGCTGCACCGTGTCCTGAGCCCAGGGCTCCCTCAACCCCCAGGGGCCGAGGCATGGGCTCCGGCAGCCACCACCGCGCCCGGTGGTCCTGTCGGAGCCCTCACGGATGGAGGCGGCCGCCGCCCGCCCCGCCTCGGGGTAGAGCGGAGAGGCGGCGCGGTCCCCACAGCAGCCGCTCGAATCCGGCATCCGCGAGTGGTGGGAAAGGCTGGGGGGACCTTCCCCGGGCGCTTTGGGCGTCGGAAGGCGAAGGCAGTCGCTTCCCGCGGGGAGCGGCCAAGGCGCGGCCGTTGCTGGGCCCGAGCCCCGCGGATACCGCGTACCTGAGAGAGCTCGGAGCGTACGGCACAGCCCCGACACTGCCGGGGGACGCGCCCGCCGCCACAGCGCCGCCATGCTGTACGGCACAGGGCCCCACGCCCGCCAGGACCCTGCGGGGTGGCCGCGCAGCGCCTGAGCGGAGGGCGGCGGGGCCCCCTGGGGATCCCGCGCCGAAGCCGCCTGAGGGGAGCGCTTCGGCTCGGAGCCTTCACGGGGGTGGAGGCGGGCGGCACAGGCTCTGGTGCTGGTGAATCAAACACACCGGCACAGAATCGCTAGGGTTGGAAGGGGCCTCTGGAGATCACCCAGTCCAACCCCCCCGTACAAAGCAGGGCCACCTAGAGCAGGTGGAATGGTGGTTTGGAATGTCTCCAGAGAGGGTGACTGCACGACCTCCCTGGGCAGCTATTACAGTGCTCTGCCACCCCCAACGTAAATCTCTTCCTCTATTGAAGTAAAACCTCGTGTGTTTTAGTTTATGGCTATTGCTTCTCATCCTGTTACATGCATTAATGAGATTCCTGTTCAGTCTTCTCTTCAGACTAAACAGACCCAGCTCCCACAGTCTCGCCTCATAAGAGATGCTCCAGCCCCCCTCATCCTCTTCACGGCCTCTGCTGGATCCCCTTCGATAGCTCCTTGTCTTTCTTGTACCGAGGAGCCCAGAACCGGACACAGTATTCCAGTTCTGGGCTCCTCAATTAAAATCAGTTAAAATTTATGTTAAAATTAGACATTTGGAAGGAAGAAAATCCCCACAGTTTGCTTGACTGGCTTCCCCCAGATCTTGCTGTAGAAGGGGTTCAGGGAAGGCCTTTTGGGAAAGACAAGGACCATGATGACTGCCCAAAACCTTCACCCATATCCAAAACCTGTCTTTTCCACTCTGAACCTCCCATCTGTCTGTAGAAGACATGGTGCTGGTGCTGGTGCTGGTGCAGGGCTGACAGTCAGAAACCTCTGAGGAGGTGATTTGAACAAAGCCTGTCCCTTCCCTGAGGTATTAGAGGCAACACACAGCGTTGCTCCATGTTCCTGTGACTATGATATATTCAGTATTGTGAGCAGTACTCGGGTCTGGAGAAGGGGCTTCCTCTGCTGGAATGCTGGAGCAGGGCCCAGGCAGTGTGGGTCAGTGACCCTGACCTGCACCAACAGCTTTCACACATGGCCGGGCTGTGGTGGGACAGATACCTGCTCGGGACAACCCGTCAGAGCACCTCCAGTGCCTCAGCCTCCGGCAGAAATCCCTATCCCTGTGCCACCTGCCAGCTATTGATTAAACAAGGGCGATGCTGCTGACCTATCCAGAATGGCAGCTGTGAGAGTTACTAACACCTGTGATGTGTTCTGGCAGCCTGAGGTAAAAGGCCTTGAAGCTGGCATAGATCAAAACAAATCAAGGGAATGAGTTCTTCCTCATTCAGAGGTGCTGGCTGTTGGCTTTTACTGAAGCTCAGTACTCGCCCTGCCTGCTGCTGTAGGTAGTGGGTCAAACAGGTTAAATACTACCACAGCCAAACCAGAGTTTGGGATGAGAGATTCAGATGTTTTTTCTACAGAAAAATGGTTTCAGGCAGTTGTGGTTCAGGCTCTGGAGCAGGGGCCCAGCTTCACAAGGGGGCAGCATCCAACCATTTTGTTTCAGGAAACGTCAGTCCTCTGGTCCACAGCTGAGGAGAAATGGTAGGAAATTAAAATACTCCAAGGAAAGTTTTATAGAACTGACTTCACCTCCAGTGTAGTCTCACGATTTTTGTTCACCCCATTAATGTTTGAAAATACACGAAACAGGAATTACTATCACTTCAGTAAGTGGACTGATGACTTTTTTCCAGCGTCATTGCTATTAAAAAAACCCCAGCAAAAATACAAGAAAACCAAAGGCAAACCCCCTGTTACCTCCTGCAGCACTAATCAATAGATCACTAGAAACATTGTTACCCACTGCAACAGCAGTAGAAAGACATGAGTAGGGCATGCTGAGAGGCCTTTGAATTAAAGAAATCTCGAGCATATTCAGATACAATCTTTTGTGCTTTTCAGGTACATGCATGCAAAGTCGTTTTAGCCACTATTCTGAGTTGAATCAGGCAGTGTTGAGCATATGTTCTTCACACAGATTGAGTTCAGACATGTGGGATCAAGGGTAGAATTAAGTCTCCCCAAACACAAAACAAGTTTATGTGAAGATATGTCCCTGCAGCATTATGGCGTTCTGCTAATATGGGAAGGCCTGAAATGTGGCAAAGCAAAGTGAAACTAAATTGAACCAAATGAAAGGAAGGTGGGGGTTGGTTTCTTCTGCTGTGTCCCAAGTGAAGGGATGAGAGGAAATGCCAAGGGAGATTCAGATTAGGTATTAGAAAATACAGCTGGTGCTGTGCCACTGTCTGACTGTGTGATGCGGGCTGTCCCCAGCCCTCTGGCTGTATCCTAGAGCTCATGTAAAGCACGGGGCAGCTCCACAGGCTTTCCCATCAGGACTGCCAGCTGCAGAAGAAAGCCCAAAGTCTGTGCTGTGCTGATATAAATACATGGTGTAAAATTCGTGCAGATGGGTAAAATATAATAAGGATTTAATAAAATAAATTCCCAGGGATACAGGGGCACAACTCAGTGTCCAACTGGGAAGTGTTGAGTATAAATTTAATCTTTTTCTGTTTATCCACTGTAAATCTTAGTTGTGTTCTCACAGAAAATTTCATGGATATTTGTTTGTATGGATATGTGTGTCTGATTTCAAGCATTGTAACTACCTCTAAACACTGTTATATTTTTGTTAGTAGTTAATGTTAGCTGTTAAAGTTATAAATGTTAAAAACCCCACAAAAATCCAAAGGCTTTATAGTAAAATAAGTTAAATATAAGGATATAGAAAGTAAGAGAAAAGGCATTGCCGTTTGAAATCTTTTTCCCCGAAACCAAGGAAAGGAACCAGTTTCGCAAGCAGCACAAAAGGGAGGCATCCTTTTCAAACCCAGCATCAGCATATACAAAGACGGATTCCAACATAATCAAAATATCTGGGTGTCCACCTGGACTCTGAATGGGACCCCTTATCTGCCTCAGCGCTACGTGTCCACAATCTCCGGAGGGGACCGCTCGTTAGCAGGACATCGTGACCGAGCGCCTGCTTTTGTCACACCCATAACGGCGAGGAAGAACTTTTATTTCTGTTCAACCCAAAGAAGACGAGATTCCGGACTTAAATTCTGATGTCATCATGTACGAGGCAAAGCTGCAGCATCGCCAGAAGGCGAATAAACAGTATAAAAACTGCTCAGACCAGGACAGAAATCGGTGAACTGTGTCGTCGTGGTGTGACAGGCATCAGACGTGTGGCAGTTCACCCTGTGTCGGTATCCTAGGTCCGACACACTGATATTTCGATCGTGGTGCTTGTTTTTATGCCGGAAACTCTGTTGATAATTTCTAATAAATTGTTATTGTTTTTGCAATAATCTGGCTTTCATTTATAACATGTGCCATTCCACTTGTTCTTGCTCGTTCTCACAGGCTTGATCCTTGAGAGTGATAGAGACCAATAGCAGCAACGAGGAGAGGGTTGTGCTCATGATGACAGTATCAGTAAGAGCAGCAGCCCCTGGTATTTCCTGCTCTCAGCACTGAGCAGGTGTGTCTGTGCTGCACTTCAAAAATCGTTTTCAGGGACCAGAGACAGATACTGGTTATCAGATATGGTTTCTGCTGTATCTTTGGCTCAGCTCATATAGTTTTCTACTCTTACTTAAATTCTTTTGTGGTTAGCATTATGTTGATTAGATAATTAGTGATACACTTTTTAAAAAAACATTTTTATATATCTTAATTTCTTTTAAGAAAACAAGCATTAAGTCCTTTAGCAGCAAATACATTCTATTATCAGGAATCATTGAGATGAAGCCTTGGGTTTCTGCAGTGAAAGTATATACTTCCAAAACTGAGATTGAAAAAACTTCCAAGATAGCTATCAGACTTAACATCATATTTCCACGGAATTTTGTCAGTGGTAGCTAGTCATGTTTAAAGTCATAAATTAACTTATGCACCAGATGTGGTTTGGTTTATTTCCAGGGGGAGATGTTTATTCAATATACCTTAAATAATGTGGTATTAAATGGGTAAACGAGACACCCTGTATTGGAAATGTATATAAATCCTTTCAGCAAAAAAAGGTGCTTTGTAAGTCGTGAATTGGTTTTGTTAGCAGGCAAACTTTCTCCTTTTGAATTTATTGTAAAGACAGCTTGCAATTTTGTATGTCTTTTCCTTTGTAGGAAATACATTTTATTACATTTATCAATGGCTTACTGAAATCCTTCCTCATGAATATGACCAGGACCAAATACTTTTTCTACCAAAACTTTTAGAAATTTTGACTTTTCAAGCACATCTTCTTGTCTTTCTGTTTTTCTGGCATGGTTTCCTTTATGTTTTACTTTCCCAGATCAGCAACCAGGAAGGGCGGGGGAAGAAGAGAGGTGTCAGGTAGATAGGGTCTTTGGAAGTCATCACTTTGTGTCCTTTTTAGTGGGTGGGGTGGGAAATCTATTTTCTCAGAGGTTGCATTTTGTGGCGTGACCTAATGAATAATTTACAGAAGTGTCAGTGAACTCTACTGGATCACTGGTTGAACTAAGCTGTCTCTGCATGAGGTAGGACCTTTTGGTTTCTTACCATCTCTTTTGATTGATTGCACTCTCTTGTAAAGATTATTTAAGAACTATTTCCTGAAATTTGTTTCAGAGTAGGACTCATTCAGAATTTAATCTATGCCTTTTCCTTTCTTCCTTCCTTCCTTCCTTAACATAGCTAGATCTTCTGTTCATAGTTTGTCCTGAACAAGTAGTTGATTGAAAGTAAGGGAAAAAACCAGCAGAAACAGATGAAGCTTCAAGTAACACAAGTTTTTGGTTTCCTTCAAATGCTTCAGCACATATTGCCGAAAAACGTGAGGGTAGAAAAGAGAGAGAAATGTGGTAGCCTTAACTGCTTCCAAGTTTTTGTGAGGAGTTATAAAGTCTTCGAAAGCTGAAAGGTTTTTTGAATCTGCCAATAACCTTTTAAGATGCATTGTAAACACAAAATAGTCTAAGTGCTTGTATTATCTGTTCAAATTTAGAGTACAACTTTGCTGGTCACCTTTCTTCTCTTTTAGCTGTTTCCTATTTTAGATGTCGCCAGGCAGTTTCCTGATTCAGACATGAGTGGTGCTCCCTTTCTCAAAATTCCTCTTTTGCGTGTTTCTCAGCAAGAGAGACTAATTTGATTGTGGAAAACAGCAAATTCACATAAAAGAAAATCCCTCCTGCTATTCTGAAAATGCAAGCTCAAAAGAATTTTCTTCCACTCAGTGTTTCACATGATCTGTGGGGTTTATGATAATGTGCTAGCTCTCCTGTCTGCCTTTGTTTAGGCTTTTAAAAACCAGTCTTTGTCTAGGATTGTTAGAAGAAGGGAAAGCCATTTGTTCTTATGCCAGGCATGGATTTAGGGGGAAAAGCTTTAGCTCCGTGCTATGCACAGCAAGTGGGAATTGCCCTGCCACGCTGCATCATGTGATTGCAGCTGGGAGCTCTGTTCGTGAGCAAGTCTGCTCAAGTTTGTGCAGCCGGATCAGAGCTGAAGTGGGGACTGTCACGGTGAGTCAGCCTGAACCAGCCAGTTATCCTGAGCTGCTGCCATTCATGTGATGTTGCTCCCAGGCTAACGCATCCTGGTTTTACATCTTCCCATAGATGTGCGCTGTGAATCCGGTACCTGATATTCTGAAATACCAAACCCATCTTTTAAGATCTTGGCCGTATATAAAAATTGTATTACACCAATTGTTTGTAGCTCTCCGCAGTTCTCTAATCTGGATGTATTAATATCAGGGCAGATTTTTACTGTCTAGACAAGGTTAAGTCATATGAATAGTATATGCATTTATGCACTGTGGAGTTTGTAGCATTGTTAGTACATTAGTAAAAACTTGCAAAAATATCCCTACTTATATTGACCATGTGTTGGGCTAACAGGTAAATTAAAGAGATGCATAAAACAATGTCTATCAGGCTACCAAAGAAACTTCTTCTGGAGAAGAACATACCCCATAACATACTACAAGGTTTCAACTTTCTATTAACTTGGAAGCAATCTGTGGATATTATCACACAGTTTGGGTGGCTTAACCAACTGAACCTCCAGCTTTGTCTAATTTGCAGTTATTGCTATTCACCATTTTTACTTATATAATGAAATATGTAAATATGTAATGAAATATGTACTTATGTAATTAATAATTTTGAGCCTTGGGGCTTTGCTAAGAGGTTCTCTGCCTGTTTTTCTACCACAACTTAGTTCAGCAGTCACATTGTAGACAACAGCAAGGGTTACTTGCAGGCGTAGCTTTTATCACACAAGTAAACAGTTGTGGGCAGGCAGAAGCAAGTTTGCTCCTCCCATGCTTCGAGCCTGAAAAATATAATTCAGCTCCAAGTTAGAAGACTTTTAGAAGTGTTGTCATGGGATGTTGCTCAATCTGGGATGTCTTGGCACTAAATTATGCTGCTGAGCAGAAGCTGGGCTGACACCACCCACGACTAGCTGAGTTAACTGCAAGGACTTCTCCAAAGAGCAGCTGTATACTTACACAAGGTCAGTGCTTAGAGTAAGTTTTCCTGTTTTAGACTCTTTTCTCCACAGCCCAGCAGTAAAAAAAATTCTCTGTTAATTTGAATTGTGGGTGGCATCAGGGATCGTGTAGACACAGCCAGCTTTTGACCAGACAGGAAATTACTGTCAGTGAGGCTGGAGTGCAGTATTGCTTACTTCATTCTTTGTTCTGCTTGATGTCAGGATTATAAGAAAATATTTATAGAGCTAAAGCTCTGTTACACATGGAAGGGATAGTTCAAAGTTATTCCGTATTGACCTTGGGGACTGTGCCAAATTGCAGGGTCTTAGTTATGTTTTGTTTAGAGCTACTAGAAACACTTCAGTCTTCACCTACCTATTTTTCCCCACAATTCTTTATTCAATTAATCTGTTTAAAATTATTTGGTTTTCTCTTGTCATGCTCTCAGGTGGTCCCTAATTCTTTCAAGGACCTCCCCAATCACGTGACAAAGCCTGATGTTCTCAGAACTTCAGCTCCTGTTTCTGCCACATTTGGTACAAACACATTCTTTAAGTCTTTAAAAAGTTTCTAGGCTAGAGCTTCAAACACTTGCTGACTAGGTCTGAGTTTTGCAGTGAGAATACAGGAGAGAACTATTACCACATTGTGTTTGGGTTCTTTTGTTTTTCTTCTTATTTTCTTCGACTACAGCTGGATTATACTGTTCCCACCTCGAAGGAAACAATATAGACAGACAAGCCGAGAACAAGGTTTGTTAGAATAAGCCTCTTCTTTTATCTTAGAGGAGTTTGTAGCAGAATATTTTCCAAACTAGAAGCCACAGAAATTCAAATGTGCTATTTATAATGTATTGATTGCAGCTCCTCCTGTAGCTGCTATTAAGCCATTTGCTACACATGCCTCCCCTGCCTCCAGCAGCACTCTATATTTAACCCACATGCCTAGGTCTTGTTCCTACTGATTCTGCTCTGGCTGTAGCACGCCACGTCTGAGCTGAAAAAAGAACTCAATCTCTTGGGCCAAATTCATTCCTGAAGTTGCTTGATTGAACACGTTGCATTTACACTGAGCACAGATTTGGCTCATACCTGACTTTGTCAGCATTCACTGTGCTGTAACTAAGTAACAAGAGCACTGTCGTTAGGGGACAGATGAATAGCTTTCTCTACGGTTATTAGAGCACCGAGCACCTTTAAGGAGTGCAGAATCTGTGAAAGGAGGAGTTGGGGAAAAGGACACTGCTCCTTTTAGAGTCTTTGTAACAGAACTGATAAGCCATTCCTGTGATGTGATCGAATGTGACTGAATACTGCAGGCTCTTGGACTCTTATTCTGTAAAATCCACAGGAGAGCAGCACAGGAAAAGATCGGAGGGAACAGCTTCTGCTGTACTAAGAAAGGTACATATTTATATTTTCTTATTTCTCAGGCTTGACATGATTTGTTATCTTAGATAATGTCACTATTTTAAAGAGTGGTGCATATGAAAGAAGTGGTGTTTTCCACATTCTGACTGGCACTCATTGTCAGGAAGCCAGTCCGTGGGCAGCAACAGCTTTCACAGAGAAAGAGTAGGACATATTTGTGTGTAGTGCGTTTGTACTGTATTGTAAATCTTGACAGCTGAAAGAAGTGAGATGAGATAACCCTGACTAAATTGAAAATGTAATTTATGGCTATAAGTATGCTGGAATTTGGTATTCAAGAAAAAGCTGAATGCAAGTCAAGCTTCAGTTCAGTCACATTTGACTGAATAGCTGCTTTTATAAATGTTTTACTGCAGATGTATTTTATGAAGGTTTTCATTCTCAAGAGGGAGTTCTGCTACGGCAAAATGTTTCTGAAGAAGAGACAAAAAGCGAGTACTTTTGCTTGCTAGCCCTGTTGGTGCTTATAGAGTATCCTTCTGATGCCCGTAATGGATATTTTTTACCTTCTGTCCTTTAAAAACAAACTCATATTTACCAATACTGTCAACCACGTCATATTGATGAACTCTGTAAACAACCTTAAATGACCTTTACTTTGTCTCTGCACTTAAGCTTACTTTTTTCCTGCTTACTCAGTCATGGTCTTCTCTAACAAAGCCCTCAGGTTCAGAACCACATGCATTTGCACAGCTTTCTTTGCAGTATTGAAATGCAAAAGAAAAACTTCCTGATTTACAGCTTTAGTTTGCATTAATGAGAAAAGAGTTTGATCACAATAACACTGCAAGCAACTTACTTGCCACCCAAGTTTAGCATTATTTCTCAGCAGTCTGCCAGTCTCATAGTGCTGTATTTCAGCATTCCTTCAGGATCACTGGAATTAAAAGTGACTGGGAATTTTTTGAAAAAACATAATTTTGGCAGCAGTCCTTGAGAACAGATCTTAACGTGTGAGGCCATTCTAAAGCTCTCTCAGAAAGCAGTTGCTAGCCAGAGACCCTCTATGCCCACACCAAGCACTTTTCTGGGAAGGGCATTCACTCAGGATTTGAAACCAAGCCTTACCCTGCTCTGCCTCAGGCTGCCTCTTCCCACACGGTGTTTGGTTACCTGCTGTGGTGGATCCCACCTTTCCTGGCGTGTTACAGTTGTTAATTTCCATAGAAATAAGTCATCATTTCAGCAGGGATTTCTTTCCTAATCCTTCAGATCCCTCGGTGGGTGTCCTTACTACCAAGTTTCAGTCATGCACTCCCCCCCAGCCTAAAAAGCAGCTTGTGGCCAGCAGGAGGCTGTGCTGGGAGAGAGATTTACAGTAGATTAGCTGGTAGCCCTGGAAGCAGGGCAGGAGCATGCAGTGGGGATTTGGGACACTAAGGATTCAGCCCTGTGATACAAAGAAGAGGCTCTGAAATAGGTCTGTCCTGAGGACAATTAGCCATTTTGGTCTCTCCTCTTCCAGCGCTTTCTCCCTACCTCCATTTGTGGCAAAATCATTCAATAAGGGCTTGATTTTACCCCCTGGGGAACATGAAAATCTCACCTTAGAAAACTTTTCACAGACCAGCTCCTAGTGTGCTGGCAGGGCAGAGCACTTTCTACTTTTGTCAGTCCACTGGCTCCCAGGTCGGATTTGTACAGTTCTGCTGAGCCACCCTAACCACGGGTGTTAAACACTGGTACTAATAGTACAAACACATCTGGAGTGCTCCAGTAGGAATAAGGACTATCAGAAAAACACTATTTAAAGGTACCTGAAAGGGTCTTATTCCTGAAAAGCTGTCTTTGCTTAAGCCCCAGTAAAGTGCATTTCTTGTCCTTGAAGAATTCTCTCACCCCAAGCTCTGGCTTTAGTCACGCCGTGTGTTCACTAGGTCAGTCTGGATCAGGCTGCTACAGATTCCTGTGGACCTGCTTGTTGGATGGAGATAAAGCCTCTCTGTGTGGCCAGTTCATTCCAAACACTGCACTTCTTTATGGGGCTCATAACCATTATATAAACCTTTTGCTTTGGGTAATAGCACCAAATACCATCTAGAGAATGGCTGCTGTGAAGGGAGTTTTAAGTGGGTAGCAATTATCCTAATTGAAATCTATGTGGGGAGAATGGATTTAAACACCCTTATGAAGCTTATTTGATCGGGCTCCCAAGTAGGCAAGAGGCACTTTTCTGTTCTTTTCCTTCCATTCAGTGAGAAGGAACTTGTATTTGTTTTCTTTCAGCCTGAGAAGAGGGAAGAAGACATGACAAAAGGCTATGGGGGCAGAAAATAATCATCAGAACTTTGCATTTATAAAAGACAGAAATTTTTGTAGTCATGGTAGTGAAGCTAAATCATAGTAATTGGAAAAAAAAACTGAGAGGAAGATCTAGATTTCAGGCAAGAAACAGTGAAAAATTATATAAAGTCTGTTCAGATTGTCTTCATGATGTCAGTGGAAAATCTGAATGTCAAACTCCCAGACTAAGTTTCCATTGAAATACAAGCTATTTGCATTTGGCAATATGCTGATTATTCTTCACAGAACAGTTGCACTCACTTGAAAATACATAAACAGTAACGAAAGAATAGAAGGTAAAAAGATTTTTTTTGACCTTTAAAAGTACTAAATTATGAAGCTGTTGAATTGTGTTGCCTACAGCAACAGGATACAATATGTTTGGCAGAAGTTAGTTTAGACTTTCTGACCAAAATACTCTGCCTTTCTTGCTCTGGGAAAACATCAAGAAAAACAAAATGCTACAAAAGAGAGATTGCCTCATTCAAAACAGCACAGGACTAAGAGACAGGAGCTCCAGACCCAGCACAGCACAGATCTCCTCCGGCCTAGTGCAGGACATTGTTAAAATATGTGTAGAAATGTGCTGACTCTTCTGCATTGTTTCCACAATGCTTCATAAACAGCTAATATATCCTTACTAGTGTGCAAGTCCTCTGCATACTTTAGTGCATCAGTGTCTAAAGGCATAATTTCAGCAGAAGCTGGAAAAGGTTGAATGGTATAAACTTATCAAGTGCTCCTCATTCACCAGGTTATGTGAGTTAATAAAGTCAAAATTAGATTCTAAACCCTTTAGCACCAGAATGCTAAAGTACTGTCTGGATGCATGGAGACTCCTAATAAACTCTTCAACAACCAACCAGTACTTGGCTGTTGTTAGATTAAATGTGTGAAAAATGATAGCAAGACTGGATGTATCATCAGCTTTTCTCAAAGGCCTGAATTGTCAGCAGGCTGAAAGCACTTTAGGAAAGTATTTGAAGCACTGCTTGTCTCCACATTTTCCCAGTTGCTCATAAACTCAAGAATCATAATGTCACATAGGCATTTGCTATCTTGGTATATATCCATATATTCATAGCAGGGGCTTTTCTGAAAAGGATTAATTCAGCCTTACAATGCCTTGAAAGTTTACACACGTAGCAGTAGCTTTAACTCCTGTGGCAACACAGAGGAAGGTAAGACAGCTCATCCAAGGCCACATCGGAAAAACATTGCCAAAATGAGACTCACAGCTAAGTCCCCTGGCTCAGGGTCACAAAGATTACTGTCATTCCAGCCCTGGAGAATAGCAGTCTAATGTGTGTGCTTTCTCCTAGAACAGGGTGGGGTTTTTTGTGATAATGTTTAGGACTTAATTTTCAGTACAAAGAAAAGCAGTATCAGTTTATCCAAGCTAAAACTGTAATGAGAGGTTCTGTAATTACGCTTAGAAGGATTCACCTTGATTAGAAAAATGTTCTATCCAGCAGTTTTCCACCTCACAAGTGTTTCAATATCTGTCATCTCTTATTTTTGCATCTGTAGGAAATGACATTTGTTAGTTACTCATAATGTAGTAAACTAAGCTTCAGAATAGTTCAATAGTCAAATTTGATACTTCTTTAGTCCACTGAGTGTGAATCTCACTAGAGTATATACTTTTGTTAAAACTTAGACCATTTAAAGGTGCTTACTTTCACATGCTTGTTTTTCTTCTCAGTAAACATCAGTTTTTAGCAGAGAGAGTTGGTTTGGAATCAGAGACAGTTGCAATAAGTAGTTTACATCCCATTTCCATTCACCTTCTTCTAACAGTGTTATGAAAACTTCGTACAGTTTTTATGAAACACTGAAAAATATCTCAGTTTGGTTACTCAGACTTACCTTAAAAATTGTTGTTACCAATTGTTCTAATCCTTATTTTTTCACTTCAGGGAATTCTAAGAGCAATTATTTTTAGCAGAAGTTGGAAAAATGTACCAGAAGGATTGATAAATAGCATTACTGGAAGATCCTTATTGTAACCTTTGGTGAAATGGCTGGAGTCAGCTGCATGGGAATAAAGAACAGGATGTATTGGTTTGGGCTCCATCACATGGGCAGTTTTATGATTTTAGAAAAACTGAAGATCATATGATAATAAGGGGATACTGAATCCCCTAACTTAACATCTGTTGGCATAACAGCAGATCCCAAAGTCTGAGCCAGTCTCTTGAGGTTTCTTTTATAGCCATTGGAATGACTTAGGTGTTTTAGCTCCATAGGCAGGTAAGTTGGGGCAGCAGATTCCCACATTTTGTGTCTGCTTCTCTCTTTGAAAATGTCTTTTTAAATCTCTGTAAGCTGAAACAGAGATGCTCCCATTCAAATGCTGATTGTTTGATTATGGTGTGCATCAGGGGAAAACTGCTGAGCTGCATTATCAAGTTATGATTTGGTCTTATGAAACCTGCCAAAATGAGTAAGATTAGATGCATAAGAAAATAACTCAGTGCTTTAGAAAGACTCATCAGTAGTTTGACAGGTTTGGGCATGAAATTTTAATATGTTTTCTTTTAAACTCTGTCTTCTCAAAAACAGATGTTCTGATACGTGTTATTCATTTCTTCCCATAATGTTGTCCCTCCAGTTCTCTGTTCATTCCCTTGCTGAATTTTTCATTTGCCTGTTTTCCACTTCAAATTTTAGCTTTTAAAGAGAAGGCTTACTTTATTATGGTGCTTCTAAAGCATAGAAGAGGTTGCAGTGCTAACTTGTGTATTTGGAACCTCAGTATACACATTAAATAATAAGAGTGGCTGCCTTGTAATAAGTGGTTATGGGAAACTTGACTATGTGCAAGTTCAGTTTTAGTACATACTTAATGAATCTCATGAATCCGCATTAAAGCTAAATTACTGTTGCATTTTCAAAAGCTGTCATAACATGACTGTCTCCTAGGCAGTGGTAGTTTTAAATTGGTTGAATTACACACTTAATTTTCATATCAAATATTTTCCAGCTTAGAATATGAAAGCAATTACCTGTTTTGGTACAGATCTTTTTTCCCTCTGGGTGCATGACCATCACCAATGCCTCTTGCTCTTGGCAGACTGCCTTTATAGTCTACTGCTGTCACTAAATTTATTTTCACACCTGAGAAGACAGAAATTAAGAGGGACAGACTTTGAAAAAAACTATGTTTAAAAAAATGAAAAGAAAACCAAGATGTGTCCGTTTCTTTCCTTTAGAAGGTACCTTCTCTGGAAAGTGGTTTTCAGGATAATTGCCACCTGAAGGAGTTCTGCTAAGAATAACCCATACTGCCAGTTTATGAAAGTGATGGGTTGTTATTCAGAACTATTAATAATAATCAAAAAATACAGTAGTTGAAAAACATTCCTTGATACCTCAAAAATAAGTAAACTCATCTAGGATTGGAAAAATCAGCCTTTACTCTGTAGGTTGTTTCTACCTGTGAGCAACCTCTGAGGATCCATGCAGGCAGGTGGGCTCTGCTCTCACCTGTGCTACCTCTTCTGTGTGGTAGCATTCATGTGGGATTCAAGTAGAAAGATCTGAGGCACTGTAAAAAGTGGATCCTTCTGAGTACTTGATTCAGTCAGTCTGAGAAAGAAGTCTCAGCATTCCTGCAGGACAGGGAGTGGAGCTGAGTTATCCTGCAGAGGCTGTCTCTCCCTGTTTTGAGAAACCTCATTAAATGGTCTCATATCAATGCTAAGCAATAAAGGAGGAAAGCTGTTCCCTCAAAACTACACCACCTAGTTCATCCTGCAGCTCTCATCCACTCTCGCTGTCTAACAGGTCTTTGAAGGGCAGCCCCAAACATGGCAGGATCTCGTAGTGCTGAAGCAACAGCCCGTGGCAAGGTCTACTCAGAGAATGCCAAAGTATCCACTGTAACCAGAGGATTCTGTCTGGCAGCAGAGCGCAGTAATTCTGAATGCCAGCAGTCTTCAGTTCTAGAGGGACCTGACTACAGCTGGACTGCCACCAAGTGAGTCATGGGTGTGCAGGGCCACAGTTTCACATGTCCAGAGGCAGGAAGTTTAGAGACCTGCTGGCCTCAGGAAGTGGTTTCTGGGTCCATCCATTCATTGGAGTTCAGATAATTATCTCTCACCTGTGTCAGTAATCCAAATCCATCAACAACGACCATACAATCAACTAAGCCGTGAATATCAAGACCAGTCAAGTGAAGCTAGAGAGATATTTTATGTTAAACTAATGATATTTTCACAGCCCTATCAAAGTTCTCAGTGGACAGGTAATGTCAAAGATTTTCGTGTAGAAAAACTAGAAAGAGCTGAAGTCCCATCTGAAAGGTGCAGGACAATTGGGCCTGTTCAGTAGAACTACTACTGCACAGAGAGAAAGAAGAAAAATTGACATCCAGGTCTTCATGATCCTGTTGAAGTAATGAAGCAGGCTCATATTAGCTAGGAAAAAATATTCAGAAGGTCCAAGAAGCAAGATTTTCATGTGCTAATAACGCTGGCAGGCTCTGAAAGGAAACATCTCAAGTCAGATTTTGCAAGAAAAGCATTAAAGGTAACTATTAACATTGGTGACTGCTTAAAAGCAAAAGAAATAGACTTTTGACAGCTCCAAACAAATCATACTTGTTTTGCAACTAAGATAAGGGGATGGGTGAACCAAATCAGCTGTACTTGAGCATATCTCCATGGAAACTCAGTCAGCTTCTGAAGTCAAAATGTGTTCTGCATGATGATTCAAAACTTAAATAGTGGGATAGATTTTCCCCATGTGTATATGCCAAGTCCCACTACAGAATGGAGGTCAGACCATCCATAAAAATTAGGATTTTTCTGGGATAATTTTTGTGGAAACAAAAAAGAGAAGCAAGAACAAGTAGGAAGAGATCTGGGGGAATGTTTCCTAGAATGGGATAATCCCTTTGTCGCTGGTCTTGGGGAACTTAGGCAAAATTTTTGAGGAAGTTTTAGCTCCTGTTGGAGCTAGAACAGATTAGATGCTGGAAGTTCCTCGTGCAGTGGCATGCTTGGAGCCAGGACAGAGCAGCTGTGTGGGGGAAGGGACCAGAGCATTAAATAAAGCCACTTGTTGACTGCCTGTAAAATTGGCTTCTAAAGGAAGTGCCACAGAGCACCATCCATTACCAAGTGACAGAGAGCCTTTTACAGCTACTCTAGACACAATCATAATTAAACTCTGTGTGTTCCTGTTCAGTACGGTTGGTTGTGGGTTATTCAGCCCAATATTTACAAAAAGGACAGCCCTCTCTCGTGCCACCTTAACCCTGGGCTGTTTTTCTCTTTCCTTCCAGATGCTGGAGAGCTCTTCAGTCCCTTTGTTCATTGTCTTCATCCTGCTTTTCATTCTGCTGCTCATTGTGTTGCTCATCAGGAGAAATGGCACTGCTGCCCTTATCTGGAATGAAATAATCCGGGAGAAAGTCACCAATTTCATCATGAATCAGAGCAAAGAACAGAGGATTTTAAATTTTGTGCTGCAGAATGCAGTCCGAGGAGACCCCTGTAGTGTGGTGGACACTATAGATAAATACTGCTCCCAGAAAGAGTGGGCCATGAACGTGGGCAATGAGAAAGGTAATTGCAGCAGGGATCAGCACCTGAAAGATCCTTCAGGGCTGGCACAGTACAGGACATCTAATTGTATTCACATGGCAACTTCCATCTGCTGCTGCTGAAAAAAACCCTGCCCACACAGCCTTGTGGTCAGCAGAGCAGTTCTGTGAACCGTGGTGCCTGCTCGTGCAGATGTTTTTGAGGAGGGATATCCAGTGACTCATCCAGAAAGTCCCAGGACCAGATGTGGGTTTCTGTGTTGTGCACCTTGCAAGTGTGTAAGCAGAGAGTGACAACTGATGGGAAAAATCTAGGGTTGTGTTATACCTCACTTTCTACACAGGGTGCCTTTAAAGCATAATTCATTATGTTAAATACTTTCAGATCCTTACCAACAAGATAGGAAATTGAAAAAAACCCCAAAATTATGTTAAACTATATGAATTTTGTGTATGCAAGCATAAAGTAGAAGTTTCTGTTGAAGGGAGAAATCCTATCCACGTCATACAGTATCAGACATTGTTGCTATTTAGCAAATAAATAATCTTGTTCATGCCTCCTAAAGAAAAATATGGGAACAAAAACTTTTTTCATAGCTGCAGGAAAGCAGCAATCTTTTCAAAAAACTATAATGGCAAAATGTTAATATGTTCCCTTATGAATTAGAAACAAAAGTATCTCTCGCTGGGAAATTTCTGGGGAAATTTGCTTAGTCTGGGATTAACATAGCTAATGAAATACAACTGTGAGCACTGTAACAGAAGTGCTCCTCTGACATGGGTACAGTTTTTGAAAGTAGCTGCTCAGCATACCTGGCTGGGGTGCTTAGGGCAGCACAACAGGGGGTGATGGCTGGGTAGGAATACTTAAAGCTCTAAACTTTTAACATTTCTGATTAAATTCTTAATAATTTCACTTTAGTTTTGGTCTGATGGCCTTTCCTCAGATAAGAGCCATAAAGGTAGTGCATCTTTAGTCCCTGATTCAAGAGTGACTACACGGCCTCAAGATGCCTCATCATCATCATATTCATAAACAAATAACACCCAGAAAAATATCACTTAATAACCATGGCTTAGCATAAAATCCCTTCCACTACTTTTTGAGTTTAGTTATCTATTTTCTAGCCATACAAGTAAGAGGAAATAGCTTTCTCACAAATAAATCCTTTTCTTCAAAAGGACTGAGTATAGTACACTGTCACTTCTTTTTGGGGACATCTGCTGTTGTTAACAATTGACTAATGTTTTCTATACCACAAATTCATGTAGTGAAACCAAATATTTTGCAACTTTGTAAGTAGGCTTTTCTTTTTTCCTTTAAATATGAATATTTAGGAAAAGAAATTTTGTATCAGACTACAGCATGTAACATTTGCAACAAACATGAGCACTCAAAAACCAGGAGTTATATATTTCACAAATATGGCCAGTTTCTGCAAGAAGTTCTTGGAAAAAGTTACTGCATTTCCCCCTTCTAAGACTATAAATTAGTTAATTCAGGGAATTACGTAACTTATATTCAGGGAATATAAGTTAATTCAGAGAATTTCTTACCCAGAAATGTGAAACTATATTGTGAAACTAATATTTCTTTTAGTTGAAAGTTTACATTTTGAAACTTAGAATGTCCATGATTAACTTGATCACAAATAAGGCAGTTTGCAAAGGATACAGTATATAATTTGGCATCAACTCTTAATTTTTGAATGTCCTGAGAAACTGAGTACATGGATTTTTAAAGTTTCTTGTCACTGACTTGCTCTTCTGTATATGAACCAGTTTGATTTTGTCAAAAGGTAACCTTTTCCCGTTTTAATCAGGTCTAATTCTAGACAAGACAGTGGAAGAGGCCAATCCATCAGTTGCCCTGGAGCTGGGAACATACTGTGGCTACTCAGCAGTGAGGATTTCTCGGCTGCTGAAGGCAGGAGCTCGTCTGCTCACTGTGGAGTTCAACCCAGAATTTGCTGCTATAGCTAAACAGATGATTGAGTTTGCTGGAGTACAAGATAAGGTAAATACCAATTTGTCTGTAAGCACTACAGCAAAAGTGGTTAGATTTTGTATTCTTTATTTGTTCCGTTGCACCCATGGACCTTATAAATTTAACCAGCTCCATGCTTAGTTACAGGGCCTGACCTCTCACAGCAGCACTTCACTACATTGCCTCCCAAAAGCCAGAAGAATACTGAGTTTCTCAATATAAACTAAAAGGTTCAAATTGGTGTCACGACTGACTACAAAAACCTGAACCATAGATCAATTTGTTACAAAAGATCACAAGAATCAGTTGTATTAAGTGCAGTGGACTTCAGATGAGAAGTATTTACCCAAATCTAGCTGGTCACAGTACATATACCATGTTTTGTGCAGTCAGAGGTGTCTTGACTCTCTGTAGGTGGTTGAGGTGCAGGTGTTTCCAGTCTGTATCCCCCACTCCTGAGAGGTGCCTGTCTATTCAGCAGACATCTCACTTCAGTGGAGCTGGGAACACTGGAGGAAGTAAGTCCCACCAAGGAACCTTCTAATACGTTTCTTACCTTCTTGAAGAGAACCCAAAGTACTAGTGACATCTAAAACTGCATTTTCCCCATCTGATTTAATCTCCTGATCAGCTATGAGTCATAAACCAGACATTTCCTTAGCACTTTCTTCCTCCTCTCACACTATATGGTGCTTGCCTAACAAAAATCCACGTGCAGCAGCTGCTTTCAGTTTAACAGTAGTTACTCCAACAAACCCGTGAGGAAGATGTAACAGCCTCTGTCCTGCCTCTTCCCTCTCCTGGCCATATCAATTTTACATACTGTAGCCTCCATCTTTATTCTAACCTAACCTCTTCTCTGCATTTTTTGCTTCCCTTGGACTAGAAGACTCAACTGAGATGTAACTAAAAAAAAGTAATTAAAACAGGAAAACAGTTTTCAACAGGAGATTTCTATGTTTTCAGTAAAGAAACACATTATATAACAAAAACAAGAGGTCACTTTTTCTGTTATTTTAAAAACTAACAAAATCCAGAACACCCAAATTCATGTTTTGGAACATAACTGAGTTGGTTTATCAAAACAAAAAAAATACATTTGCTCTAACCCTACCAATAATTCAAGTGACACAATACTGAGCTATAAACAGGATCTCTGATGTCTGGCTACAATTTAAAATGAGCTGGGACCATGTGATTTTTCTTAATGGTTTGCAATTCATCAGATGGATTTGTATTTCAGGTAAAACTCCTAGAAGGCCCTTCAGAGGAAATTATCCCCCAGCTGAAAAAAAAATATGAAGTGGACACTCTGGATTTTGTCTTCCTGGACCACTGGAAAGACAGATACAAACCAGACACCATCCTGCTTCAGGTCAGTTTGCACAATTCCAGTCTTAAAAGTAAAGTAGCAAATACATTGATGTCTGCGAGGCCTCTGTTCTTTATGAGGGACCTCATCTGCTGTAAAATGAAGGCTGGCAGCCAAAATAGCAGCCTTGCAAGAAAAGAGGATTTGAAGGACAGGACCCTAAACTTTTGTTAAGGACAACTGCCAACACTACATAGCTCAGGACTCAGTGAGTTCTGCTGAACCACTCTGCTCCCTGAATGTACAGGTGTGCAGTAGGAGTGCATGGCCTGAGTCTTACACTCCCTAGGAGTGCCTGCATGGTCACCAACCAGAACACTTGACCCTGATCCTGGGAGTAGGTGAGACTTGGGATCTGCATATCCCAGCTCCACCTCTCTAATTTCCTCAGTACTCCTTTTTTTCGCCTGGGTCTATGGTGCCAGCAGAGCCTCTTGATGAAATACTATTTTGGTAGCATGGCTGAGTATGACTTATCTGGGAGTCTTTGCACTCCACCTAATTAACTGGCTGCAAAGCAATGTTAAGAAGAGTGCAGACTGCCCCAGCCAGGCACTTGCTAGGGAAATGCTGTCCTATTCTATGTCCAGCCCCAAAAGTGGAAAAATTATGCTTATTTCTTCTCAAGCTGCCTTAACCATTACTGTACGTATTACAAGACAAGTTGGCTGTAACAGAAGTAGGCAGTGACAGAGGACTTCTGGATAGGAAGGTATTTTCAGGTGTTAAATAACTGAGATTGACACCATCTGTACCTATCAACACAGCAGATACAGATACTCTCCTAGCTGATAAAATTTTCTACAACTGCCTGTTTATATGGAAGTGCCATTTTTCACTTATTTTCTTCACAAATAAATCCACTTTTTTGAGCCTGCCGCTTAAATTGGGAACCTGCCAAATACTTCCTGACCCCTGCTTGAAGACTACAACACTATTTTCTGATCCAAGGCCCCTGGTTTTTAGTTTTAAGCCCTGTCCTCCAGAAAGCTGTTTGAAAAGGAAATTTGTTTGGGGTTATGAACAGCTAGTATTGAATTTACACAGCAGTAGCTGAAGAAAATGTTCCCTCCCTACAGTTATTTTGTACTCAGAGAATGCTTTCTTTTAAACTGCCTGTGTAAGGATGACTGAGCTCTTTCCACAGTGCATCCTTATCGGAACTTAGCCCTCACAACACAGCCAAAACAAACAGAGAATTTAGCTCCATGGTAGTGGTCAGTCTGATGCAACTGTAATACAAAGTTTCAAAAAACTCCCACGAAATTAAGAGTAGAAAGACAAAGAACAGATCCTCAGATTTTCTCAGATGTTACAAACCTTCTAAAATGTACTTTCAGCAGGTATTGCACTATGAATAGTGAATATGAAGCATGAATATATTCAGATGAAATATGTTAGTACTGGAAGTGGTCCAGACAAAAAGCCAGAGATGAAGAGCATCTGAAATCCTGATGACCAGTGGAAAATCCAGTATGTTGTCTCTCGCAGGCTTCTGTAAGCTGTGCAACAGAAACAGACTGGAGGGTATTTGACATGTCTCTAAAATCACTTCTACTGTGCTGACTGGCGTTCAGTCCCCAGAGGCAAGAGCAATTAGCTCAATGGCTTCTGCAGCACACTCATCAGCAGAGCTGCTCTCATAGACTGCGAGTGACAAAAAACACCCGTGTTTTGGCTACAGCTCCTGCCTGTAACCACAGGATAACAACCAACCTACAGACTTGGTTTTAAAACAGCTGGTAAGCCCAGATAAGCAACTTCTCCTAGACAAAAAATACCAGTAAAAATTAGGTTTTTAGGTTTACTGAGGATAAACATTGCACTTGAAGTGACTATTGCAAGTTAATTATGTCTCTTGGAAATTTGTCAGAGTGTTCTGCATTGTGCACAAACCTTGCTTCATCCCGAACAAAATGATCCCGAACAAAATGACAGGAAGTTGTTTAGGTGAAAGGAAAACAAGCACAGAAAATCTCTTTCATTCTTTCAGTGGTTTTGGAGTCTGACTGAGACTGGCCAAAGCAGTACATACTAGTCTCTCAGGTGACCTGAAGAGCTACTACAACAGTTTAATGCCATATTAAAAAAGTTTTTAAACATGAGGCATGACAGCCAAAACAAAGCCACCTTACTGACCACGTAGACATAGCTGGAAACAAGCTGAGGAGCAAACCACACACTTCCACTTGATTTGCTATTTCAGAATCAGCATCTCTAATGTTCTACTAATTAACAGGAAAAGTCAGCAAATGACCACAGAGGATCTGAGAGTTACTCAACTTCTCCCGTGTCTCTTCGACCTCCCAGACCTGTACCACAATGGGTTTTTGGATGCAGGCACTTGAGCATGACCGGGTTAACATGAAAGTACATTGCGTTCAAACCACTGTCTGCTTAACAGCTACTATGAAGCAATTTCTCTTCTTTCTAGGAATGCAACTTGCTGAGGAAGGGCTCAGTTCTTCTGGCTGACAATATAATTTTCCCAGGAGCTCCAGATTTCCTTAACTATGTCCGCGAGAGCCCCCATTTCCAATGCACTAACTACCCATCTCATCTGGAATATATGCAAGTGGAAGATGCTATGGAGAAGGCTGTGTTTTTGGGATAAAGAGAGCCATTAATAATCAACTTTTGTTTCAAGTAATGTAAATGCAACTGCACAGGTTAACTTGTCCATGCTTTAAAGATTTTTTTATTATTATTTTTTATTTTGGAGCCTGTAATTAAGCAAGTGCTAGTGAACTTTTTAGGCGAGATAGAAACCAAGATCAGGAGTAAGTAGGGTCGGCGCCATTGTTCCACATTAACTCAGCAAACCCAAGGTGATGCACATTGCCTTGGCCAACACATCATCAAACAACAGAGTCTGTTATTTTGAGCTCAAGCTTGAACAACCACAGTCTGGGTTTAGGGTAAAGTGGAGCAATACACTGCAGCTTGTGAAGACTCGTGTCCCCAAGCTAAACTCATTAATCATTGGCAAGAGTGGGAAAAAACATCCATGTTGCAAGAAAAGACCATTTCATGTGCCCTGGTTTTGCTAAATTACTAGCATGCCTCTTGATGCAGTGAAGGCTCCTCTTGTGAGATCAGATACTTCTTTGCACATTGACTGCAAAAGTTAATCATGTCTATGTGAGAGAAAAGAGCACACACTGAAAGAAGACAGACCCATGCAGTGATGAGAAAAACAAAACAGAATTTTGAAAACACAAACAAATAAAATTATTCATCTGCGCATGCAGAAGCAGGGAATACTGAAGTAGTAAACAGATTAAAATAAACACAGTAACAGGTAACACAAGGAGCAGACTCCTTCCAAAAGAATACAAAACTACATTAATATTTGACCTTGAGAAAATGCTGTTTATCCCCTCATTATACTGTACATACGGAGTACATGCTTTTTAGGGGCAGGGCAAGCTGCTTACTCTGAAGTGCTGTGTATGTTTGAGACGCTGTATAAAAATAAAGACCAGAGAGAATGGGTTTTAGCAGGTGGGTCCTGCATGCCCTGGTTAACATCAGTGCTGTGATACTCTGTGAATAGTGTGGGTTGTCACTGAGAAGATTCAAAGCCAAATACAAAGTCTCTAACTCACCTGAACAATGCAGAAATCCAGTGGCATTTCCTAGCACGTCCTGCTGTGATTATGTAAGGCAGAAATGGTCACATTTATAAATAAAAAATAAAAAACAATAGATCAGGGGCATGACTTTCATTTTTTCCAATGAATTCTGTACTGCACTTGAGGCTTTCAGACTTGAAACAGCCACAGAAAGATCCAACAGTTGAAAATCAGAGTGAAAACCAGGGATAACCATTCTTGTCTTTTCCAGTATGAATTCTTTCAAGCCTGTTACAAGTTCCTTCCTTGTACAGCCCACCTTACTGCAGTGGTCCCTCCCCTGGCCTGTGTCCTGCAGAAAACCCACCTCCAGGACACCAGTGAGGGTCACCATGCAATGTAGAAGAAAACTAGAACAGGCTAAGGTGACTGAGTCAGTTTAGAAAAGGACCAAGCAAGCCATGGTGGCCCAGTCAGCTTGTAATGTGCACATTTCACAGGGATAGGAAGGAGAAGGCAACACTATCAGAGCTTTTCTAACAAGTTGAACTCTGTCATACTGAGAAAGACATCAGTTTTCCTGGAGTGGATTAGGTTATGCAGAAGCAGCCTCAGGTGACTCTGTTGGGCTGTTCCATGTGGAGCTGACACTGAGTTCTAACACTTCCATCTCGTACTGTCAGTCAGTGATTAGTTCTGTAACACTGCTCAGCAGCACGTCCTCTTGGCATTCAGCTCAACGCAAAGTCATTGGACCAAAGTCCTTCAGGTGGTTGCAAGCAATTTTTGCAAAACTGGCAATGCAAAATTCTCTTCAAGCCCATTTACTGGCATACACAAGTTTCTAGAGCACACTGGAAAATCTGGATACATAAGGTTGACCAGAAAATTTGTCTGTAATTCTAAAGCCTCGACTCCAAAGAATCCTCTCTTGTGTTTAGCCCCCAACACCTTTGCACCCAACAGACGCTCCTGTCACACCAGTCTCAGAAGGATGAGTAAGAGTAAACAGGTACATTCTTCTGCACTTTACAAGAGAGGATCAGAAAAATGCAATCCTACTGCTTGTTAATGGCCAAAATTACTGTTCAAGAGACTATCAAGAAGATTAGGAAAGGTGGGAACCTGTAGAGTTAGCGTGGATATTTCAAAAGATGCATCAGTGAATAATATACTTGTAATGTATGTGGCAAATATTTGACCAGCCACCTTTTAGTATGTAAAGATATTAGATTCATTAGAAAGCATCTCCTAAATGGCAAATTATAAAAATAAACACAATTTATGTACTATCAGAATATTTGCAGAATTCCATATGTAAGAAAAATTTTTCCACTTCACTACATTTTTGAAATGCTCTTAATTATTGGTGGCAAGGGATGAAAAGAAAAAAGCCTGACTCAGTTTGCATGACTGACAATTAGGAAAAAAGGCTTTTGGTCAGTTGAGCAAATATGATCTGGAGTCACTGACACATAAATGTGAAATCTCCCAGGGAGAAGAGGCAATTTTCAAAATAAAGTCACGCTTTGAATTCTGGGAGAAGCAAAAGGCAGACAGTGGATCTTCTAATTCAAACATATTCTAAAAACCTACCGAGTGTTACTGCAACATCAGCCTTTTACAGTTAGAAGGCACAACCTATTCTTACACAAACCAGGTATGGAATGGTGCCTGTGGCGCACGTGTTTAAGGAGGGCCCGTGAGAGTGTGCCACTGATGGAAAAGCTCCCAAGGGGAAGAACTCCCCTGAAACAACACACAGCTTTCTGCAAATTCTCACAACTCAGGCCAGAAATGGATGATCTCACCAAATGCTATGAATTTACATCTGTTCTCCAGATGACAGCTACTGTCTAGGTTGTCTTAGTGATTCAGGCAATACATGGGAGTGAGGTCTGGTTTCTGCTGGAGCCTCTTTGTTACCTCAAAGAGACATGATACTGTCTTTCAAAATATTGAACCAATTTAGTGTACAAGAAAGGAGGATTTCAGAGGAATTTAAACCTAGCACTACTGCCTTTTGCGTAACAGCACCCATGGAAGCAATCCTTCCATCAGAGTTTACTTGTCTGAGTACAGAGCAGGCATCACATTTGTTGTACAGGAGCCACTGCCTTCTCCACTGGCATGAGGAAGTGAAAAGCAGCTCACTGGAGAATTCTGAGCAATGAGTCAAACACTAAATGCAGAGAAGGGAACATACAGAAACCCCTACAAGAGCAACAAGAAGAGAGAAACCACTGAGAGCCCAACTCTCCCACCGAAAGTGACACCAGCAGGGCAGTGATGTGTCCATCCTTGGCAGAGCAGTCAATCAGGAATCAGTCATGAGGTACCTTACCAATAGCAGCTCTGATTGCTGTGCACACACACAGTGAACAGAGCACCAGAGTTTCAGCCTTTGCCTCTCTCTCCAGCTCAGTTAATGACATTATAAAGCACCTTCCTGCTTTAAAAAATCCCTCATCAGCTCATACCAGAACAAGATCCTGCCACTGCTGTGCTTCAGAGACCTTCAAAGTAAGGGAAGAGACCCCTGAGGACAGAATATTACCCCAAGACACTGCTGAAACCTGAAGCAGATGAGGGCTGTGGTATTTCTTGCCCATTGTTACTTGGTTAACCTTTCACCTGCAGGACTCACTGCTTCCATTTACCCAACCTGTGATAAGCTGGAAATAAAATCATTTTGACAGCTGTAAAAGGTCAGTTGTAAAAACAACGTATTTGTTTTAGCTCGGTACCTTACCTACAGCATCTGCTATTCATCGTCACACTAGTGCACCCACAAAGGGAAAATCAGATTCCTCCCTTCCTCCCTGGAAGAATGAGACACCAAGGTGCAGGATGCTAAGCCCAGGAGCCCACAGGTTATCACAGCACTTGTGAAACTGTATCCTCCAGCTGCAAGAACAGATCCAGAGATGGTTTTACAAAACACCTGGGGTGCATTTCAGACACCCGAAATCAGGAGGGAAGGTAAGCTGGAGATGACCTTCCAAGTGCTGTTTGCAAACATTTGCATGTAAATGGAACCTTACAGTGCTGTGAATAGTACAATAAGAAATTCACGTATGGCAAACTGTTACTGGCAATGATTCATCAACCTTTCACTCACAGAAAATGCGACCTCCATTCTCTCTCTAAGACCTTCCAGAACATTCTGTCAAGATTTATCAGGTTTTGTCAGGCTTCATGAAAACATGGTGGGGAATATGGTGTGTTCAGGTGTGCCAGTCGTTCATCTCACCACCACAGATGAGGCAGTCCTCAAGAGAATGTTGGTAACCGGCTGTTACCTTAAACACATGGGTGGCTCTTCAGTATCAGGATTTTCTTCCACTCCACAGTAGCAAAAGTAAATTATTTGGCACATCCTCAAAGTAACAATTTCTCATGTCAACAAAACCTCATACACTGCTACAGTTAGTTTTTCTTGCACACATCTCAGAAACGTGCAATCTTTGTAAAGTTACATGGATTTTATGACTTAGCTGGGAAAGGTTAATGACTTCCCAAATGGAAAAGCTATCAGCAAGTTTTGTGCTCACAAACATGCTGGCCCTTGAACAGTGGTGCAAATCTCTTTCTCACAGAAATACGCTTGTATATTAAATAAGAAAAAAACCCATGATCTACAGTCCAGCATTGTGCTCCAACTCCAGTATATGGCAATGAGTCAAAAATGTTCAGCTTTACTCATTTGTAGGATATTTCAATTGCCCCTCATTACCACTGAACTTTTGCTAACACAGAGCACTGACCTGTGCTAGGGTTGAGTAATCCCTTGCCACACAAACTGCTGCTGCAAAAGCCAAAGAGTATTTGAGATACCTGATGTAACAAAAAGATAACCAATGGCACATGTATTCTTTCCAGGCATGGTTTATTGAAAACACACCAAATTGTTATCCTACATACCTGGTTTCTAACAAGCATTCTACTTGTCTGCATTATGGAAAGATCCTATCATAATAATAATAATACATTCTGTCACGGTAACATTTGTTCTATGAAAAGCATAATCCACCTTTTTTTCCCTCTCCATACTTGTAAAATCAAACCATTCTAAGTGTTTCAGTTTATAGTACAGTGTAAATACAATGCAAAATCCCACCAGTCTAAACTACAGAGAGAATGTTGAGCAGTATTACAGAAAACACATTGTTGATTTTTTTTTAAATTCTCCTACCATGAAAATTTTAAGGCACATGATAGTTACAAACACATTAGCTACTAATTACCAGTAAGCTTCTTAGTCTAGTTATTTTGTTTTTTTTCTGAACAGTAAGAACCAGATTGGCAGGCCTTATAGTATCTGCACTATCTTCCTCCTCACCTTGGACTTCAGATCATCCTACCCTGATGTCAAACTTAAGACAGAAAACAAAGGCTGACAGTATCTTCCCCTTAAATGCACTAGATTAGTTACTGTACCAGTAAATCAGAGAATTTCTCTGTCAAAGATAAGGAAACATCAGATTTTAGGGGCATCGTAACAAAGAAATTTTGCAAGAAACTATGCCTCTATATAAACACCTTCAAAAACTCCACCCCAACAGCACAAACCTGCTGGCTGAAGGTATTGGCACACTGTAGGTTTCACTGAGCCAGCAGTCGCTCAGCACATGAGGCTCTAACAACTCTGATGTGCCCATTTGGCTTCTGAAGCTTTGCTTACTCGAGGGTTTGACGTGTGCACCTCTCTCACAGGTAGCTGAGCCTATGCTCAACCTTAAGGCAAGTAACAGAAGGTAACTCACCACCTTCAGTCTCATGGAACTGCTCTAGAAGTGAAAGCTGCTTTGCCTAGCACAAGGCTTTCCTGCTGGAAAGCATTACTGAAACTGCTCCTCAGAGCTGGCACAAACTTATGAAACTGCTCTAACAGACACGCCACCCCTGGCTTTCTTCATGTGTCACTGACAGCAAGCCAGTTCCTAGTCCCCAGGTCAGTCCCTTCTGGGACATCTTGGCAACAGAGACCAGATTTGCTTCCCTGATGGAAGCGCATTCAGAACCGGAAGGTCTCAGCCTGTGAGAGGAGATCTGGGACAGGCAGCAGTTACACCAGAGGACACTGAAGATCGGGACCTACGGCTGCCCAAGCTGTTCCCTAGGGAGCATTTCAAGCTGACAACACATCTTGAGTTGCATTTATGGCTATACTGCTACTTAAATCCATGACAGAACCAAAATGACCTAAAGCCTTGCCTTTTTGCTCTCCTCCTTGGATTCTGCAGACACACTGACTGACCTGGGAAGCCATAAAGCAGAACTGCTAGCACACTCAACAGCTAAACTTGATGCTTCTCCAGGGTAGTTGGCACAAAATGTTTTTTTCAGCTTGCACAGCTCAGTGAAAATGCTTGGGAGATGTGCAAACCACCTTCCTGGGAAGAAAGTTCTGCAGTAATCACACGCTGTCAGAAGTCTCCCTCTCCCATATTACCTCAGCCCTGAGTGGGCTGTCAAATTTCCTCCTCCTCTTTAGCAGGAGTCTGGCAACACCATCCCTTCCTTCCACAACCATCCCTCCCACTAGAATTTCCACAGGCAGAAATCTCTTCTACCCCAGCCCCCTTGCAGGCAGATTCCCTCTGCTTTCACAGTGGAGCCAACAGGAAAAGAGGAGGTCACATACCTGAGCCCTAAAAAGCACTGCCTGCCTTTCAGCAGGAGACTCTAGACCCTGCTGCAGCATTAGTCACACACACACTGCCGCTCTCCCTTCTTTACATACAGTCCCTGCTGCCAAAATACAACAATTACGGGTCCATCCACCCACATCCCAGAACAGCTCCAACAGCCAGTCACACTTGTGCCAACAAGGGGAGAGGTGAGGACAGGGGTGGGCACACATCCCACCAGTGAGCTTCTGGCCATAGACAAAAAGGACATGAAAGCACCAGACCTGGTTCAAGGTACCCTGCTTTGGGCCTCAGCAGGTGGGCTGATAAGACAAGGTGACAGTCTCACATACAAGTCATCCCCCAATCCATTTTCTTTCCTCACCATCCAAACAACAGTTTGTTGAGAAGAAAAAAACCCTACAGTAATGTTGAAGATGGGTTATTGCTACATACTTGGGAATTAGTTGTCAGTGTAAGGCATGGGAAGGGTGGGGGTTTGATGTGTGATTCCCAGGGGAAGCCTTGGCCCATCAACTTGGTATCCAACTTCTTGACATACCACCCTCTGATCTTCTGCAGCAATAAACCATGTTGTCAGCTCCCAACTCTGCTGGCTGCTGTTAACACCTCCAGGAAAACAAAGAACAGTTTGCTATAATGACCTGGGCAGCCAGTGCCATCTAACCTGACAGGGATGGTTCAGGGTGCAGCGTAAATACCAAAAAGACTTTTGGCAGAAGTGAGATGGGGTCTGAATCTGCTTCTCAAATATCCTTAGTGGTTTTAGCCCATTAATGACAGAGATCAAAGTAGACTCCAACCCGGATTCTGAGTGTCCCTGCGGCGTCCCACTAAGAGCCATGGGATATCTAGGATTGAAGTCATGATCGTAATCAGCCCCAGTCACTTCACTTGCCCCTTCCTGTGGTTTTCTCTGTTAACTTCTTGCTGGCTTTGAAGTATCTGCACAATAACTAAACCACAAAGTCTTAGCAGAGACTCCTTTCAACAGTCAGGTCTTTATTTTAAGTGAACTTTTGCTCAGACTCCTTTGGTAAATATATGGTTTGAAGTAGATCAGGGACAGACTGACAGCACGGCCCTTCTCTTACACTGTTCTAATCAGCTACAAAGCAGGTTCCATTGCTAATTACTGAACGTTTTTAAAAAAATCCTTTCATATACAAAAAGAATACACCAAGTACATAACCAAAAGTGATATAAAACTCTTCTGTGTAGCTTGGTTAAAAGGGTCTCCGCGTATTGGCAGAACAAGTATGAAAAGAGCACCATTGATAGAATATACAGTCAGACGATGTATCTGGTTTCACTGCCACACTTTATGTCTGCACAGAGAGACACTGCCCCGACACAGATAGTCACAAGTGCCTCTCTTTGCTTCCCTTGATCCGCTGAGCATCTTTGGCCCAATAGGACTCTCATGCAGGTGAAAAAACAAATCTTTGCTATGTTGATTTGCTCCAAGCAACTTCACCTTCCCCAGGATCCAGAAGTGACACTGCAACGTATGTGGAAGATGAGGGTCAAAAAGGGAGGGTGCGAAGCAGCACACGTATCATCCAAATCACTGACAGCTTCTGGCATCAGTCTTCTTCCCTGAATCAACAAATGCTTCCCTCTCCTGCAAACTACTTTACATGGTTTTGTTAACCTATTCTCTGCACAACAATATATATATATAGATATATAGACTTTTTTATTTATTTATATATATGTATTCATGTCAAATTTTTAATATACTCAAGAAGATACAAAGCTCTTGGTGCTTGTCTTTTTTTTTAAGTTTTAAATTTTTTTTACAAAAAATGTAATGGTTACTATAACAGTAATATTTTGGGGGAGGTGAGATTGTTGGATACTTCCCCTTTTTAGTTACAAAAGGAATGGCAGGCACTGAAAACTGCAAATGATGCTTGCTAGACTCAAAAATGTGCTTTCCAGTCACAGCGTTTTTAGGAGCTTGTTTAAAACTAAATGTGGCAATCAAAGAACAGTGGCAACCAAGTAAAATCAGCAAAAAAGTCCTCTCATGCTGCTTCTGAGACATTTGCTTCCTATTCTCATCTGCTGCCCTCCCTTGACCAATGCCTGGAGAAAATCAGTGATCTGAAGTCATTTAGTTCCTGGCATTTCCAGATACCACATCTGCAGAGTATGTTCTCTTGAGGTAAACATTCCCCTACAGAAGGCAGGCCTTGGCATCCTGGAGGAGAGCTGCTGCACACGGGTGATTTTCACACCAAATGAAATATGCAATCTCAAAAGAAAAGCAAAGGAACACAGAAACCATGACAATGATTTTAAAATGCCAAACCAGTTCCCTTTGTGGCATTTTTCATCAGGATCTAGAGCCCAAAGCAAACATGGATCCAACATTGAAAAATTTACCATCAAATTTAACTGACAGATCCATCTCAAATTTTATAGCATGTTCAAAATAAGACATCCTACAAAAAAGCTCCTATTTCCTTCAATGTCTTAACAGCTATGGCAGAAGTAGTTAATCATCATCAATGCAACAATGATACATTTAACATGTAAAAGCTCCTTATTGCAATCTTTGAGAACGTGAAAATAAGAAGCCAGCCAACTCCATTTCTCAGCACAGATTTCTGAACCTGGGACACTGAAACCTTCCATAAACTGCTTTTCAATATGTGGAAATAAAAACAGAAACATTACAGAATTCAAAAGGCAGAAGTATTGTACACCAGATTATAATGATAATATAGCACTGTGATTGATATAGCTTACTCTAAAAGCAGATTATACAGCTTGCATCAATTTTGTCATCCACTCTCCAGTTCATTTAACTAGCGTTTAATAGTTTTTGTTCTGCATTTTCTCCCTTCATTGAAATCCAATAAACCCACTCAACATTCCTGCACTTTCTGTGGGAATAAAGAAAACCTAAACATTTTTCAGAAAGCCTTCAAAAACATTAAGAGTCACAGTTCAAAAGAAATCCCCCAAAACAAAAACCAAAACAATGAGCCCCAAACCAGAAAAGTGCTATTCTCCTCATGGCTACACCTACGATACAATTTCAAACACCCCGCAGTTCCTCTCTTGCTGTGAAGCTGCCGCATGACCTGCACTTCTCCAGCTTGGCACCATCCACACGTCAGAGTCACCTAAGAACAGCCAGCTACATGGAAG
>VYXC01010318.1:747110-766119 GCA_013397175.1 Platysteira castanea | reverse complement strand
CACACAGTCCCACCTCTCAAAGACAGAGTTAAAAGGGGCTCTCCCTCCGAGCCCCTGCAGAGCCCCAGCAGGCTGAGCTGAGGGCTGGTGTGACTCCATGCAGGGAGGGCTGTGGCTGTGCCACCCTGCAGACAAGGGCTCTGCTGGGACTGCAAACCCAGCCGGTCCGGGCAGGGCTCTGGCAGCATTCCCAGCACAGCAGTAAGCTCTCTCTGCCAGCAGTCTGAATCAAGGCTGAACACAGACTTGGTCGGGTTATGGGAGTCAGAAATAAGTGACCATTTCTGAGGAATATTCACCCTGAGGGTGCCTTTGTGCCAAGCTCTCGATGCTGGGTCGGCCTCATGCACAGACAGACCCAAACCACTGCCCCACCCTCGCAGGTTGAGGACAATCACCCAGCAGAGACCAAAAACCTACCAGTAGGTATCAGAGAGGGTCAGGAAGCCAAACTCGGTGGTGCTGTAGATGATGAGATCCTCGGCCATCTTGCTGAGGTGGATCATCAGCAGGGTGGCAGCAGAGAGGAATTCCACTGCGGGCAAGGCAGGCAGTCAGGAGGGGGAAAAGCTCCTGGGACAACTCAGAGAACCCTAACTGGAGCTTTAGTTGCTGGTGATGGATCTCAGCCCCCTTGTCAAAGCAGGGTCACTGGAAAGGTGTCAGGAGCTGCTTCCCACCGTGCTGGGGAGCTTTGGCCGTGCTTACCCACAAAGTCCCTCTCGCTGACGGCATCCATGCTGTTCAGGCTGATGGAGGCAAAGTCCAGCTCTGCAGGGAAGGGATGGACACAGGAGGTCACAGTGGCCCTGACAGGAGCCTGAATGCACCAGGCTGCCCCAGAGGAGGTGACTGTGAGCCCTTGAGCAGTCCCAGGAACACAAATGTGTTTAGTGGGGTTTTTGTTATGATCCAGGACAGCCAGAGTGCAGCAAGGCTGGCTCTTCCTCCTCCCACAGGAGGCACTGCCTGTCTCTGCAGCAAAAATCCTGGAAAACGAAAGGCTGTGGCTCCAGGATGGGGCATTATGGTGCCATTCCCTCCCTCCCAGGCGTGACAGGTGCTCCCGTGCCCCTCAGTCCCAGGAAAACATTTACCACTGCGCAGCATCTCTCTATCGATTTCCAGGGGGTTTCCAGCCAGAGCTCCACTGCCAGGGAAGAAAGAAACAGAAATGATGTGACACACCTTTCATATCCATCCAAAGTTGAGCTCTAGGAGGCAGGGAAGGCATCCCTGAAGACTTTGCAGAGCAAAGCAAGGCCCAGTGATCACAAAAAGAGTAGATCTTACCTTCCCAAAGGCAAGACATTGACCCTCTTTTTTATCTCTCCCAGGCGCTCGGAGTCGCGGGTCAGAGCAACAGCATGGCTGGGGAAGGACAGGGGGGGGAAAAGCACATAAAATTAGGGAATGTCTCCTTTTTTTCCCAATCCCTGTGCTGCCATGCCTGGTGCCTGGGGCTGTGGCTGTGCCACCCTGCACATCCTTAAATATGGAGTTGGAGGGGAGCCTGGACAGAGCCAGGGGTCACGGGGAGCTCCTGGTCCAGTTTGCAGGGTTCCCTCTGGTTTGTCACCAGCCCTGGCTGTCCCCTCAGCAGAGCAGGGCCCTGAGGGTGGAGAAGGCTCCTCCAGCAGGTGTGGGAGGTGCTCACCTGAGCAAAAACTGGCTCCATCGGATGGGCTGAGCTTTCTGCAGGTGGGTGTAGCCAGGCAGGATCACATCAATTTCTCTGGGAGGGAAAGGAGGGAGAGAGGTGAGCAGCAGAGACAGGAGGGCAGAGACAGGGACACACCAGGACTCCTGGCAAGCTCACAAACAGAGAATTTTAACATATGAGATGCTGAAGCTGGTCCATCTCTTCCTCTCCCTGTCACCTTTCAAGCCAAGAACACCGGGTTTAGCTGTTCCTGTGGGGTGAATCTGCCCTGGCCTCCCTGGAAAGCTGCCTGGAGCAGCAATCCCTGTGTGGCAGGCAAGGATTCCCCAGCCCACGGCAGGTTTGGAGTGTGAGGAGCAGAGCCAGGCAGGGAGGTAACACAGCCCAGCTTTCTCTCAGACAGAAAAACCTGAGACGTGTTCCCCACTCCTTCAGATGGGTTTGGTGCTTTCTAAAACCTTCAGTGGCCCTCCCACCTCAGCTCCTTTGGCAGGGATGAAGGAAAATTTCTCTGAGGGATGAGGGGAGTTTCTGTGGAGTGAATTCTGGAGGAAAAGGGGCTGTTGTGTTCCCTGGGCTACCCCAAAGTGCCCAGCTGTAACTCCCTGCACAGGAGGCCCTGCTGCTGCCCAGTGGGGTCAGACAAAGGACAAACCCAGGAGCCTCCTGCCCCAAAAAGGCCGAAGTTACGGAAAACAGGGACCGTGGAAAAGGACTCACATGGCAGCACGTTCCACCAGGGTCTCAATGAGCCGCAGGAGGTGCGTGGAGATGATGGAGAGGGAATTCTTCATGAACAGCTTCAGGTCGGTCACAACCTGTGGGAGATTGGCCGCAGTCAGGCCACACAGAATGTCACATATGCAGTCACTGGTCACTGTCACTGCAAAGTGAACTCCTCCTTGTCCTGTGTGATGGGAAGGGACATCTTCTTCTCATCGTTTGGTCATATTTATGTGGTAATGTCACCATTTCTTGCTCTCCAGGAAGAGTTCCAGAGGCCACTCTGGTCTGAGGTCTCCTGAAGTGAGGTTGGGGGGGGAATACAAAAGGAGAAAGAAAAGATTCTGTCCATACCTGATCATTCCTGCTCCTGCCAGTGTGCAACTTCCCAGCTACGTCTCCAATCAGCTCCTGAGGACAAGAGCAGCATTTCTGTCAGCATCTCTGGGTTCTAAGCAGGACACTCCACACGAGCAGATCTCCCTGCCTGGAGGGGACTCAGCTCCAGGATCCCGGGAGTAACCATGGGATGTGTTCTGGGGAGGGCAGGTTTGGGTTCTGTGCTTGTACAGTGCCACAAAAGGGGGCTTGGAGACCCTTGGCTGAGCCCCAGGGGGTTCAGTGCCAGAAGCTCTAAAGGAATTCCACAGAGGCACAGCGGGACACACCCTCCACGTCAGGCAGATGTGGAGGAACAGGAACAAGAGGCTGAAGGAGCCAAACCTTCAGTCTGCGCTCGTTGGCAGTGTGGATATCCTCATCAGTCTGGATCACACCAAAGACTCCTTTGGCCCATTCCTCAGAGATCTGCAAACACCGGAAGCACCAGTCAGCCACCACAGTTCCCTGCTGTGTCTGGGGGCTGAGTGTCCCCAGAAAATCCCAGCTCCTGCCATTCCCACAAGTGTTAAGACTCATTCGAGCTCTGACATTCAGGCTGCTTGCTGTATCCTGATATTCCATACTATTGCTGGGATTCATCTCTCTATCCACGATAATCCTGCAGTCTTAGGGAGGATTTAAGCACTGCAAGGAAAAACTGAGCCTAAATGTCAGTGATTGCTTCAGCATCACCCACAAAGGTTTTCCTATAAAACATTGCACAGACTCACCGTTGTCCACGGTGGGTCATCAACAACAATGGATATTTTATAAAATCACTTCTCTGCTGCCTGCTCTTCCCCCCTACACCTGCTGTGCATTGCCTCCTGCCAAGCCAGGCAGCCAGACTCAAAATTCCGTGTGCCAGCAGGAAAAGGATGTTTTTACTTCCCACTGAAATTATTCTTAATGACTGCTCAGCCTGAAGAGGGTGGGGCACGAGGACGTTTAAAGATGCTCTTTAAAACAGCAAGATGCTGTCAGGTAAGGAAAGATTCATTCCAGCACACATGGGAGTCTATGAAGGGAAGAAATACCTTTTCCAGGCCACTCAGAATCTTCTCCAGCTCAGTTTTAGACAGGATCCCAGACTTCTCCAAGGCTTTGGCATAAGCCATGCTTCCCTGGATGTCGACTTCAGACAGTCTCTGATCAACAGTGATGGAAGCGCTGAGCATCTCCATGATCGGATCCGTGCTCCCCACAAACCTTCCTGCCATCATTTTGTCCCCCTGCAAGCAAAGAAGGCAAGAGACAAGGATTTACGGACACATCCCCTGAAAATCAGTTCGTGTCCATCTCAGCCCTTATCAAACTAAAACTGAGGACAACCTCAGGAATGGTTTTATGCAGTCTATACCAGCAAAACTCTGAGCTTTAGAGCATGTCACTGTCACTGTCACTAGAATTTAGCCCCTGAGGTTACAGGTCTGGCTTGGGGATCCTCCAAGATATTTGACTCCTGCAGGACTGAAAATGAACATCAGGGCATGTGGTGCAAGACCAGCACAGAACTCTCTTTTAAGGCAGCTGCTGATCTCTGACCCTTTGATGGACTCCTGACGGAAAAAAAGACATTAAAAAGGCAAAGGAGTCAGGGATATAGTGAAAGCTGGCCTCTGTTCCTTGAAATATTAAATAATCCCACTCTTTTAGGGAGACTAGAAGAAAACATCAATCTGACGAGGAGCTGTGGGCCAGCACAAGCCACACGCTCTAAACCACTCCTGTGACTGTGAAGTGTCTGAAGTTACCGTTTGAAGCAGCTCCAGAGTCCTCGTTCTCGCAAGCTTTGGTGTAAAATTAGGATAAAACCGGCAAAGGTGCAGGCTGCAGAACGGGAGGCCTGGGTGCCCTTCAGTGTTACAAATGTTCCCGTGAGGTGAAAAGGGAAGAGAAAACCCCAAAGCACCCCCAGGAGGGCTCGGCAGGTGCGCGGCGCCGGGCGGGCGGCGGAGCTACCATGGACAGCGGGCAGGGAGCGGGACATCAGCAGCCCTTCTCCCAAAGGATCGGCCGAGGGAAGAGCAGGAGGGAGCCTGCAGGATGAAGGCTCGGGGTGCGGGAGCTCTGGGTTTGTCCGCAGGAGCTGCCGCGGAGGGGAGGAAATGGGGGAAAACCCCAAAGTTTTGCAGCTCCTCGCTGGGTACCCCGGGATGAGCAGAGGGGACAGGGAGTGAATGGCGCTGCTGGGATGGGGAGGAGGTGCCCAGCTACGTTTTCGCTGCCAGGATCAGAGGTGGGACGGTGGATTATTGCAGCAAAGTTGTTCGCTGTCCCCTTCTCCCTTTCAAACCCGGGAAAACCAATCCCAGAATCATTAAAGTTGGAAAAGACCTCCAAGATCAGCGAGTCCAACACTGCCACGACCACCCCTAACCCACGTCCCTAAGGACCACACGGACACCTCTCCTGAACCCTCCCAGGGGTGCTGATCCCACCACTTCCCTGCACAACCCATTCCAAACGGAGCAGAGCAGGACCCGGAGCAGGACCCCCACCGGCAAAGCCAAGCTCCCCCTCACCTCGGCTGCCATTTCGGACGACGTTTTGCTCGTTTGTGCAGCGATCCTGGCACTTGGTGCAACCTGCGGGACAGCGCGGAGATGCTCAGCTGCCCTGGTGCTCGCTCCCTGCCCCGTTCCCGGTGCGCTCTCGGTCCCCGGTGCGCTCCCAGCTCCCAGGGCACCGCTCCCGGTGCGCTCCCATCTCCCAGGGCACCTCTCCCGTTGCGCCCCCGGTTCCCCGGGCACCGCTCCCGATGCACTCCCAGTTCCCAGGGCACCGCTCTCAGTGCGCTCCCAGTTCCCAGGGCACAGCTCCCGGTGCGCCCCTGGCTCCCCGGGCACCCTTCCCGGTGCGCTCCCGGCTCCCCGGGCACCGCTCCCGGTGCGCCCCTGGCTCCCCGGGCACCCTTCCCGGTGCGCTCCCGGCTCCCCGGGCACCGCTCCCGGTGGGCTCCCGGTTCCCCGGGCACCGGTCTCAGTGCGCCCCCGGCTCCCCGGGCACCGCTCCCGATGCACTCCCAGTTCCCTGGGCACCGCTCCCGGTGCGCTCCCGGTTCCCCGGGCAGCGCTCACCTGCTCCGCACGCAGCCCCGGCCGCTCTGTGGCTCGCTGCTCCCCGGCCCCGCCGCCCCGCTTTTACAGCCCTCGGCTCGGGGCTGGCGGCTCGTCCCGCCCCGCCGGGGCGGGGTGTGCCCGGGGCCGGCCCCGCTCGGGTCCCCCCCGTGTCCCCCTTGTCGCTTCCCAGCCCTGCGCTGCAGCTCGGGGACGGGGGGTGCTTTGGAGAGGAGGAGGTTTGGGAGGGATGCTCGAGTGCTGCTTCTTACCTGGCGTGGCTCCCGCGCTGTGGGCAGGTCAGGGATACCCTTGGAATGCTCCCCTGGGAATATCGCTGTGCTGAAGGAGTCGCGTGGCTCCGTCACACCCCTCTAATGAGAAATCTTTAATAGAAATAGAACTGATACGGTGCTCTGTCCCCACTGCCACCCCAATAAACGCAAAAAATAGATGGGAGCTTCTTGTTCTTTCCCATCTCCGCGTGGATGGAACATTTCACTCCACCTCTAAGGATGCTGCAGCCCCAGATTTGGGGTTTCCCTGCTGTCTCCGGGTTGTGGGGTCACCCGAGAGCCTCAGGCAGTGGCTGTGAGGCTTAAAGTTATACTCATGGCAACAACCTGTATCTTAAACTCATCACACCCTGAATATCGTGGAATTAAGTAACTGATTCAAAGCACAAGAGAGCTTTTAGAGCAGCAAAGCTGTGGCTCAGCACGAATTTCTCAGTAGCTCCTCAGACAGAGCATTTCCTGCAGCCCTTCCACAGAAAGCTGCCTATTTGCTGCTTTCTCTTACCAAGCGAGCTCCTGCAGTGTAATATTTTTCCATCTGCATTATCCAAACCTCTCACAGAGCTCAGGAAACATATTCCAGCTTTTTCATCCACGTTTTTGTTGGATTTTCCTCCCTTAAACTGAGCCTCCTGCTCTTTTCTGCTGTTCTCTCAGTTCTACAACTTATCCCCTTTATTCACTAGGACACTGAAACGGTGCTCAGTCCTATTGCAGTCCTGTTCTTTCCTACTGTGAAATCCCTCATTTTTACCACTTTTACCCTCATTTTTACCACTTCTACCCCCGTTTTTACCACAAAATCCCTCATTTTACCACTTGTCCTCTTCACCTTTTCCAAGTGTCCTTGTCCTTACTCTGGGCTTTGACAGGAGCTTGCCAATGTGTCGTGAGAACATTAAGCACTGGATTTATAAGTGGGGTGGATGGGTGTAAATCAGATTTTGCTAGCCCATGTCTGATATTACATGTGACAGGGGATCCTACACCCGCATGGGACCTGTCAGCAGTGCCACTGTGTATTTAGCAAACTTCACAGGGATTAGTTGGCTTGGAGTGCTCTGCTCAGCTCCTGCCCCAATTTGTATCTAGGAAATGATGAATTCTCTCTTTCTTTTTAGATCAAACAGTCAATAACCATCTTTTCTCTATAATAGAAGCATTGTGGAATGTAGACAAATGTTTTTATAATAAAATGGAAATAAAACCGAATATAAGCAGAATTCCTCAACTTAAAAACGAACGTTGAAGAAATAGGATTTCTTAAAGATGGTTGGAGCTGGTAAGTTGAACTTCTTTGAGGGGAAAACAGTGAAATGGCAATGCAAAATATACTTTTAAATGCAAATTGAAGCTAGGTGCACTGCAACACATTCTCATTGCTATGTTCTCCATTTGCTCTGGTTTGGATGTCTCTCCACATCCCATCATCCCCTTTCAGTATTTTATCTGAAATAGAAAGATTACCCTCAAAATCCTCACCCCACAGTTAGTACTGAGAGAATTGTGAGGGAAAAGTCTCCCAATTATTTTCCTTTCTGGCACAGAGGATGGCAAATCATCCCTACATTAATATTCCCAGCTACACCCTTTTCGAGGTGACAGTGAGTACTAGACAGTAAATTGCCAGGTCTGCAGCACAGAGAAGTTTAATTAAATCTATTTTAATGTCCTCAAAGATCTGAACTTTATTTGTACTTTTGTAATCCAGCAGAGCCTTCCTCTACTATTTCATTTCTTTGCTGGAGGAGTGCAATGCTGAGGGAGTGCAGCACCGAAGGAGCTTTGGTGGCTGTGGAAATTCCCTTTTCACAACAGGACTACGAAGGAAAAGGATGGCAGAAACAGCTACAGTGCACCTTCTTTTAAAAACATCCTTTTTTAAGCTGTCTTTTCACTTTGGAGAAAGAAAACAGCTCCGTGGGCTGAACGTGCAGGGCAAACGCACCGTCAGCTCGGCTGACACCGAGCCGTGCTGACATGATTTTGTTCAAAAAACCCCCCAACTTTGTTTTTGATGAATTTTCGAATGTAAAAGGCAAAAAAAAAAAAAAAAAAAGAAATGGGCACCATAGGGTGCTGAGCGAAATGCTGAACACAGTAAACATCTTTCATGACAAAGAACACAAATACCCTGCAGATCTGCTGTCAATAGCAAGTCCTAGGCCCCCTGCTTTCAATAGTTAATACCGAGGGCCCCTCTCTCCCCAAGCCTTAGTGGTAACAATCACAAGCCAATGCTTAAAATGTTGACATGCTAAGCACATTTGGAAAAACCCATGTCTGCATTCCCTATGGATGGTGTAGCATAGCTGTCTAACACCTAAAGGGCAGCAATTAAAGCTGAAGTGACCTCCTCACCTCACCTCCTGCCCCCGTGGTTCTCACTTGATAGTCCCTCTCTGCCTTGAGTGATGTCAGTGGAGCTGGAGCTGAACCATATTTGTATTTACAGCCTACCAGGCCTCCTGTCTCCACTGGGAAATGTTTAGGAGGAGTATCTCTACTGGGAAAAAAAAGGTGTTGAAGGAGGTGTTTGGGTTATGTTCATTCATCCCCAGGTGCGTCTTCATCGTGGATTGTAAAAAGCAGCATTGACTGGAAAAGTGTGTCAGGAAAGTGACATTTTGGGGAAATGGTGAAAATAAACATAAGGATTTGCTGCTGGGGGAGAGGTATAAAGGGATGTAAAGGAGAAATAAAATTATTATGCTGAAGGTTCTGAACTTATCAGAACCTTCTGAGAAGGTTCTCTCTTACCTGAAGAGAGTGGTGAGAGGCAGACAAGGATTAGCAGATTTCTGGAACGAAACTCTGAAATTTGGTTGTCTGGAAATACCTTGTTTTCCCATGAAAACCGACATCCTTTCCCTTCTTTCAGGCGGTTTCATGTGCAGGGTTTGGGACATGGCAGAGCAGTCACAGAGCTTCTGCTGTGCCAGTTTTGGCCAACTTACAAGGCCGGTTAATCCTGACATGAAAAAGGGCAGCATCCATTGCATCCTGTGCACTGAGTCACACCAGCAACTCTCAGGCTGCCTTTGAAGACCTCTCTCCTGGCTTTTTTTATTCCACAGGACTCCACAATAAATGATTCTGAAATAGAAATGAATTCCTGTCTTTGCTACAATCTGTGTGTGATGGGGTGCACATGCCCACTAAAACTTTTTAAAAGGGTTTTCAAATTTAAAAGGGCTGAAAAGCTTTTGTAGTTGGCTTTTAAAATTTGCCCAGCACTTCTATATCCGATGGTGAAAGTTCCTGGAAAACTGGGAGCTGCTCCTCACCCGCTGCCCTGGTACTGAAGACTGTTCCTAAAGCACTGCAGTTTGCTCATGTTACTCTGAATTGATTTAGGATTTTCAACACCCCAAGGAGAAGAAAAGGCTTAAAAGGGAGTGGAATCTTGTCTGGTTTGATTTGGGAGAAAAGAGTGGCTGATGGGTTTTGTGCTGGAATTGCAAGGCAGAGGTTGGGGGGCACAAGTGTGACCCATTCAGTTCCCTGAATCCCTAAAAGGCTCTTAAATCCCTGCTGCAAGCAAACAAATATATCTGTATGACACTCCTTAGGGAGTTAGTGGTGCTGTATGTGCATATAAAGTTTTCCCTGAGAGATAATGTCAAAATTAAGGAATTAATTCTTCCCTGGCCAGATAATTTTCCTTGCTGTTGCCACAAGGATTTTCAGCTGTTTGCACTCATTGAAGTGTCACTGGTTTTACTGAGGATGAAAAGGGCTCTTGGAAATTTTAACAGCACACGGTTTAGCTGGGAAACTCGTACGGTGACGGCTGGGACACGATGCTGAGGAGTTTGGATGGATGCACATTCAGTGATTTACAAGACAAGAGGAGTATGACACAACCACCTCAGCCTCGCAGTACTCTGCACATGGTTAAAGATTTGATTTGAAAGGAGTTCCGCGATACTGTTTTGCCTTTGTCACACTTCACAGCGGCCGATTGGCAATCTGGGTGATTTCAGACCAAAGATTACAGCTTTTTTTGTCTAAAATATACACAAAAGGAGCAGCGGCGGAGGGTTTCCCCATCACCGGCATTGGTGGTTCAGTGGTAGAATTCTCGCCTGCCACGCGGGAGGCCCGGGTTCGATTCCCGGCCAATGCAGTTGGTATTTTCTTTTTTTTTTTTTTACTTCTTTCTCAGTTCCTTATTTCTCCTTCCTTTTCCGCTTCCGTCCCGGCCGCCAAATCTTCCTTCAGCTCCACCGGGCCTCGCCCCGCTGCTTCCCCCGCCGTGCCGCGGGTGCCCGGGGGTAGCGGGAGGATCCTCGGGGAGGCCGCGCCGGGGAGGACAAGATGGAGGTGTAAGGAAGGGCCTGAGGGGGGAACGCAGGGCACGGGCGGGCCTCGGAGCCACCCTGCTGTGGCCACAGCGGGGCTGCAGGGCCGGGGGTGCATCTCTGTGGGGTTTGTGTGGGGTATATCTCTGTGGGGTGCGGGGGTACATCTCTATGGGCGTGTGTGTGTGTGTGGGTAGATCTCTGTGTGGTGTGTGTGTGGGGGGGTACATCCATGTGGGCCTGTGCGTGAGGGGTGTGAGGGTACAGTAAATGCATGAGGGGTTTATGGCCCCCAGCAGTGAGTTCAGGCGTTCTGGTCAATATTTGAGGGGTTTATTTTCTTTAAAACTCCTGCTGAAGCAGCTGCTGGGGCGAAAGGCGGCGTGGCTCGGTGTGAGTGAGTCCTGCTCTCGTCCCCTGCTGTCCCCTCCTGCTCCCTCTGCCCTGGGGAGAGGCAAAATGGGAATTTTTCTTTTCGGGGACAGTTATTCCCGTGAGCTCTATGCAGGAGCTGGAAATGCTGGAGAAGGAAAAACCTGAGGGGTTTGTGCCAGAGGTTGCAAACACAATGAGAGTCGGAATTTTGGCCGGTCGCTATTTCAGGGCTGTCACACCAGGCAGCGTTTTATGCTTTCCTACTCTGTGTTTCAGGCACAAAACTATAGGATTTGATCTGTTTTAAAGCTTAAAATCTTCTGTGGATCTGGTTAAATTTCTGATTTTCATTTAATTTTCATTTCTCTAATGAGTGGGGGCACTCATGGGATATATCCCGTAAAGTCACTGAGCTCCTGCACCATGTAATCCAGGGATGCTTTATTATCCTCAAATCTTCTCTACTCTGAGACCTTCTCATATTAGCTCTAAAAAGTGTTCATCTTTTTGGCATTACCATGAATTTTTTTTTCCTTTCTGCTTAAGTCTTACTCTCCTAAAAATTAGGTGAACTGTTGAGCTGACTGCTTAAAAACATACATTAAAATTCATTGTTTAGAATTTCTTGTTTCCTGACTTTGAAACTGGTAGTTGTGAGTCAGGACTGAAGGAAATTTTATTTCTGCTGATACACAGGACTCCTTTAAACACAGGACTCCTTTAACATACTTTACCTTGCTGTCGAGTAGATTCCTTTCAATCACTACTCCAAAAGTTTGTAATTTTGGTACTTCATCACAACAGAGTTGTTGAAGATTTTAGAGTGACACATTGGCAGGAGTAAAAAAAAAAAAAAGTATTTTTTCTGAATGGCAAAGCTGTTCGTAATGTAAAAGAAAAGCAGTTGTCTTAAATAATTTCATTCTTAAGCTCAGCTTGATTCCGCAGCCTCATTTGCGTGGCGATGTATTTACTCCATACGAGCCTTTCAGCCCAACAATTCCATACGTAATTCTCCCTATAGAATGTCTTTGATCCGTGGGGATTTCTGTAGGGCCCGGCTGAATGCAAACATTCTGAAGACTTGCATTTACCTAACAACAAAAGCTATATATGGTTTGTGAAACATGAATGAAAAACTCATGCGTGCCTGAGCTCACTTGCTGAAGTTTCACTCGGGTCAGCGAAATGGAAGTTGAAGTTCATCTCAGCGTATTTTAGAAGGTCCCTTTTCATTTAAAAACAATGATAGAACCTGTGGAAGTTTGTGGATGCATTTACCATTTGAAAGTGATGAACGTGACAGTTCTATTCAGACGATTCGCGGTGCTTAACAACACATTGTACCTTTTTTGTTCTTTTTTTTCTTTTTCCTAAGCTGCCACACAGACCTGAGAAAGGCCTTTTTTTCCTTTTGTATGGAAACTTTCTGTTGTTGTGGCTACTGACTGCTCAGCAGAATGTGTTGTTCAGGAAATATAGGATGTTCTGTGGCAGTTTTTCTCCCTCTTTTTTACTTTAAATATATAAATTTACAATATCCAGGAGGAATAAAGCCATGATGTGCTTGGCTCTGCAGTCACCCTGCCAGGCTTGGGTAAGGTATTCTCGCTTAATTGGGACAGAGCAAGTGAAAAATGAGAAACTCAATCTTGCCTTTCTAATATAGGAACAGGTACATAAAGATGAAAAGAATAAATAAAGAGGAAATGCAATAAAGTGGGGTTTTAAAACGCAGTACAGCACATATAAATTAAAGCCCAGTTTGTGTCTATACACACACACACGTCCACGGTACTAAAATACTCAGTGTGCTCTTGACTGATAAAGAAAATAGTGTTTGTAATCTGAATTATTTCCCATCAGTCTTTCTCTGAATAAAATCAGAGGCTTTCTTCCTAAGGAAGAAGCAAAGCAATTTGGTTTGAGTGTGTGAAATTGGGTGAGTTAGTAAAATCGGGTGGCTGAGTGGAAGGAGTTGTACAAGTGTATTATGATTTATGGGGCAAACTGTAAATATTTACATCATAACTCAATGTTTATGTCATAATTCCACTGACAGTATGGAAAAAATATTTTCCGTAGGTGGCAATGTAGAATCACCAAAATAAGATGTCTTGGGGCTTTTATTTTTTAAACTTTATGTTCTTTTAGTGTCTGTGACTCAGCAAAGAAAAACTTCAAACAGTTGCATTTGGAACATAATTGACTGTTTTCATTTTTCCTTTCAGAAAAGATGCAAATGCTGCATTGCTGAGTAACTTTGAGGTAAGTTTATCTGCATTCTGGTTTTAAAGCAGCAATTTAAAGCTGTCCTCAGTCCCTGTGTAATCTTTGGAAGCTGAAAACTGGCAGTGGCAATCAGCAAAACCTGCAGGGGATTTGCTCCTCCTTACATTTGGTTTGTTTTCAGGACAAAAAAAGCTTTTTAAAGAAGATTTCAAAATAGTTTTGCTAGTAATGGGTACTGTGTTATTAACTGTGAGATTATTCCAAAGCAGGTGTTTTCCCTCTCATTTTAAGGGAGGTAGAAGGAAATGTTGTTTTAACTTGAGGCAGGTAATGGAAATTTCAGAGCTTTGCTGATTAAGGTAATTTTTGGAACAGTTTTAATAACCCAGGTGGTTTTGTCTGTGTTGTTGTATTGTTGAAGCTGGTTTTTATTGCAGCTGTTTCATTCTATTCTGAAATTAGTCTTGAAGTGTTTTATCCTGAGCTGCATCTGTCTGCAAACAGCAGAGCAGGCATCTGGTGACTGTTAAAAGGGCTTTAATGAGGACTTGGAGAGAACTCTCTTAAATTTCCTCTAAGAAATAGATGATATTATGGCAGCCAAACTGGTGTTCAGTGCCTGGCTGTTAAAAACATGTGAAAAAACAGCAAAAAAGGATTTTCAAAGCACTGATTCCCCTCCAACTACTGATACCTTTCCATTTGCTCCACTTCCCAATTGCAATTTCACTGGCAAAGCCAACGTTCTGTAAATCAAGGTGATGCTTTGCACAGAAAGTTCCTTCCCTGCAGTTCTTGTGTGAGCTTGGGGGTGTCCTTCTGTGTTTGTTGTTGAAGTTCAGAGCCTGAGTTTGGGATTTCAGCACTGGCAGGTGTTCCTTTCTCAGCATGAAGTAATTGCAGGGTTTGTAGCTGATTATATTCATATTTCTTACTGTCTAGAAATGTTTGGTTTCTTATTTTTCCGGACTTGTCAGTTTATAATTCCCTTGGGGCTGGATGTTGAGTGAAGCCAGGTAAAAATGAGGGGATAAACAGTGAGAAGTGCTCTGTGTCTTTGCTCTGGGTTTTGACTCTGGATATACTGCAAAGCCTGAAGCAAAACATGTGAAAAACTTTCATTCATCTGTTTAAAATAGTTCTTAAAAACCAATTTACATCCTTCTCTGGGGCCAAAACATTTTTCATTTCAGTTGCTGGTCCATCCACCAAAACAGCCACACATTTTTTGTTGTTTGACTGATAGGATTTTCCCTGTTCCTTTATGATTTCCTGTTGTCATATTTTTAGGTAAAATACTCTCAGATGGTCTAAACCACTTTGTTTTTTATCTCTAGGTGTACCAGTTACTTACTGATCTCAAGCAGCAGCGTAAAGAGAGTGGCAAAACCAAGCAGAGCTCTGGGCAGCAGAACCTGAACACAATCATGTATGAGGTGAGTAGCACTGGGAGGGTCCTTTTACCAATGACCTCAAGCTGGAATAATTCACATCCTTAGTGTTGTACATTAATCATTTGGAATCAGATTTTTCCCTGTTAGAAACCACAATAAAATGTTTTATCTGCCACTTTTCTGTGGTCAGGTTGTTGGGTGACTGTGCTGTCAGGGCAGAGGTGGGCAGCTGCTGCTCTTAAAATCTGTAAAAGAATTTCAAACCCCCTGGTTTTCAACTGTTTGGTTTTGTTAGGATTTTTTTAATTCTAAATATTCCGTCCTTTTAAGGCACATGGCAGAACTCGCTATCATCTGATGAATTTTTGATATCACCTAATCTGATTATTAAGCTGATGATTTCAAAGCTGAGGCACAGATTACATGGTATTTTTTTATAAACAGAATTCATAATTCTGTCAATAGAAACTAATTAATTCCCAGCGAAAACAGATCATTGAAAATTTTTTTTTGATCCAAAGAAAAGCAAAACCACACGTACAGATAACATCACTTAGGTGCCAGGCTGGTAATAAACATTTCACCCTTGCTAGGAAGGAATTCTAAAATCCTATAATACAAATACCAACGCTTAAAATATCCCAAATTATCAACTTCCCAGAGCCTTGCAGTGAGAGCCATTGTGTGTGTGCTGGAGAACTGCATGAGCAGCACCATGACTGACAGGCAGCTGAAAGCACTTTGCCTTTGCTTGCATGAGTAATTCTGTTGAGCACTGAAACTACTCATGTGGATAAGATCTGTCCTAGGCTTTGGTTTTGTTTTAGTTCTGGCTTTGTTTGAAAAAGGTACAGCGTTGTAATTCCTAAGCCTTGCATTCAACAAAATAGGGGCTTACCAAAAATCTGAATTAAATCTTCATGGAGACTGACAGTCTCTTCCTGTACCTCTGGGAAACAGCTGAGAAAGACCCTGTAAGTAAATTTTATCAGGATGCACCTGAAATCTTTAATTGCTGTGTTATTCTATGTGTTAAATATCTATAGGATGCTTGGGTGTGGAGCTGGTGTAAACTCTGGGTGTATTTTCTATGTTGGACTGAAAGAAAAGCAGAATTTCATCTTACAGGATTGTCTTTGTATTTCTTCATAAGCTCCTTGCAGACTTGGATCCATTGGTACTGAAGTAACTCCATGAAAGGAGCTTTATTTTTCCTGTGTATTTGGCATTTTCATTGATTTGAAATTGCCAAGAAAGGATGAACCTGAAAGAGAAATTACTCCTATGAAATAATTACATTACATGACAATGTAATAATTTCATTTCAGTCGTTGGTGGTGAAAAACAGCTTCATTTTATCTGAAAAGGTCAGACAGGGCTTACAGAAAGGAATAATCAATTACAGTCATTTATAACTCTTTGTTTTGGGGTTTAATTCAAGCAACAATAAATATTTAGGAAGATTTTAAGCCACTTCCAGTGAAAAGTGAGCTGTGAACTGGAATTTTTGTGGTGGTTTTTTAATCAACAAATTGGTTTTTTACTCAGGTCAGATTACATTGTGCAATGTAATTGCATTATCCACCTGCTCAATGTTGTTATTTTAAATAAAGCAAATAAGTGAAACATCTGCTGTCAAAGTCAGTTGAGGTTGGTGGGTGTTACATGTAAAAAATGGATCAAAGTTTAATTGTCTCAAGCCAGATAAACATTTTTAATAGCACAACATCCTTGCAGATTTCATAACAAGCCACCTAACCTGCTTCTGTCAACTTTAAATTGCCAAAAATGCAGGTAAAGGATAAAATCAACCATAAATCAGAGATTTTAAAGAGGGGTTTCTGGGCTGGCAGTGAGAATACCCCTGGCACCGAGCACATGAAAACTTGGCAGGAGGGAATGTGGGTTTCAGGATGAATTGTGTTCAACTTCCCTGTGTGCTTTTAGAAGACAAAAACCAAACAAGGAGCAAACCAAGGAAGCAAATGTCTGTCACAAAGAGCAGGAGAGGTTTTTAGCAGACAGAGCTAAAACTCACTCCTTTCCTGTATTCTTCAGCTTGCAGTTTTGAGCTTTGAACAGCTCAGATAAAGTTGATTTCCAAACCTGAATTGATTTTCCAATTTTTTTGTCGGTACCGAGAGGACTTTTCAAAATCTACTTGTTCCATCCACAACATACAAACCAAATATTTAGTGTGAAATAATGTATATTTCCTTTCTGTCCCTCGCAGACACTGAAGTACATTTCAAAAACACCCTGCAGGTACCAGAGTCCTGAGACTGTCCGAGAGTTCCTGGTAGCAATGAAAGACCATAAATTAACCAAGTAAGTGGAGCTGTGCCTTTGAACAGAAGTAAAAACTCAATCAATGCTGAAAAACTGATCCCTGTGGGCAGCGTGATAATCTGATGAATGGATTTTAAGTATTTTCTGCCATTATTTGAATGCTCAGCCAAACAGCTTCTCCTTCACTACATGGATGAGTATTTCTATCTTTTCTTTATGTGCTGGTTGCCCAGGATCTCTGAGATCTGCATTTCAATTATTTAAATATTTTATCAACCGACCTTCCCTCCTCCCCCAGCAGTTTCTAGTGAAGCTGAACATCCAGTTCTTATTTTGGGAAGTTCTACCTGGAAAAGAAAAGATTTCTTTTGCAGTTACAAGACTCCAAGGGCTTCTTTCCTCTTCGGCAGTGGTGTGAGTGCCTGTTCTTAAAGCACATGGTCCTCTTGAACTTCTGCAGAGAGGGAGTGGAGCCTGATGGAAGTAGAAATGGAATCAGCTGGCCTCTTGTTTGGATAACTCTAATCGTTCCTCTGGCTTTTAAAGCAGAAAAAAACCAATATTTAGCTGCTTCTAAATGACTCCTCCTTCCCTTCAAAAGAGGAGTTGATGCTGGAGAGACACTGAGTGCATTTTTTTCCCTGCTGGGAGGACTCCCAAGGAGTTCATCCTCTAGGAAAGAGGCTTTTCATTCATTTGGCTGTGGCACAGAATGCCCAGTGAGAGCATCTGGAGTGCTGCAGGGTGGGTTTTGACCCTGTCCAGAGCAGAGGAAGCAGATTGTCAGCTTTTTGTTGGACTTCCAGTGCCCCCTCTCTGCAGACAGTGACATCCAGCACAGCTCTGGCATTGCACACACAGGGGTGCTGCTCCTTGGGAATTTTGTTCTGGCTGGTGGAATTGTGCTTGGAGAGCTTGCTTTGCCAGCTCAGTAAATCAGTGTTTAATTCTCCTGTAGTTCGTTTTATACAGCAGGATGCTCATTTATATAGAGGGCAAAGTATCCTAATTATTTTCTGGAGGTATTGGAGCGTGGAGAAAAGTAAATACTTGGCAATAAAAACACTAGAGGTGTAAAGAGGTGGTAATATGGCACTGAAAGTGTCTTAAATTGGGCAGCAAACTGTTTCTTGAGTAAGTTATGAGCATCCTTCTCTTTTGGTAATGTAAACCAGCACTTTATGAAGAGAAATAAGCTTTGCTGTCAGTGCAGGGCAGCAGTTTAGGAAGAACCTAAGAGCAGTTTAGCAGAAGGATGTAGCACAGCAAGAAGGCAGAGTAGGATTTTTCAGAGGAAAAGGAACTGAATGACAGAGGTGTAAAAATCCCATTAAAAGTCAAAGGGTTTATTTTTGTTTGAAGCTCATTTCTAAACTTCTTTCAGGTAGAATTTGACCAGGACCTGAGGGTTAACTCCTAGTGTTATCACTGTAGGTGCCTTGACTGCAACTGCTCCCCTGGGTGGGATCTCCAAGAGTGAAATACTAAAAGTTTGAGTCATAACAGAGAAACTTTAGCTACAAATTCTCTGTCTCCCACAGTGCTGAGCACTTCTGTAGAAGATCTACCCAAATATTCACCTTCCCACATGTCGTGGGGTGACTATCACACCACACCTGCTTCTTCAGTGAACAACCTGCAAAGGTTGGAATAGTTACAAGCTTAAATAAACTTTTTGACTGCTTAATTTTTTATGGATGGGCCTTGGGGTTTATCATCCTGTCTGTCCTTTTTCTGTGGCAGTGAAGCAAGGGAATTATTCCCAAGTCATTTCTCATGCATGGTGGCAGCAGGATGAGAGTGAAGAGCCATCCACATGTCTCAGTGTTGAAGGCACTTAAAATATATTTCTACTGAAAACTGAAGTTTATACTTCTATTTTATATTTGTGTGACTCAGCTTCTAAAGTGATTTTACTCTATTCATGGCCTCTCAGAATTCAGATTTGTTCTGTGAGCATCCTGTACAACCTCTACTCTGTTAATCTCTCATCTGGTAATGAACATCCCAACTCTGCCACGTGCTTTGCAATATAAAACCCAGAATTGTTTAGTGTCATGTCAAGTAGGTGATGGGGATTCCCAGACTGGGAATAGAGAGAGAAAAAGAGAAGAGGCTGCTTTGCTCTTGAAGTTGTTTATTTCATCTGAAGGCAAAGTCTGAGAGCAAATAGTCTGAGCAGAAGCAGCAAAGCAGCCTTAGCAGCAAAGTTCCACAGCAACAGCATTTCTATTCTATTCTATTCTATTCTATTCTATTCTATTCTATTCTATTCTATTCTATTCTATTCTAT
>VYXC01010318.1:720733-746968 GCA_013397175.1 Platysteira castanea | reverse complement strand
TTTTTTTCCTGATCTTTTCCATGCAGCCCCTTGAAGCCAGAAGTGTCGGGGCCCATCTGGCAGCCCCCTCACCCCAAACCACAGAGAGCACGTGGGCTGCAGTTACTCTTTAATGCACTTTGTGTTAAACCACTTCAAACAGTGATGCCTCCAAGGCGGTTTGGAGCTGCCCCTTGGTTCCTTACCAAGGTCATTTCAACACTGCTGCTCTTGTTAAATAAAAAGGCTTTGATGGTTTCTGTTCTGTAGGATGGAGGTGGTGATTAGGGATTTCCTTCCAGCTATCTGCCAGAGAGCTTTCTCCCCTTTGAGAGGAAAGACCTGCAGTGTTTGCTCTTCCAGGACCTTGCTTGCATGATCCCTGTAATGACCTTTCCTCCCACCAAGACGACTGAACTCCAGAATCTCTGTTTGCTGCTTCCTTTCTGGGTAAGGCACCCCAAAACGTGCTCTCTGAGCTGGTCAGACACTGTGTGTGCTGGTAACAGCTCTCTGCAGGTGGCCGATTAGATTTAAGATAAATCTGTGTTAATTGGGGTCTGTCCCCAGACAGAACAATCTCGTTAAAGGGTCAGAAACGCCCCATCACCCCCTACTGCTTCCCTGCCCTTTAAATTCCTTGTCATGGCTCCACCTCTAGTCAAGGGGAAACAATTAAGCAGCGTGTTCGTGCTCTTAATTAGGCTCGGCCTATTTCTTAAGACGAGAACTCGAGGGCTTTGAAGGTGAGAAGGATTTGCAGCCCCGCCTGTGGGATGTGCCATTCCCTGCTCAGCCTGTGATTGCTGCCCTCAGCACTAGGTTGTGCTCGTGGATGGGAGAATCCCCAGCCGGGATGAGAGAGCGGCCAGGGAAACACCGGGAATTGAGGCACAGCAGAGCTTTGGATCAAGGGAATTCCTAATTTTGCTTCCACAACCCTGCAGGGTGTCTGGCTGCACGTGGTGTCCGTGCTCCAGTGAGAGAATTGAGCATATAATGCTGGCAAATTCTGCAGTTCCTGGAAAATCACCTCAAATCCTTCTGTTATCACTGATATTTGCCACTCAAAATAGCAGGTTAACACAGCAGCATCCATTTCGTGATGGATTTGCCTCATTAGGGTTACAGACACAAAAAAAAAACTTCCTAAAAGGCAGATTTTAAAAATAAATACCAACGTGTGCTAGCAAATTTTCCAGAGTCATTTCAGAGAGCTGCCTAAATTCAAATTTGCTAAATTGAAAGCCATCTAAACAGATATTTCACTGATACAGTTAAGGTGTGCTGAAACAGTTTTCCCCATCGTTTTTCATCATTATTTTGGTAAAATTCAAACTGTAGAACTGAGATTTTTTTAAAACTAAAGCTCAGAACCCACATAATGAATTTTATTATTACCTTGTTGAGGCCTCAAGCTTTGGCTAAAGCTCCAGTTCAGTGAGCCATGTTGTACTTGGAAATAGAGTTTGCCACTAGCAGCTAATTTTCCAGTTTTAGTGCCTGGAATGGCTTCATATTTTGTAAGGCAGAGTGAATTGCATTGCATGAAAAGAATATTTATTAAGCTGGAGCTCTCTAATTATGGTTTAATAAAAACTGGTTCTCCTTGTGCTTCTTCCTGTTACTGATAGCCTATCTTGGATCTGATTTTCGAATGACCAAATTTCCAATCACTGCATATTATTATAATTTTTAAAAAACTGGGCAGGAACATTGCCCTTTTTGTCTTTAAATCAACACAGTCGAGGAAGTGTTGAGCTGAAAATCTTCAGTGCTTTTAGAAAGTATTTTCCCTCGTGAGTGCCAAGAGCTACAACAGATACAAACCTCTGCAATATTAAAGGCTGAAGGATTTGCTTTGTAATTTTTGTCTGCTCCAGAGCTTTCAAAATCAATATTCAGCAGCAAGGTGCTGGCAGGATGGTGCTCATTGAACAACAGCATCATTTAAGAGATTTTAAAAAGATTATTCTCAGCTTTTCCAGTGGGAATCACTGGAGAATCACAGCACCCACTGAGAATGTGATTTCCCATTTTTTGGGAAAATCCTCCCTCAGCCAGACCCCGTGCTCAGCATTCAGACATCAAACACAAGTTGCCATGGTTGATTCAGGCCCATGAGATTTATATTTCCAGCAGGAATAAAACCCCTGGTTCTGTGTCCAGCTGTTACTTTATAGTTTTCCTAGCAGCTCTCAAACATCCATTCCTGAGGATAAATTTGCCTCTGCACAGCCACAGATGTTTGAAGGGTTTTTTTAGCTCTCAGTGCTGGATCTTGGCACTGTTCTCTCCTTACCCAGACCTCTTGCTGGAAAAACACTCTGGGAGTTCAGTAGATTAAAAAAAAAAAAAAGGCAATACCAACATTTTTTAGCTCTCAGTGCTGGATCTTGGCACTGTTCTCTCCTTACCCAGACCTCTTGCTGGAAAAACACTCTGGGAGTTCAGTAGATTAAAAAAAAAAAAAAGGCAATACCAACACACATAAGAGATTCAGGTTAAAATATAAACTGCCAAAATGTGCTCAGTGCTGGCAGAAAAAGGTGCATTTTGTCTGAATTTCCATGAGAGCCTGGGACTCTTTGTGTTATTTTTTAGAATGGATGTACCAATGTAGGAATGTGCTGTCTGTTCTGTCTGCCCAGGTGTGATCTTGAACACAACCCAGTGGTGGTTTTTGTCTTGTAGAACTGGTTTCTAGGATGTTTAGGATGTAACTCAACATCTTCACCTCCTCCAGCTCTCCCCTCACACAGACCTGAGACTCATTTCCCTCCACATAACTGCACAGGGTTTTGTCCCCAGCAGCCTGAGCTCTGTGTGTGTCCCCAAACCTACCCAGAGTGTTTTCCCCTCAGCTGGAAAAGCTGCTCCTGGCTCCAGCTGAGTGCCAGAGCTGCAGGATGTGGCTGCAGGCTCGGCCCCACAGCAGTAATTGCCATTTTGGGATTTCTCACCAGGCAGGTCCTGTACAAGTCTGCAGCACGGACCATTAGCTCTGATTAGTGGAGTCTTGCTTTTATGTGAGAAAATTGCTTTCAACTGTCACTCATCTTTCGGATGGATTCTCCTCTTGAATGAGCAGCTTTCGTGTTCCAAACTGTTACCAAAATCCAGGCAGAGCAGGGAGAATGCAGATGCTGATGTGTGGGGGCAGTGAGGCTGAAAATGTTCTTCACCTTCAGTTTGGGTGAATGGGACAGTTCCCCTTTTTGTTTAACGAGCATCAGTGTGCCATGCGTGCTGTAGGGAGTGTAAAGATGAATTCATGGGAGCTGGAAAAAGTTAATTTTACTTTTTAGGTTTAATGGAGCATGAACTAAATTCAGGCTTAGGTCTGTGCCTGTGCCAAACTCTGCAGTCAGGGCTGATCCGAATGCATGGCTGCCTTCCTTAAAGCTAATCTCTGATGAAATTGTGGTTATTCAGGTTTTAATTTGCTGTCTTCCAGGAAATTCAGGTACAGACAGCCTGATCCTAGCACTCAGTTTTGGGGATCAGACACAGAGAGCTTGATCCTAGCAGTCAATTTTTGGGACCAGACACAGAGAGCCTGATCCTAGCACTCAGTTTTTGGGATTAGTGTTAAAAAGGTGCAGTGGGTGCTGAGCTCCAGCTCAAACCACTGCCTTCTGCTGAGGGCTGAGCAATCCAGTTTCCTATTAAATGAAATTTAGAGACATTTTGTAAGTGTTTGTTTCGAGGGGATGCATTGCTTACCTCATAATTACATGTTAACATCTCTAAAGATCGTTATGTTGGAGTGTTAATTAGTGCTCACAAGCAGCTGTAGATGAAATATGGCATTTGTGCAGCTTTTGGGGGTTTTTTGCACCCTGCTGCTCATTGCTTTGTGATGTTCTGCATCATTTTCCAGTAGGGAGCTTTGCTGATCAAAACCAGGCGTGAAATCCTTCAGCTGACACATCTGACTGTGTTAATGACTTGTAAGTTATTTCTCATCCTTCTGTACACATTTTTAAAACTGCAGATACCCTGAAACGATGTTTTTAGGATCGGTTTGGCCTGACTGTAAAATTTCTGTCTATCCCCTAATGAGTTAGAGTGATGTTCATGGCTTAGAAGCAAAAAGTCTTGGAGAGGTGACCTTTTTTTTGTTGTGCCCTCTATTTCTTCAGGAAACATGAGCAGTTTCACCAATTGATTGTTTTAGTCACCGTGTGTAATTGGTGTGAATTTATTTCTGCTTGCTGCTGGCTCAGTAATCTTCCTGTGATAAACACAGCTCTACCTGCTTTAAAATAGCTCTGGATAAATCAGGTTTGCATTCTTTAGCTCAGCCATGAAATGGCTTTGCTGTTTGATCCTCTTTATTTGGCTCCCGAGTTTTGCTGGCAAGGAATTGCAAGGATATTACTTTGAGAGGAAGAAGACGAGGGAATTTATTTAGTAAAAGTCAAATTTGCTTTGTCTGGAGGAGCAGTGGAGCTGTAGGGTTGGGATGTGTCTTGCTAGAAAAGAGAAGAAAGAGTTGCTTGAGAAGGCTCTGATCTCAGAAGTGGCAGTGCAAGAGAAATTTGGATAAAATATGAATTCATCACACAGTCTGGCTTTGTAAGGAGGGCTGGGGGAGGAGGAGGAGGGAGGTTTTTACAAGGAGGATCCTCAGAGAAGCTGTTGGAGAGCTCTGGAAACTGAGGCACCAACGCTTGCTTGGCAGGGAGCAAAGCAAACACTGAAAGCAGCAGCTCTGTGCCTCCAGCAGGCACCAAAGCAGGGCATTGCCCAGCTCTGGAGGAAAAAGCATTAAATCTGTCACACATGCAGCTGAATTGCCCAGATTTTTATATAGTAAAGATATTATTTAATATTCTTTACCCAGCTCTGCGTGGCAGTGCTGCCTTTAGCTTCACTTTCACACGAGTGAGTTTTCTCTCTCATTGATTCCTTAAATCACCTGCTTTCCACGTAAAGGGTTCGAGTGCTCATCTCCTGACATTAGTGAGGTTTTATTCCTGGTTTTTATGACAGTGGTAGATGGCAGCAGTTGGAAACACCTCATCTTTCTGCCAGTAGAGCAGCCAGCAGCGCTCTGAGCTCAGAGCTGAACCCAGCTGTGCTCCCCACAGCCTCATGTTGGAAACACCAAATAGATCTGAGTGATTAACGTGGCACAACAAAGGAGGTGTATTCCCTGCTTCCCATCACCAGTGGAAACCTATTTTGGCTCTCCAAAAACAGAGAAATCTCATCATAAATAAATAAATAAGAGGATTTCTTGGAGCTTTCTCCTAGGAATTGTTAATATCTCACCAATGCTGTGTTGAAAAATGACAAGCTTTTCTTCTGAAGTTGAAAGTCATGATTAAAATGGACATTTTAGCTGGATCATCCAGCCATTTGAAGTGAAATTATATCTCTGAGATATCTCCATGCACAGAGAAATTGTTGATTGTAAACATGGAGTGATCTGTGTTCTCTTAAAAGCTGTGAGGTTTCCTTTCTAAACAAGCCCCAGGGGAAAACCCTCCAGAATCAGTTTAAATATGCTTTAAAGATGCCTTATAAATAGAAATAAATCCCAAGCTTTAGTTCTTCCAAACTATAGTTCCCTGCTGTAACTTTGTACTTGCAGTGGGCTAAAAGAGTAAACAAGTGGCTGCCTTTTGATGGGATTGTGACTCCTCAGGTATGAAAATTGTTCTTGTGGTTGTGTGTTCGTAGCAGAAGTCTCTGATCTCTGATGAGTTGTTGAACGTTTCTGCACAGCTTTAACAAAGCAGCAGTTAATTAATGCTCACACAGTAATGATCTAAGAGTCTCTGCTTGCCACCTTGGACTAGAGGTGGCAACAGCAGCGTGGCTGAACACAGGAAAGTACCCAAACTATTAAAATATCCAAATTCTGGCCATTCAGCCCCACTGCAAGCCCAGTCAGGGTTATTCCTGGCAGTGACATTTCATCCCTAAGTGCTCAGGAATGTGTTTGCATCACTCCAGGCATTTGAGGGGATCCTCAAACCACTCAGTAATGTGGATTGTCTTACACTCTGCTTCTACCCAGGGCAGAAAAGCTGCAGCTGCTGAACCACAGGCCTGTGACTGCAGTGGAGATCCAGCTGGTGAGTAACAATGCCTGGGCCTGTTCAAAGCTTAACTGGAAGCAGCTTTAACCTTGGAGATCAATTGAATAATTGCTTTCTCATGGGCCAGTGATTGAATGTATCCCTTTATGCACGTTTTACATCCACGGTTTCCAAGCCACTCAGCTTCCCGTCAGAGCCCTCCTCAGAGTGCTCTCAGACAGATTCTCCACCTCTGTTTGCTTCAGTGTCACACATTTAAACTGCCCAAAGCAGTCATTAGAGGTGATTTATTAAAGTATTGCAAATAAGAATGTATTTAATCTTTTTGCTGCTGCAGCTCTGTCGTGGAGTACTTCACTTTTTGACTCCTTCCCTGGTTGTTTTGGTGGCAGGGTTACACTAAAATCAAAAATTCTGAAAAGAAACAAGCAGGGATGCAGAATGAGAAATGAGTATAAAGAGATTTTCTGATGGAGAGTAGCCATTGTCAGTCTAAGAATAATTCAGATGTAAAGAGGGATTGTCACTACATAGAAAGAGATGCTTACATTCTCTCCTCAGGAATACAAACCCCTGTGGTAATAAAGAGATTGTTATAATCAGGATATTATTTCAATGAAGATCTCTTGCATTAAGAACATCTGTTTGCAATCTTCCCCTGAAATCAAGCTGAGGAGGAACAGGATCATATTTGGCTGCAAAAAAAAGGGAAGGATTAAAGAGGGACCAGTAGGACAATTTTTCTTCTGTCACCAAGGAGCAGAGATTAAAATGCCGAAGGCATCTCAGAAGAATGATTCCAGCTGAGGAATTAATGCTGGGTTTTGTGGCCCAGGAGATCAGTGTCCATCAGCAGCCCAAGCAGGAGCTTTAAGGCTTTAAGTTAGTCAGGAGCCATGATTTGGAGCCTGTCTCCCACCTTTGTTAGCTTCATGTGCTCAGACAGATTTATTTCATTGCCATCTGCAGGCTTTTCTTCCCTCCTTTAAATGCAATCATCTTTTGGGGCTCTCAGGTGGCTGCATGGCTTTGTCTGTCCCTTCCTTCCTGTCCTGTCCTGCCTGGTTCATTGTTCTCCTGCCTACCCATAAAATATTGAAAATAGGTTGCTCCTGTGTCATGTTTGAAGAAAAAAAGAAGAATTTTGGGCCTTTCTGTCAGGTGTCTGTAGAGGGCCATACTTTAGATAATCTAAGTTTTATAGTGTCAAAGTTAAATAAAGCTCGTTGCTGAATCTTCGAGAACACAGACACGAATTTGGTTCAGTATCAGTTCATTATTGATCCAAACCCTTCTCTAATGATCTAAACCAGCTTGTGAAAAATGTAATATTTGTAATTTGGGGGTTAGCCTGAATTTGTATCTTTGTGGAAATATTGGGGATGCAGCTACTCCTGTTCCATTGTGGCTCCCCTGTAATTCCCAGGGCGAGTTTCCCCCGAATCAGTATTGCAGTGGTGTGAGTTGCCTGGATTGTTTACCCTGTGTGGGATGAGCCCTCCCCAAAATCTCAGCACATTTAAAAGTGCTCCTATCAAAGCCTCTGGAGCTCAGGGACTGCTGGGGAACTGCAGGTCAGTGTTGTTACTGGAATCCAGAGCCTGGGAGAAGCAAGGAGATGATTTTGCTGTTCAACTGCTGGCTTGGATCCTTTTTTTGATGAGGACAGAGGTCGTAGCAATCACCGAACACACAAAATCTGCCTTCTCTGGGTATAAAATCACAGAGAGCTCACCCGTGCACAGATTTCCTGCAGCAAAGTCCATTCCCTGCAGCCGATGGATGAGGCACAGCCTGCTGAGAAGTGAATTTTGGCTCTAAAATGGCCTTGATTCCCTTCTCACTGAACTTGCCCCTTGCCTCTCCAAAGCTTTGAGTGGCTCCTGGACCTGAATCAGAAATAAATGATGGGGAGAACTTCTGAGCAGTTCCTGGAAAGGGGGCACATCAATCTTCTGTTTCAGAAAGCTTTGAACAAAATGCCAGACGAGTCAAAGCTGTCTCTCACTTGCTCAGTTTTGATGTCTCAAACTTTGACTCAGGGCACCCTGACCAGGGAATGGAGGCTGATTTACCTGGCAGGCTCATGGGAGAGGATAATTGTAGTTATTGCTGCTTATTGCTTTTTGCCTTTCCAGCTTTTTTTTTAATTCTCTATTTTTAGCTATATGCAAACAATAAATCAATTTTGATAACATTATTTTGCAGCTAAAAAGCAAATTTCTGGTGGGATCTTTTGATCTCAAGGTCTTTTGCAAGCCTTAATGCATAAATTGCTGCCATTGTCCATCTTTGTCTTTTCCAGCCTCCGTGCCAGGATTTATTTTCCAACAACAATAGCAACAAAAGGAGCATGAAATTCAAGTTGCTACCCCACAGGGTAAAACACTGTACACATTGCAGCTATCTTGACCTCCTGTTTTAATGTTTAACATATGTTGGGCCTGGCTCAGTGATTCCCAAAAGGAGGAAATAAAAATACAGGGATTTTCATGTCTCCATGAGAGTGGCTCAGCTTTACTGGATGCTGGTGGGCTTGAAGGTGAAGCATCATCTTTTCTAAGGAACACAGTGCTCCACGTTTTTCTCTCTGAGTGGGAAAGCAGATTTGAATTTTGTGCTTTTTAAAACTGTATTTCCACCTTGGAGAGTTTGATCCCTCTGTGCATAACCAGGCTGGCACATTGTTGTTTATTAACTGGAAAATAATAACGGAAAGGATTTTGGAAAATGGAAGATCTTAAGAAGGTTTAAACATTTTATTTTCTCACCAATGTATTTTGCCTTCCCCTTGGTTAATTATCTCTGAGGGACACGAGTCCAATCATTCAGTCTTTTATTTTATTTCTTTGTTTTAATGTGCTTTTTTCCTATTAGTGTGGTGGGGCTGAGCGATTTCAAATCACTGCTCAAAGGAGGAAATAGCAGTGATTTTCTCATCAAACATCTCCCTCCTACACTGGAGTTAAATTATGTGCTTGATTACTTTGGAAATGATCAGAGCCCCTATTTCCTTTATTACTGTACTTTACTGATTATTTTTAAATAGAATTCTTAGTTTATTATTCAAATAAACAATATTTGACCCACAGGTGGTTCTGTGGTGCTGAGGTTTGTTCCCCATCAAATACTGAGAGAATTTCTCAGTTCTTTCAGGACTTTTTGGGGTTCTTCAGTGTGGCTTTATTTATTCTTCATTCTTTATTTATTGTTCTGTCTCAGGAGACTAAACCAAATAAACATTAGCATTGAAAGCAGTGCAGGGAGGAGGATGAGGTCTCTTAAATTCTGCTTTTATTTGGGTAAGCACAAAAAGACAAGGTATGGTTTGAATTAAGGATGTTTGTCCTTGTTTCACAGAGTGAAAAAAGGAATTTAGACAATCCTGAGTGTCTGTGTGGAGAGATTTTGTGCTGCCATTTGTCCATGGCACTATGGACATAGATTTGCACCTTAATTTATGAATAAACACTTCAATCCCTGGGATTATCTTCACAGGCTGGCTGTGAATTTCTGAGAACTAAATCTGAGCTGCAGGGGGAACGTGCTGCTTTTAGTTTGAGCTGGGAGAATGTCATGCCAATTAATTTATAAAGTTTTCTTGATTCCTCCTTTGATTAGATGTAGAAATGAAATGGAAGCATTACTGGCTTCATGAATATATTGCAGTGGAAATGGAATAACAAACTGCTCCAATTTGGGTGAGACAGAAATGATTAGTGAGGCCTGAGCTGGGTGAATGATGCTGCCCACATTTCACAGGTAACACACACTGTGGGTGTGTATGGATGACCTTGATGTGCTGCAGCAATTCCTCCTAAACCCCTGGGGTTATTTTGGGGTAGCACAGCCTTGAATGCTGAAAAGCAGCAGTGACTTGGGAATTATTTAGGACATCAGGGGGCTTTTTATACATCAATTGTATTTCTGTCACACTGCCCACTTCTGCTCCTCGCCCAAATCTCCAAATATTGAGGGCCAGCAGCACTGTGGTCAGAAGTACCCCAAACTTTTCACATGGCATCATCTGCGAGGGGAAACTGTTCCTGTTTGGGCTGCAGGGCACTGCCAACATCAACATCTGAGCTCATCCACTCAGCTCAAACATTTGCATTTTTGTTTTCTTTACTATAAACTTTGCATTCCTGGCTGCTTATGGGCTCAGTCTGGCTCTTGAGCAGTTTCAGCCAAGTGCAAGGCTTTTTGCTGGAGATTTTCTCCAAGATTGGTAAAATTGCTGCTGGAAAAGGAGGTACTTGAATACAATTGGGGTTTTTTTGCCTCTTAGGCTTCTTCTTGCACCTCATTGCTCTTCCCAGCACCATATTTCATAGTGCTATCAGTGTCAGAAGTATTTTGTCTTACAGCTGTAAATCAGGAGGCTGTGAGAACATCTGTTGAATGTAGAATGAGGCTCTGGGTGACCTCCTGTTCCCCCTGAGATCTGTTTTCTTTTAGGACAGTTTCATTTGCCTCTTTATCTGCCTGCTGTCTGTGCCTAATTTCTGAATTTTCCCTTTTGGCTCCTTGCTTTGCTGCTTCCTCACTGCCTGTGTTTTCATAAATCAGGCTCAGGCTGTTTTTTCACTTCCTGGAAGAGTGAAAAAAATGGATTTTTACAGTTTGTGCTTTTGATCCTTGGAAATCTTGAAGAATATCACAACAAAATAAGGCTGAAAGCATCAACTTGACTAAGAAGCTGTCTGTCCATCCTGCTAAATGTTGATTTGTGTCTGTTGGTGTGTGAGCTGCTGGAGAGGCACCAAGAGGTGGATTTGCTGCAGCAGCTGAAGGAATTCCCACTTCCCTCTGGATCTGTCAGCAGAAGGGAATTTGGAGCTCCATCCCCTCCTCAGTGCAGGCATCTCCCTTTAAAGATGCTTTTCACAACATTTTAATGAGACACCACTTACAGCACCAGAGCATCTGAAACACCAGAGATGATTTTCTTTCATCAGCTTTGTGCTCAAATGGGGTTTCTGGGGCTGCCAGAGCAACCCCCAGAGCTGCTGTGTCTGTCCCTGCAGTTTGTCAGCCTCGTGCTCTGCCAGTAAAAATGACATCAGTGGGGTTGTTCTTACTGGGAGTTGGGGCATTACTCATTTGGAGTCACTGGGGAGCAGGGGAGAAAACAGGGATTAGATGCTCACATGTTCTGCCTTAAATTCTGAAGTTGGTAAGAGCTGGTGCTGAGCTAAAAATCCCTGGTTTTTATTTGCAAACACCTAAAGGAGAAGGTGAAGGGGGAAAAAAAGGGAGAGGAGATACAGATACAGATAAAATTAGAATGGGAAGAGGGTTGGACTTGATGTCATGCAATAAATCAAATCTAAGCAAGGCCAAGTGCCATTTTTCTGAGGGATGGTAACAAATGAGGGAACTTCTGGTTCAGTCATCCTACCTGGAGGGATATTCCCTGTCCAAAGCACCTGGGCTGGTTCTTTGTACAGCTCCTGCTCCTGCAGCACCTACCCCACCTTTAAAACCCAGTGTAATGAATAAGCCCATGATCCAGTCTGCAAGCCAGGCTGATAATCCTCTGTGAAATTTAATAGCAAAGGTCATCTGGAGAGGAGTGATTTGTCAGCAGCACTGGCACCAAGGAGTGGGTGGGACAGATTTGATCATGGAATCACACAATCCCAGAATAGTTTGGGCTGGGAGAGACCTGAGAGAACATTGAGTTCCATCCCCCCTGCCAGGAACAGGGACATCTTCCACACTTCGTGGTGTGATGCTGATGCTCCAAGGTGTGCTGAGATGATTCCCTGTGGGAATTGCCTGGCAGGAATCAGCTGCCAGCCCTGCAGGGCTTCTCCCAGCTGGGGAAGGAGGATTTGGAGTGTGTTGGAGCACAGAGGAGCAGCTGCTGGGAGCCAGAGCCAGGGCTGTGTTCAAGCCAGTGTCCTGCAGTAGTTGTTGAGCTAACAGTGCTTGGAAAGCCACTCCATGGGGAGCTGCATCCTTTGATGGGGATGGTCCCCAGAAAGTCGTTTGCAAGTGGAGATTCACTGTCTGCCTTTTGCTGAGGAGTGGATTCTGTGTGTGTGTGCTCCCACTCCAGGATCTGTGGATGATGCTGATGAAAGATATCAGATTGTGCAAAGAGAGCTCGGAGGACTCTGAAGAAAAACAGAAATTAATTGAATGTCCCACTCTGCTTTTCAGAAGGTGTCTGAAGAGCTGGCATTTTACAGCTAGAGCTGATTAAACCTGCACTGACTTGGAACCATCATTAATATAAATCACTGCTCTTCAAAGGCCATTTTCAAGGACTTGGTATAAAGAAAAGAAAACTCAAACCCCACAATCCTAATTGGTTTCATTTATGTTTGAAGAGTTCTTCTGACTTGCTTTTCCAGTCCTCTGACAAGCTTTTTTGTACTTCTAGCAGCTGCCTATAAATTAGGGCAGTTGTTTAGCTGGTAGCAGTGATCTAAAAGTTGCCACAGCTCCACAGTGAGAGTAGGTCCCTAATTAATCTTCTGGAATCATGGAGTTGATTCATGACACTGTTTTTTGTGTTACTCAGAGCTTTTAAATGTCTTTATATCCTGGAATCTCCCAATCCAAGCAAATGCCAGTGGAGTACAGCTGCTGTAGGATGAGGTGGTTTCTTTTATGGGCTGATTGTTTCCAGTGTAGGTGCTGGATGAGATGCCAGGGTTCAGGGAATCCCTCTCAGGATATCCCATGAAAACACAGAAACTTGGGAAAAAAGGTCTGGAAGGCAGGGCTGCATCTGGGCTGAAGGAAAAGCCTGGCTCAGGACATGGTTCCATCCGGCTTTAGGATAAGGCAGGCTGTTCCCAGGGTGGTGTTTTCCTTGCTGTAAGGAAAGCAGGATCTCATTACAGAGTGCCAATTGTCATGGTTAACAATGGAGTTCTTTCTTTTTTTCAAAATAGTGCAAGAGCTCTGCTTTGTAAAATGCTTTTGTGATGAGCTCAGGCCGTGTCTTGACAAAGTCTTCCCCACTGAGCTGAGTCCTTCTCTCTGAGGGAGGAAGTGTGGATTTAATGATGCCAGTGGGGTTTTTTATTTTTTGACCTGCAGATGGTGGAAGAAAGTGAGGAGAGGCTGACAGAGGAGCAGATCGAGTCGCTCCTCCAGACAGTCACCAGCATCCTGCCAGGGGATCCAGAGCAGCAGCAGAGAGACTCAGCAATGGCAGCAGAAGACAAAGGTGACCAGGCGTAGGAGGCACCTGGCAGCAGTTCCAGAAGAGAACCGGCTGATACCAGTCTGGGTTTGATACCAGTTCAATCCTGTTGGACATAACTGTAAAATATATTCTAATTTTTATGGCTTGGAGGTGATGAGGGAACCAATTGTTCACAAGCAAGCGGGGAAAAGGGCACTATTGTTTGGGTGTTTTGTCATAAATGGGGGTGGCAGTGCCAGAGTTGGCAGTGGAGCAGCCTGGGGAGTGCTGGGGCTGAGCATCTTTGGGGATTTTTCCATTCCCCACGGAAGGACAGCTGCACATTGGACTAGGCAGTGTTTCAGTCAGCACAGCAGTGCTGCAGGGAGAATTGCTCTCAGCAGCTTTGCAGTTGCCCAAGTGGCTCCCAGAGCAGGGGCTGCTGTGCAGAGCTGATTTTGGGGGCTGTGTGCAGAGCAGGACACGGGCAGGGATGTGCAGGAGCTGCTCGGGGTCTGGCCAGGCACTCCCAGGTCTTGGCATCGTGGGGTTGAGAGGATCTGTGGGAGGGCAACTCAAGGATGTCTGACAGTCCCTCCTCAGTAAAAGAGATCCAGATCAGCCAGAAAATCCACTGAAACCAGAGAGCTGGGCCAGCTCAGAAGGGTTGGAGCTGTGAAATCAAAAGATGAGCAGGGAGCAAAATTAATTAGGTTTGTGTTTGTGTGTTCATTAGCTAAAGGTGAGCAGCCTGAGGCAGAAAGAGCAAACCCACAGAATTCGGAGTTTTGGGGGTTTTTTGGAAGCAGATTGTCTTCAAACAGCACTGAAATAGAGGTGTCTCTTTTCCCCCTGAACATTTATTCCAATATTTACACACAGACAAGGCCCTCGTGTGATGGAGGAATAAATGAGCCAACACTGAGCTCCTAATCTGGTTTGGAAAAACGAGTCAGTCCTGGATGAAGCAGAATTTCCTGAGCTTTTTTGTCTGATTAAGGATTTTAGGATCAAGTATTTCATGTTGAAAGCCTTGGTGATTATAATGAACCATTTGTGTGTGAGTATCCACACAAAGTCAGCCACTGGTTTCTGTTGTGGCTGCAGACCATTATTTTTATGGTATTATGATGTACTGGAAATAGAAATAAAATGTTAAGTACATCCTGGGGGTTTTGTGACTTACAGGCAAGATCAAATCAAAATATCTGACTTTTTTTTTCCCCCCCTCAGCTCTGTCATGGGTTTATTTTGTGTTTTTATGCAGAGAATTTATGCTTTCTGAGCTTCAGTTGTGCAGTGCATGAAAGGGACTGATAAACTCCAGTGTCTGGGGGATTTGTCATATTTGTTTCCATGGTGTTTAAGCTTCTTTGATGTTTAGAGAGGAAAGAAAATTATTGGGAAAATATATTTAAAGAGAATTTATCTTATATTAAATGCCTTCCAAGGCTGGAGACTGAAAGTACATTCAGACTGGATTTGTTTAATGTTGGAGGGGCAAAGTCCTTGATGGGTTTGTGATACATCAATATCTAATTTTTTTCTCTCCAAACGGGAAAGAAAACAAGAGAGATAAGTGGATCCTAGCATGGAAAGACATGCAATTAATTTCAAAACTGGCATTTTTATTCACAGCAGCCACCGATGTAGTTTGACAGGCTGCAGCCTTGGGCTGCAAGTGTTCACATTTCGATCTGCCCTTTCCCGAAATGAAGTTCCTGCAATTTGTTCTGTACATATAAAAAGCAGATGGAACCAGGCTGTAAATATCTGTAGCCAACAAGAACAATTCAGCAGAGCCCTGAAGTTGGATGTTCCATCCTGGGGATTGATTTGTGGCTGGGATGGATTTTTGCCAGCCTCTGTGTTGGTGTGGGGGTGTTGTGGATGCAGGAACTCCCTCACTTGCTGGATTGAGCCTTTTATCAGCATCAGTTCCAGATGTTAACAGCTGTTAGCCCCGTGCAAGTGCATGGATGCTTGTAAACAATAATTCCCCTAAAAATGCAAAGCTGAACAACAATTTGACAACAGTTTGAAAGGCTCTGGGCTCGTGGCATGTGCACCACATCAAGAAATGATTTTTCAACCTGCTGCCTGTAAATTCAGGTGAGGATTTGCTCTGAGGACAGGTGTGAGTTGTGTTCTTTGATCTTCTCTGTGTCAGAACCCCCAGATCAGAAGTGATTTGTGGAGTGCCCACATCACCTTGCTGATGTGACACCATTCCCCAGGGTCCTGCATACCACTCAGAAGACCTGCCAGTCTCCCAGGGCTGCTTTTTGTTCCCTTAATTAACAATTTCCAGGGGATTAACGGGAGGTGGACCCTCCTAATTATTCTTACAGAACAGAGAAGGTGGCACCGAGTGGCTCTGTGGGTGCAAGAAAGGTAAAGGTGTGTTCTGAGGAGAAAATTAATATTTAAGAAGTGGATATTACTTTTATTTTTCTCATTTCTTACCTCTCCCTCACTTTTTTTCTCTGTTATGTGTGTTTGGCTCTGCTCTTGTGCTGAGAAAGGAGAACGAGCTGCCAGAATTCCTGATCTGATCCTTCAAAACACCTGGGCTTTCTCTTCCCATAAATTCAGATTTCTTGAGGATTCTTTGGCAGTCCCTGCTGGAGAAGTTGGATCAGAAGAAGCTTTGTTTTATGGGAGCTGCTGCTCCTACCTGGCTGTGCTCTGGTGCTGGGCAAGGGACATGGATCTACTGGAACCAGCTGTGCACAGGGAATTTTGGGGAAGATCCAGGAGATTGGGGAGCTGAGCAGCTTGGGTGGAGCTCAGGGCTGTGTGTGAGGCTGTGCCCACCTCTGAGAGCAGGATGGGATGAGCAGGGAGCAAAATTAATTAGGTTTGTGTTTGTGTGTTCATTAGCTGAAGGTGAGCAGCCTGAGGTAGGAAAAGCAAATGCACAGAATTTGGAGCTTTGGGGTTTTTTTGGAAGCAGATTGTCTTCAAACAGCACTGGAGTTATGGAGAAATGGCTCACACCATTCACTGGGCACCTGGTGTCCCTTATCCCAGGGGAAAGTGGGATAGGACTCACCTTCCTGGGGTTTGTTCCCATCCCAGGCAGCTCCAGACCAGCCTCACCAGCTGCAGTGGGAAATTTCCATCCCCTCTATCATTTGCTGGTTTTTTAATACCCTTCAAACCCATCTCCATTTTCCCTTTTGTGTTGTTCCTGGATTTCCTTGCACAAAGCCCTGGCTCAGGGGTGCAGCGGCCGGGAGGGAGGGAAAAGGAAGGACTGGAAACACCCACACAAAACCTGACAGGATCCAGCTCTTCCTCCCAGCAGGTTTGCTCCTTCATCACCCAGAAACCTCCCCAGAAGCTGCTGCTTCCCACTGCCCACGCTGGGGGATGGAAATGGGCTAATCCAGGCCAATTTAAACATTGTCCTTTTCCCTGTGCAGCCCTGCACGGGCTCAGCAGGAAGTTGCCTCTTTCCCATCCCCATGGGCTGCTCCAAGTGGGACAGGACCTCCTGGCCTGTGTCACCTTAGGTGAGACCCCAGCAGCTGAAGCCCCAGGGGAAGGTGGCTCAAACCACTGGAAATGGCCCTAAATCCTCCTCATGCTCCAAAAATCTGCTGCAGGGTGTCCATGTGTAACCCATCCCTGTGCTGCTGGGGTTGGCAGCCCTGGAAACCACCAGGTTTGGTGGGATGAGGTGGGATGTGCAGGTTTCCACCCCAAAACCAGTGACTGGCTCTCCAAACGCTGCATCTTCACCATTCCTCCAAACACTGCCACTTCCTCTTTGGGTTCTGAGCTTTTCCCAGCCTTTTCCCTGCTTTTTCACTGCTCTGGAGCTGAAATCTTCCCTCCAGTGCCAGCTGAGCTGGTTGGAGCAGGCCAGGAGCAGAGACTCTGAGGAAAACCATAATATTTTGGGAGCAGTGGTGAGGCAGGGAGAGTCGGAGGGAGCCTTTTGAAAAAAAATTGAAAGGTTTTTGTTTTTTTGCTGGGGCCTAACCAGAGCCCAGGAGTTAATCATTCAAATATGCTTATGTGTAACTAATCTGTGCAGGACAATGAGCTGAGGAATTACTTGATGCAATTGAAATGGGGCAGAGTGGTTGCTGTAAAAAGGGTGTCCTGAGCCAATGGGAGCCAGCAGGATCCTATAAAAGCGGGTGGGGAAGGAGAAGCAGCTGGTGGGAAGAGATCACCAAAGTCCCCATGTGTGTCCTGAGCTGCCTCTGCTTGGGCAGAGATCCTCCTGAGCTGCTGGGGATCAGGCTGAGCCCTTCTCCAAGAGCTGCTGATCCCCGCGGGGTCAGTGGGTGCGGTGGGAAGGGCGGGATCTGCCCGGAATCGCCTGGTGGAGCCTAAAACGATGAAATCCAGTGGTGCCGTGAGTTGGGGTGGGATTTTGGGGGGACTGGGATGCTCTTGCAGGAGCTGGCTGAGATCCACGGAAGGGGAAGCCCGCGTGGGGCTGCATTTTGGGAGCTGTGAGGGTGTTCAGCAGTGTTATCCCGTGGGGTATCCGTGGAGCAGGCGCTGCTGCCGGGGCCTTGCAGTGGGAATAGGGAGGTGGGGAAAGGGCTGGGAGTGGATTTGAGTGGATTTAGGGGTTATATCAGCTGGGCTGACCCCAATGACCATCTCAAGTCCTGTCCTTGGCTCCCAGCCTTCCCCCCAGCAGGTTTTGGCTTTATCCCTGATGTTTGGAGCCTCACGGGATCCGTGCTCCGCGTGCCATTGGTGAGCTCAGCACTGGCCATGACTGGGAGGAGAAAATTCCTCCAGGAGCTTTCTGCCAGCCTTCAAATCCCCCAAAGAGGTGTTGAGTGCAGCTCTCTCCAGCTCCAGGGCACAGACATTTCTTCCTGCCCACTGCCAATCCTTAGAAAAGCAGGAAATCCCAACATCTCCAGGCATCACATTCCTCCTGCTACTCTTTTTTCTCCAGGCTCTTAGTTTAATAATATTTTCTCTGTCTCTTTTTGTGACTTTTATCTGCCTTGAAGCCACAAACAGATGATTTACACCAACCCCTCCATGAAATCAGCCTTCAGCCCCCTTTCTTCCTCCTTACAAATCAGCAGAGGGGTGTGAGGAGTTTTGGATGGGATCATCCCTGCCCCGGCCAGCTGCTCTTCCATCCAGAAAAGGACGAGCACAGCCCGTTTCCTGTTCAATCTCGCTGGTTGCACTGGGTTGCATTGTTTGTCTCGTGTTTTACAGCTTCCAGGCTGAGGGTGCAGTGAAGCTGGCCAGAGTTGAGGCAAGAAATCAGATGCAGGCACTGGCAGGGCTCCCCAAAAGCGTCCGTGAGCGTTGATCCCACACTCTCATTTCCCTACTGCAGGAGCTGTGTCCTGGCCGAGGCTCCAAAAGGTGCTTTTGGGACAATTTGGGAGTTTTAATTGCAGGGCAGGAGGTGGAGGGGCTGTGCCTGCTCCTCCTCCAGCCAGAGTTTGGTGGCTCTGGGGTGGCTCCTGAGTTTCTCTTGATCCCTGAGCTTTGTTTTCAGTTTCTCTTCCTTCCTGTCCTGTTGAGGAGAGGAGTGAGGGAGGCTGAGTGGGCACCAACCACAGGCTGGGGCAGAAATTTCTATCTATTTCTATTTCATTTCTATTTCTATTTCTATTTCTATTTCTATTTCTATTTCTATTTCTATTTCTATTTCTATTTCTATTTCTATTTCTATTTCTATTTCTTTTTATTTTTATTTTTATTTTTATTTTTATTTTTATTTATTTTATATTTATCTTATATTTATTTTATATTTATTTTATATTTATATATCAATATCTTTATAATTGTTTTATTATTTTTTTATGTGTGTGAGTGTTTATAGAATAGGGTCTAGAATCATGGAATAGATGGAGTTTAAAGGGATCCCTAAGGATCACCAAGCTAAAGCTCAACCAGGTCACTAAGAGCATCAGCCAGATGCTCCTTGAACTCCGATGAGCTCCTTTCCCTGGGGAACCTCTTCCAGAGCATTTTACCTGGATATCATGGATATAAAAATGTATTTTAGGCTGAGCAGGATGATCTCTCACGTCCTTGCACACATAAACGGGACAGGGTTGATTTGGGGAGGCACACCCGCATCCCCCATGGTTTGGTGGTGTTGTCCTTGCTGGATGCATCCACGAAAAAACCCAAAACACTGAATCCAACTGCTTTCCATCCATCCCAGGGTAGCCAGAGGCTGCCTGAAGGGCAAGGCAGGGATTTCTGCCCGAAGGAACCAAAAGTTTTTGGGATCCCAAGCCCTGATCCAAGGGCAAAAGCTCCTTGCTGGCTCCAGGAGTGCAGAAAGGTTTTTCTGTGGCTTTATGAACATCAGCAGTTGTTGGCTGGGGAGTTCTGCCCTTTCTGGGCTGATTCTGACAGGGAAATCTGGTTTTATTCCTTAGGAAAACACGAAATTGAATATTCCTGCAAGGGCTGAATGCAAGGGAATGGGCAGAATTTAGTAACAGGTGATAGAGCAACCAAATCCAGCAGGTTCCCATGGGAGTAGGTCAGATGGCATTAACTGTAAATATCTGTTTGTTATCAAAAATTTGTTTGTGTGGGGGTGTTTGGGAATGATGGAGAAGGTGTTCGAACCAGGACGGGCTGAGCAAGTCCTGATTTTGCCATTTCTGTGCTTTTCCCCTCCTCTGGAAAATTGCTGCTCTCATTTATTGATTTGAAAGTGCTATTTCAGGAGGGTAAATTCATTTTTTGCCCCTGCTGGGGCTATTTGGGGTTTCTTAAGGAAAAAAAAGGGATTTATTTCTTTGCATAAAGGGGCAGAGCTTCAACAGATGATTTCTTTGGTGCGTTTTATCCTTTTCTGTGCTGCTTTTTTAATTTGACATCTGTTTTTTAGTTGAGGGGGACGTTGTCCAGTGGTTGGGGATGGGGAGGAAAGAGGTCTGGGTTTGTAGTTTTTCTTCAATGAATTTAATATGAATTATTTAGGATTTTTTTGAGAGTGAAGGTTTCAGATGGGGATTCTCATCTTGGATCTCACCATTCCCAAACTGAGGCTCTTCCTGAGGTTTCAGTGAGGGCTGATCCCTCTCTGGAGCAAACCCAGCAGCACCTCAGGGGAAATATTAAATGCTGGGGTTCATGTTCCAAAAGACCACTGGGAAAATAAGTGGTCAATGGAATCCAAACAAGAAGAGCTCTGGAAAAGGCACCACTCTCCAGCTTCTCCCAGATTTTTGCCCAGGTGACTTCACCTCTTTCACTCAAAACCTGAAGATGCCAACTTGGGAATTACAAAAATGCATCCAAACCAGGGTTTTCCAAGGCACATCCTGAGCTGTACATCCCTGGGAAAACCCTGCCAGGATGGGGTCTTGGATCCACCAAATGAGCCTGTCCCCAAAGGCAGTGGGATTTTATTTGTTATTTTTTTAGGGAATCCCCTCACCCTCCTCATCTGCCCCCAAACTCCAGTGGATGAACTGAGACTGTGACAGGTCCATGGCAGCCCCTGAGGAGGGAGAATTCAGGTTTCATTCGGCTCCTCTTTGCTGATGGAGCCCAGCCCTGCAGGAGGCACGGGCTGATGAAAATACATCTGGAGCAAGGAGTCCGAGTGGGGATGGGATTGAAATTCTGCCCTGGCTCATCTTTAACTGTGTGAATTTTATCTCCCCTCAGAAAAGCCTCACAGGAAAGGGCTGCACCACCCCATCAGCAGCATTGATGGGCTCCCTTCAGAGTTTTGATCCCGTGTTTTTAGCACTGGGGGTTTTTATTTCATTGTTTAGATGCTGGGGTTTGTGAGCTGCTTTCACTTCCCTGTGCTGTTTTCTAGGCGTGGACGGGATCATTCCTTGATGATCTCTTTATAAACGAGCTGATGGATGGAAGCATCATTAAGAGGCCAGTGTGCCAAAGCTGTACAAACTCAGGCCTTGATCCTGTCAAGCACTGGGAATTTTCAGCCATTAAACCTCAAGACATAAGGAAATTATACAAGAAATAAGAAATATCTTTTCTCCTAAGGGTCAGCTGAGAGCATCGCACATCACTCACAGCCTTCAGCAGGAGACCTTATAAAAACTCCAGCTTAGCCAGTCTCTGTCATACTGATTTGGGGTTTTTTAGGGTTTTTTTGTTCAGGAAAACCTAAAGAAAGGGGAGGAATTAGGCAATGGGCTGTTCTGGGATGTCCTGTGCTGGAGATGAGCTCTGCTCCTGCACACGTCCTCGTGCCACATCAGCAGCTGTCTGCAAGCCAAGGACACGAGGAGATGCCTATGGCTGGAAAAACAGCTCCTTCTGTATTTGTTGGACTGCCTACCAGCTGGAAAAACCCAGGGATCTGCACCTCCAGGGGCTCCTGCAGCTGGGGGAAAAAGTCTTCCTGTGAAATAAATCCGTGTGATGCCTAAAACACCTCGCCTGCAAGAACAGGGCTGAGGAGATGTTCCTACCCCCATAATTATTTCTCCAGGCACGTGGCAAGGTCAATTCTCAGCTGTCCCACCTAAAAAACTAGCAGGGATCAGGCAAAGGTGGGGAATATGGAGTTATTTATCAGAAAAAGCTGCTTTTGGGGGTCAGAGTAAAAACCACCATTCCTCTCTGAGCTGCAAGCAGGTGAAGGTCAGGTTGTAAAATTAAAATCCGCGTTCTCCTGACTTGGATAACCTCAGTTTAAATCCTCCTGGAATGGTGCTTGCAGCAGAAAAACCCTGCTTGGAGCTGGAGCAGGATGAGTCCAAACCCTGCAGGATCCAGGGATCCCTGCCAGCGAATCCAGGGAAAAGCTGGAGGAGGAGATGCTGTCGGGTTTGCACGAGGGTGATGCTGTGCCTGCAGTTCTGGGGGATCCCCGTGCTGGCAGCTGAGGGATTTTGCTGGCAAACACTGGGAATTTCTGCTCCCCCAGGGATCCCCATGGCTGGGTTTGGGTGGCTTTGGATGAACCTTGCCCTGCCCAGGGCAGGCTCTGCACGGGCACTGCCATCAATGTGTGAGAGCCAGAAAAATATCAGTAGCAGGGAAAAGGAATAAAAATGAGTGTTCCTCTGGGAAAAGCCGAGCCAGACATGAACATCCTTCCAAGTTAACCAGTGTCCTGGCTGGGTTCGTGGCTGGCAGGTTTGCTCTGCTCCTAAAATCATGTGGGTGAGGCTCCGGGCATGATGTGGGTGCAGGAACATCTGATTCCCCTGCTGAGAATGAAATGCCATCAGCTGAATGTCTTGAGGGGTGGTTTTCCCTAAACCCAAAGGCTTGAGGACACAGTCCTTGGATTTTCTCCTCTTCTGGGAATTGTTAAGTCTTCCCTGAGTGTCCAGGCTGGGTTTTTTGGCTCAGCCTGCCCTTGCAGGCACTGCTGGAATCCATCTGTGCTGCTGGGTGCCAGCTGCCCCCGTTGTTCCCCATCCTGCAGCCAGCAGCGGGTTATTCCCATTCCCTCTTCCTACTTTGGGGGTCTGGAATCACCCTCAGCCCAAGGGCATCTCAGAGGCCATGGTGTGGAGAGGGATGCTGCCCTGGGATCCTCCAGGGCACCACTGGGGGCCTGAAGACTGTGCTGATGGAGTTTTTCCTTTGGTGGGAAGGTGCCAAGCCCATCCTTCTTCCGTGGTTTTGTTCCCATCCATAAATGCCCAGGTAACAGGATGGACTCAGCACATCCCTGACACGGAGCCAGGGGAGCCCTTAGGGCTGCAGGGAGGGGGAAGGATGCCCAGCACAGGGCACACGGGGCTTGGGATTTTGGAATTCTACCCAAAAGCCAAAAGAATTTCCACAGAACGAGCCAAAATCCAACCCTGCTGCTTTGGGTGTGCTTGATCATATCAACATCCTCCAGATCCCTCCATCCCTTCAATTCCTTCTGTAAAAGCTCTGAACTTCTACAACGGAGGTAACAGAGAAATTTTTTGAGCCCCCCACCCTTCCCTGCCTTTCCAGACTCCCTTTGGGGACTTTAGATATGAAAACCACGTGCACCAAACCTCCTCCAGCTGCTTCTCCATGAAGGAGAGATGAGATCCTTCTCGTGTGAGACACCAAATGGGGTTGTGCAATTGCTGCTGAGGTCTTCGAGGAAAAAAATCGTATTTAACAGTTCTGGGAAGAACTTGTCTCAGCCAGCAAGCACAGCTCCCCCTGCTCCGGGCTGCTGGAATGAGCTGGACAGAGCCAGGGGGAAATTCTCGGCATTCTTAGGACTGAGAGGTGGAATGAAGGTAAAACGCTCCTGGATGAGGGCCAGCCTATCTGGAGTAGCAAGCTTTTAAATATCACGCCGGCCTTGAATTCAGGAATACTCTTGGAGTGGAGCTGGTGGCAGGAAAAGAGTTGGATTGGGAAGTCCAGGGAGGGGAAAAAAAGCCTCATTTTGGCCTGTGAATGTGCCAGACTCCAGCTAGCAGAGGTCAGGGCAGCGGCGCTGGGGCCTTTGCTGGCTCCCACGCTGGCTCAGCAGCTCGTGTGATGTGGCAGGAGAGATGCTGCTCCCAGGGGGGCCTGGGTGGGTGCCAGGCAGGAAAATCTGTCCCTGCTGCTGGCGCTGTGACAGCCTGAGCTGCCCGTGGCTGGGCAGGGTGTGCCCGGCTCCTGCACTGCCCTGCACCGGGCAGTGACAGCCAGCTGGGCTCTGCCGTGTGGAGGAAAAGCCTGGGCGATGTTGGGGCTCACATTTGGAAATGAGATGGGGAAAAACAGAGGGTAATTTAAGCTCCTAAATAGCTCCAGAACTCAGGGATGCTCCTTCTTCCTCCTCCCACCCGCAGTCCCTGACACAGCTGGAGCTGAGAGCACGGGAACAACCATAAGCCATGACGGTGGTGAGGGAAAACAAGGAAAAACAGGGAAAAACAGCCACCAGCACCCACTTCTGCTCCTCTTAGAGCTCAGCAAACCCCAAATTGTGACCGTGCAGCACCATCCGGCTCCCCCGGAGCTGCACCTTTGCTCCTGGGCTCATCCTTCATCCCGTGCTGGGAGGGGGAATCATTCCCAGCTTCCTGGAGCAAACCAGGGACGGGCCAGTGCAGATGTCAGAGCCGAGCCGTTCTTGCTGCCCCTTCCCGGGGTGTTCATCTGCCCGCCGAGCTCTGGCTGCACCCGGACATCCCTTGGTGCAATATTTGTGCAATATTTGCTGGGTTATTCGATCTGAGGCTGCCGGGTGAGCACTGATTAAAGCAGAGCCCAGCGTGGGGCACCCTCTGCATCCAGCATTTCCATCTGCTCCATCCAGCAGCGCTGTTTTCCCCCTTTTCCCTCGGAGAACGGCGTTTCCCCCTCCCGGAGGCACTGTTTGATTGGAAGGCTTTAAAAGGGACAATCTGCGTGAGTCACAGGGGAAGCCATAAAAGAAAAACCAATAAAGCCATCTGAAATGTGCTGCTTAATGGATTGAGGCAAACTGACTGGAAACAGGATACGGATTGTTTCATCTTGAAATCGTTGCCTCAAATCCGTCTGCATTTGGGAGCAAAGGACGTTTATTCCTCATCAATAGCTGTCAGGGAAAAGGAATTTCAAAGGGATTTTGCCACCTTTGAAAGGAGCTGTGGGCTTCTCTGTGCTCCCAGCAGCTCTCTGAGCACATTTAAAGGTGTTACAGGTGTTGGGTACTCTGGAAGTTCTGTCCTTCCAGGGCAGAGCTTTTCAGAGAATGGAAATAATTATCCCTCTCATGAGGACAGCCATCTTCTTGCATGGCAAATATTGATTTCCTTAGCAAATAAAACACACCTGAGCTGAGCCACATTCACCTCTCGACAGGGATACTTCTCCACTCTCACTGTGGCTTTTCCCAGACTGAGTTTTGGGATGCTAAATCCCTTTGGCTGATTTTCCCCCCCCCCATTTGGCAGGCAACAGAAATCTGGGGAAGATTCCACGGCATTGTTCCCTTTGATATGACCCTGCAGAGCACTGACATTTCTGCAGGGTGTTTGTCTGCATCTGGCTTCTGTTTGTGAAGCAGAACTGTGTTTTCATTGGATTTAGCTTTTACATATCGCTGTGTTAACGTTAGCAAGTCCAACTCAACCTGTTTTCCTGCTTTTGAGGAACTAAACCTGGCTTTCCACATGCAGCACTGGGAATGAAGGGGTCAGGATGGCCTCAGGCCACGCTTTTTAAGAAGTGAGTTAATCTAGAGATGTGAATTTCCTTATAAAGCTGCACCTCCAGGGGCACAGAGCTGATGCAAGTCACCCTCACTCCTTTCCTGGCCAGCTGTGGGTCAGAATTGGGATTTATGCCAGCAGCTGGCGCAGGCTCCGGCTCGTGCTCCAGCCTGACGCTGTTCCAGATGTTTTCCCAGTTGCACACGTGGTGGGCACATGGCTGGCGCTTCCCGTCTGCTGCAGAACAGGTGTGTGACCCCAGGGGACACCTGAGCGCCGAGCCGGGCTGTCAGCGCCTCGTGCCTCTGAAAGCGTTCGGAGTTTCTCTCAATTTATGGGACAGCTGGAGCGCTGCACTTCAACCGCTCGCCCGGTTCAGCGGGGCTGTGTGTTTTGGGCGGTTTCCCCTCTGAAAGCCGAGCCGGGGACAGAATTCGGGACAGAGTTTTTCTCTGTAAAATATGCAGGAATAAGAATAATTTCCGGTTAACAACGGGGGCGTTATCGCGGCGTGAGCCCCCGGCCGCCAACATCTGCCTGGCACATCTGGCCAGACGCTGGCGCACGTGGGGTCCCCTCTCCAGACGCTCGCGCGGCGCCGCCGCCCAGATGTGCGCGCGCGCGCCCCGCCCGCGGCCAGCTGTGCGCGCCAGATGTGCGGGGGCGGGGCAGCGGTCACGGCCACGCCCCCTCCCCGCTGTCAATCATCGGCGGCCGCCCAACCGCGGCCCTCGACACATCGAGGCCCGCGACCAATCAGGGCGTGGTTGTGATTTCCATGGCAGCCGCAGCCGCGCGGCTGAGGGGAGGCGGCAGCGGCGGCGCGGCCGCTCCCGGTGCCGCTCCCGCTCCTTCTCCCGATCCCATTCCTTATCCCGCTCCCTGCCCACTGCGATGGTGCCCGAGCGGAGCCGCGGCGGCGGAGGGGCGGCCGTGCCGCTGCTGCGCGGCTCCAGCCCGGCGCGGCGGCAGCAGC
>VYXC01010318.1:682575-720713 GCA_013397175.1 Platysteira castanea | reverse complement strand
GCGGGGGAGCCGAGCCGAGCCGGCGCAGGCCGGGCCGGGCAGTCCCGCAGTGCAACCGGAGCGGCCGAGGATGCGCGGCGGGGCGGGCGCGCCGCTCCCCGCGGCCGATCCCAGCCGGGTAATTCCCAAAGTTTCCCTGCGGGCGGGAGAAGTCGCGGCAGGGGCTCCCGGCGCTCCGAGTGCCTTTGTTCGGTGTCGGGGAGGACTGGGAGTGCCCCCGGTGGGGCAGGGGGGCACCGGGGCTGGTGCTGGAGCGCTGGGTTTGTACCTGCGAACACAGCGTGGCACAAGCACGGAGGCGGGGAATGGCTTGGCTGGGAAGCGACCCTAAAAATCATCTCCTTCCGCGGGCAGGGGCACCTTCCCTAGACCAGGTCGCTCCAAGCCCCATCAGCTTTATAGTTTTACAGTTTTATAGTTTTATAGCAGTAGATTGAATCTGTCCCTTAGCCGGAGGTGGGTGTGCTGCCGCCGTTGCCATTTGCGTTTGTTATTGTGAATGTGCCGTGCGAATTTTTGTAGATCTGGATGTTTTTACTGTTATGAAGTAGTTTGATTCTCCGCAGTACCTCGGTGTATAACGGAGTGCTGAAATCCCTCTGAGGAGCACAGAGAAATGCACAGAACAGGAGCTCAGCTGCTCTCAGTATGACATTTTTCCTCTTTTTTCCCTTTTTTTCTTCTTTCAAGCATAACTTTAGAGAGCTTGAAGCCTCTGTGTGTCGCCAGTAAAATTCCCTTTGTTGAATTGTTCTCCAGCAGGAACTGTAGAACTTAACAAATGCTATTTATTCTTGCATAACCAGGAGCATGTTGGTAACTCTTTTTTGACCATTCTCTATGCAAATCCTGATAATTTGCTGTATATGTTGTAGATGTAAGTAGAGCAGAATGGATAAAAATATTTCCTTTATTTGAAGCAGAACCTTTTAATTATGTGGTTTTAAAAGTCATTTTAGAGGCCTTAAATGTTGAAAAACCTAAAAGTGTTGAATTTTGAGCACTTGGGTAACAACATGGAAATATATTAAGTACGAGCACATCTTTTTTTACTCTTTATAATGTGGTTATAGTAGAAATCATGAAATTATTACATAGTTGTATGTTGTATTTCCTGATATGGAAACTTCACATTGAGCAGTCATGAAGGTTAATTTGGTGTTTTAAAATTTTCAGGGCTTCAGATATAAAGAAAACAGCCAAAAAATGTAGGCTCAAGGAATGCATTTGTGTGACCAACATTTCTGTAGTTCCTGCAGCGTGAGCTATAAGGGAGAGTTGTTCTCACATCTGCATTCCCTAATAATAATCTTGTCCAACTTTGTTCTATCATTCTAGGAGTTGGCTGTCCTTCATTCCAGATGTTTTCATGCCAGCTGATTTACTCCTCATTTATTTGTGGATTCCTTGTTTCTTTGTGGAGGTGAATAAAAATTGCTCCTTCTATTTTATCATCCTTTTTTTGAATTCTAGGATTAATTGGAGGAGAAATCTGGGGCAAACAGCTGCAGGGCTTATAGGCCATGAGGGCTTGAATAGCTAAAGATGGACTTGCAACTCAAGACTTCTTGATTTTTATTTTTAGCTTTGAGTTTTTTGCTTGGGATTTGCTTCCTTGTGCAGATTCTGATCCATGCCTGGTGGTAACAGATCCAGTTTTGGGAGAATCATTAAGGTGATTGTGCAGAGGGATAAAAACGCTTCCTGAATACTCCAGTTATTTTGGGAGCTGTCTGCTGAAGGAGGCTGTGATGGTTTGGATGGCTCTGGAAGTGGTGGTGTGTGGATATTTCAGTGCTGTTCCCTGGTGCTGTGCTCTGCCATTGTCATGTGCAGTCAGCTGTGGTGAACACACACAGACAGCCACAGTCAAACCAGCTCACTGAAGGAAAACTTTCATGGAATTCCTTCCTTTAACTTTCCTTTAGGGATGCTGAGAGAGCTTAGTAGAGAAGTTCCTATAAGAAATATCTCTTTGGTTTCTAAATGTGTATTGTTTTGAGGATGATTCTGGAGAATTCCCAGTATCTGCTGCCTTTCCAGGATTTATTTTAAGAGAGAAAAAGTGAAAGATGCAGGAAGAGGCAAGGAAGAAACTGATAGAGTTGACATTTACTTTATTTAAAGTCCTAACACCATTTTCATTTCTCCTTCTCCAAGAGAGTGACGATGGATAACAGCAGTTTGGAATATTTTCCCATTCAATTCAGCCACTGTAAAATGAATTTCTTTTGCAGGTTTATACCACGAGCTTTGGGTGTAGTAGTCAGGCTGTGCACCAGAATCTTCTGTTTATGGAGAGTGTATTTTGGACTCTGCTCCATAAAGCCTTGGGAAGGGAGGGGGTGTTGCCATAGCCCCAGAGAATCAGGGATTGAGTAGATCTCCTAAAGAGGAAAAGGAACCATAGGAACATGGTAGGAAGACATGAGGGGAAAGACAACTTTCCAATAGTATGAGCTCTTCCCCTACTTCTCTCTCTTTCCTGCTTTTTTGCACAAAAAGCTCCTTTTTTTTTTGGCTTTTTGTTTTGAGGAGCCCTGTGAAGCCTCATGCCCTCTTGACACAGAGCTGAGTGTGATCTTTCCTCCCAGCAAAGTTCTCCAGAAGAGTGGAGCTCAAACACTGCCCCTTTACATATTTCAGAGCTCTAGATTTAAACCAACCCATCAGAAAAGCCTGAATTCAAGGGAATGCAAATGTGGGAAAACATTTCTGTAGTTCCTGCAGTGGGAACTACAGGGGGAAGTTGTTCACTGTGCTTGGGCAGATCAGGAACAAAACGTATCCCATAAAATCTAAGCTGTGCCCTTCCTGGAAGGGGACCTGATGGTCAGAATCTGAGCCAGGAGTTCAAGCCATGGAAGCAGAGGACAAGCTGATCTCTGAGAAATGCTCTATGTATATGTGGGGTTGGGTTTTATTTTGAGATGGATGATGCCACTGTCACTGCCCTCTCAGTTTAGCCCTGGAAAAGCTCTGGTTGAGGAGGAGAAGAGAGATACTCCCTTTCCAGCCTCCAAAGTGAAAGGCTGAGCTCTGGAGCTCCAGAGGATTCCTTGTTACTGCCTGGTGATGGAGCATCTTCTTTTTTCCTCTGGCAGGGAATGTTTTAAACAACACCAACCCCCAAACTGTTCTAGCATAAAATCCCAATGAATGACTTGCCTCTTGACAAAGCTAAAGATTTTCAACATTTTTTGGATGAACTTGAGGAAAAAGGTCTTGACCTGCTGCGTGGAGGGAGAGGGCAGGAGAATTAAGTGTGTGGAGAAGAAGGAAACAAAGCAAAGCAATCAGTTTTGCTGTGCTAACATAATCTCAGGGCTGACTCATAGGCCTGACTTTTCTGGGCAGAAAATTCACTTGCATACAATTCTGCTTGGCTGCTCTGTCTTGTGATGAAACCTTCAGATCTTAATTATTTTTCTTTTATTTTTCCTTTTTTTTTTGAGTTCCACATACATTTTTCTGGGAATTCTTTTTATCCTGGCAATTTGAAACTTGCTGCCACAGGCCTCTCTACCATTGCAGTCTTCTACAACTTCCTCAGCTCATGTTTTGTGTGAGGGGGTTGTGTTTGTTTGGGTGACTGTGGGGTTTGTTTGGGGATATTTTTAATAAAAGTTCAGTGTGCGTGTAAGGTGAGCGGCACTTTGCTCTTCTCAGGTAGAAAAACCCCACAACATTTCAAAGCTGAGCTTAAAAGCTGCCAAGGGATTGCTGACTGCCCTGTAGTGATTTTGAAATGCTGTCAATTTAATTGCTGTTAACAGCAGAGCTGTAACAGCTTTTATAATCCTTCAGGCTGACAGATGTGCTCCAGAGCCCTTACTCACGGGGAGGAGGGGAAGGTGGGGTTTGTTTGCAACTTCCATGTGTCATCCTTATCCCAACGAGCTTTCCTTGTAACTTCAGGCACAGAAGGGAGTTTGCTGGCTTGGAGAATAAGTGAATTTTGTGAGAGGAGCTGTTTCTGGCTGCTCCTCTCTTGCTTTCCTGACATTCAAAGCCTTGGTCTTGCCACAGTTTATGGCAGTGCGTGTTCCAGGTTAAAAACCAGGACAGAAGGGTGTAGGAGAGTTAAATCCTGGTTCCTTATGGCCTTGCAGCCTTTGGCAGCTTTGAACTTCCCAAAACAAGTTACTGCATCAATGAAACTCTTTGTGGGTGATCGATGCAGGGGGTTTTGTCACATGGGTGGGGTTTTGGGGGTGCAGGTCAGGTAATACAGAAATTTAGGAAACCACCTCACAGGCTGCAACATTAATTGGAATTCACAGCTGGAATTGTGCCCAGTCATCACTTGCTTTACCCAGCCTGTGAATTGAGGATTTCAGCCTTCAATCAGCTTCCCTTCAATACTGAGAGTACTTCAGCTCTGTTGTTCAAGCTGGGTTTATTTTATTTTGGTTTAAGTGATATTCTAATATAAATCTCTGCTGGGGTTAAACATCTTAAAGTTGATCTTGATATGCTTTTCTCTAGTGCTAAGTTAGCTAACTTTTGCATTTGGGGACTGTTGGTGTCTTCAAGGGGTAGGTTTTAGTTTGGAAGATGAACGTTTTTGGGGAGGATTTTTTTTTTCTTCCTGAGGAAATTAGTTTTGTGGAATTTCCTCAAACTGAGTAATGGTAGGGATTGTAGGAAGTGTAAATATTTGTAGGGCTTGTGTGCTCTGTGCTAAAATGCTGTTTCACTTGTGTTAACTCTTCTCTCCAAATGGTACTGAGAACTAAATCTTTACTGTATCTAAAGAATTTTAAAATTATTTGTTAGTTTTAAGCAGAACAATTTCCCTAATTTCAAGTTAGGTCTGCATGCTGAATCTTTCAGAAGAGAAACTTTGACTTTTGGTGGTATGGAAGTATGAACTGCATGATTTATTTTCCTTTCTTTCTGAGCACTGTTTATCTGACTTCCACTTAAATTTCTGTGAATTTGAGGGTTTTTTTGAATGTTCAGATATTTAAGGTCCAGTTAAAACAAGGAGAGGTATGTAAGTAGAATGAAACTTGTGACAGAGGATGAATTGTTTCTGTGAGTGGTGTTCTGGCCAGAGAGTGTTGGCCACTTCACAGGAAAAGAAGGGATTTAATCTTTGACTTACATTTGAGTTTAATTTTGGTAACAGGCACTAAAAGCTGAACTTTGAGTGGAGTATTGTGACAGCTGTTGATTGGAATAAGCTTTGTTGGTGTGATGGGCAGAACATTCTCTTGGATGCGATGCCAGAGAAAAACACAGTGACAGATTCCTGCACGAGGAATTCCCTCCTTTTCCTCTGCTAAGTGGGAATTCTGTCCTCTGGCTGCTGGCTGGCTGCACAGCCCCATAAAACAGGGACAGGGCTGGAGAGCCTCGCTCCAATCAGGAATTCCTGAGCTAAGAACTGGGTTTTAGGAGGAAGAGGTTAAGTGGATAATGCTTTGGGGAGAGAGCAGGCAGAAGGGTGTTCTCCCTGCAGGGATGGGTCCTGCAGTGCTGACAGAGATGGAAAAGCTCGGAGGAAGCCAATCATATAAAATGTTGGCGGTACCTCCGTGCTTGGAGCTCCTCCCAATTAAAAGCATCTGTGATTCAGAGTGCTCACTGAACTATTTCAGCCCTGAGCAGCCAGCTCTTCCTTAAATATTCCATTGGAGTACTAATTTTGTTGGAATTTTGGGAACTTCAGGCAGTTTTCAGCCTGCCTGATCTGAAAACCCAAAGCAGGTGAACTACAGAACTCAGGTAAAATGATTGTCTGTACATGAACTGTTAGAAATGGGAAAAATAAAGATACAGATGGAGTCAGCCAACAGCAGAATAAAGATCTGTCTAAGCCAGTATTGGGTATAATCCTCTGATATTCACTATAAAACATGGCATGTTCTTAGTCCTTCTTGGAAACAGAATTCAATAGACACATTTTGAAATTGCTTTTGCTATCTTAAAGTTTTGTTCAGACTCTTGCATGTCTAGAAATCGTCTAATAGTCTTTTTCTTCTCATCTGTAGAAATGAAAATGACTTTTGACTAATGCAATTTTAAGATGCCAAACTGATAAAGAAATAATGGAAAACTTTGCTTGAATTTTGGGGCTTCACACTTAACCTCATCTCATTACAGCTTGGAAAAGTAATTTCTATGTTGATTTACTGTCAAAAAATTTAATTTTTTTTTCTTTCTTCTTCTCCGCTTGCCAGACCTTAATTTATTTCGGATTAGGATTCCCATGGCACGTGAACTAGAGGATAATTTGGAGTAGGAGCTCTCTTTAGTGAGGTGACTCTCTCCCAAGATGGTCGGGAAGCTGAAGCAGAACCTGCTGCTGGCCTGCCTGGTGATCAGCTCGGTGACCGTGTTCTACCTGGGCCAGCACGCCATGGAGTGCCACCACCGCATGGAGGAGCGCAGCCAGCCCCCGAGGGGCGGGGACAGTGCCAGGGGCACGCTGAGGACAGCGCCCAGTGCCAGTGCCAACAGAACCCTGCCCTACAGCAAGGACATGCCCCTGATCTTCATCGGCGGCGTGCCCCGCAGCGGCACCACGCTGATGCGCGCCATGCTGGACGCGCACCCCGATATCCGCTGCGGGGAGGAGACCAGGGTGATCCCCAGGATCCTGGCCGTGAAGCAGATGTGGGCCAGGTCCAGCAAGGAGAAAATCCGCCTGGATGAGGCCGGAGTCACGGATGAGGTGCTGGATTCAGCCATGCAGGCGTTTTTGTTGGAGATCATCGTGAAGCACGGCGAGCCCGCTCCGTACTTGTGTAACAAAGATCCTTTTGCTTTAAAATCCTTAACTTATCTTGCCAGAATTTTCCCCAATGCCAAATTCCTCCTGATGGTCCGGGACGGCCGTGCATCCGTGCATTCCATGATCTCCAGGAAAGTCACAATAGCTGGCTTTGACCTGAACAGCTACAGGGACTGCCTGACCAAGTGGAACCGTGCTATAGAAACCATGTACAACCAGTGCATGGAGGTGGGCTTTGAGAGGTGCATGCTGGTGCACTATGAACAGCTGGTGCTGCATCCCGAGAGGTGGATGAGGACTCTCCTCAAGTTCCTGCACATCCCATGGAACCAGGCGGTGCTGCACCATGAGGAGATGATTGGAAAAGCAGGGGGGGTTTCTCTTTCCAAGTGAGTATGAGCCTTCCTCCTTCACCTTGTGTTGTTCTAAAATAGTACATTTTACATCTAAAAGTTATAACTTGGTTTCAGTTTCTCCCTTGGGCAGCTGATCTGTGATGAATCTGGAAAAGGATTCTGCTAAAAATCACTGCTAATTAACAATCTGCAATCTCCCCTCAGTTCTGCTGAGCAATTGTCCCACTAATGTGTGTGTGTGTGGCAAATGAACAAACTTCTAATGGTCAAGGCTAACTTGAACTTGAATATCTGATATCAGCTTTGCTTTTCTCTGTGCCCCAAAATAAACCTGAGCTGTTTTATCTGGACTGGTGTTACCCATCCTAGCAAGATCACCCATTTGATTTCAGCAACAATATTGTTGTCAGTGCAAGAATGGCCTCGGAGCTGTATTTGCCAAGAACATCCTCTTCCAGGAAACTCGAGAAACTGGTCCAAGAGAATAGAAAGCAGAGTTGGCAGCTTTTCTCCTGGCATGTGCTCCTAAAAGGACAAGCATTTTGATGAAAATTAACCTTGTTGTAAGCAAATCTCTCACTATTCTGTTGGGCCATCTGTGCACCTGATTCAGCTGCTTTCAGAAACCCAAATCCAGCTCTGCTTAGAAAACCTAGAGGGGTGTTGTTAAAAGAAAATCTGATTAATTCTCTAGTTAAACTACTCTGATTTCTTTGCTGCTGTTCACAGCTGAACAACTGAAATACAGAAGCTGTTTCATCTTTACACTGAGAGAGAAAAATGTCAACTTTTTGACACTCCTCCTATTTTTGAATCCACCAGATAAATTTTTAAATATTGAATAAGAATATTCCAGCAGCAAGGTCTGCCCAGTTCAGTTACTCAGCTTCTGGATTTGGAATATTCAGCAGTGGCCAAGTGCTTCTGAGTAAGAGGCACCTTGCACAGCAAGCACACACAGACTGTTACAGAGTGATTCTGTTTCTTTAAACTCCAGTTCTGAGAAATAAAAGTGGGGAGATTTTCTTTATTTCATGCCGAGGAACATGGCTGTGGATTTTCTGATATATTGTAAAGGCATTTGATTGAAAGCAGATACAGAATTCCTATCAGTGCTGACAAAGCAAACTCAGGTAACAATTCTACATTTACAATCTGGAGGTTTCACATCTCCATCCCCACTGAAGAAACAGCCTCCACTGTGTTCCCAGAGTTGTCAGCGAGGGATCTCATCCCTTTTTTGGCAGTGTTGTTTGATAGCAGATTGAGGCCTTGTGGAAACATTAACCTGAAGCAGGGCACTGTGATACCTCCCTGGAAGCTGATCCACATGGGAACTTTTCCCCAATTCCTGGGGTTTGTTGCTGCTTCAGCAGCAGCTGAGTGGAGGTAACTTATTTTTACTGAGATAAATGGGTGGTTGCCAAGCTTTGTTAAGTGTCCTGTGAGAAATAACTGTGTATAATCCCATTTCTAGTAAAATATTGCTGCCTGACAGCTTCCAGATTGGTGTTTTTAAAAATTAATGGACCTTTATACTCTAAGACTCAGTGAATTCTTATTAATATCTCCTATTAAATCTGGTGGAATGGGGTGTGAGGAGTTGAGAATATTTGTTTCTAAAAATTAAGAAAATGAATTCTTCAGAGTAAAATGTGGCCTTGTGTTTATTTTTTTAGTAAAACCTTCACATTTGAGACAAACGAGTATGGACATGTTCTTGTGACCCTCAGTTCAGTCTGGTCACCGAGCTCTTTATGCTTTTATTATCTCTCAGGAGATGATCTGTGGAAGCAAGTTCTGATTTCAGGAGGCTCTGGCAGTGGTGGAAGAAGGCTGAGTAATGGATGTTGTGTCTGGGGTGGGGTTTATCTCATCAAATAGCAGTAGGGGGTGAGATTTGGTTTTCAGCTGCAGGATTTAATAATGATTTCAGGGACTCAGGCTTTTAAAGGCTGCAGAAAACCCAGTGAATATGAAAACCTTAAATGCCTGTGTTGTGTATTTATATGATTCCAGTTGAAATTGTGCAGGGGGAGCTTGAGATTTCCCAGTTTGATGCCCTTGTACCAGTTAAAACCAGCTGGGTTTGGCATCCCCAGCTGTGATGTTGTATAAAAACTCATGAAAAAAAGCAGAGCCCCCTGCTTTAATCATCCTTCACTCACCTGAAAGACCTCCAGATCTTCCAGACAGGCTCAGCACCCACTTCAGATCCACGCTCCTGCCTCAGGTCCAACCTCAGATGCCAGGAGGTATTTTTTGAAAAGAAATCTGACAAGTTTTTGTTATTTTGAGATACATAAAAACATTCTGAGCAGGAGATCAGTGTCACTAAAAGATCTGTATAATGATGCTGTTACCTGCTAACAACAAATAAATGTTTCGGAGTTTATTTCTCACCCCTTATTTTGATTTTTACCCAGAATCACTGCAAGGGCTACGGGGATGTGCAGTGCAGGGTTTATAGGAGTGTGAAATTTTCTGTGGTTTGAAGTCCCTGCCAACGTGGCTGTTGAAGGAAAGCATTATGGACTCCATGCTCTAACCAGCATTGTTAATTGAGCTCCGGCATTTTCCTAAGTGAAAGCAGCTGTGTTGACCACTGATGTAAAGAAATGTCAACCCCTTTAGAGCAATTTTTATTAGGTTTATTATGGAAATAGCTGTCTAGGCAGAATTACTTCAGAATTTACTATATTTAGTACATAGCTCTCGTTTGATTCTGGTACAGCTGCAGAATTATTTGGGGTTAGTCCTGTGTGCTGTGCTTCCAGCTGCTCCCAAAGCTGAAACTTCCAGGGGTTTTGCAGGGAGCTGGAATCACTGCCAGGCACACATCATCAATTTTCCCAAGAATTGGTGTTTCCTTGGTTTTTTGTTTGGATTTTTAGGTATTTCTTCTTGTCTCCAATCTGTCTTTCCCCACAGTCCTCAGAAGTTCTTTATCTGAGGAATCTTTCCCACAAATTGTTTTGTTTTCCTTCCCACCTTAACTGAAGGGACAGGAGGGGATTTAAGCAGACCAAATGTGGAGCTGTGTATTTTTAACAGTGCTTGGGAGCAGCTCAATGTAGTCCCTGCTTATCTCCTCCCTGCTATCAATCACCAGGAAATGTTTCATGCTGAGGGTATTGTTACCAAAGACTAAAATGACAGAGGGACAAACACACATTTAAAACTTGACATCAGGATGAGGAATCCGTATGTGTACAAATTTAGGCTCAAACTGATCTATAACACCCTTTTTTGGGGGGCCCAGCAAGCTCTTAGCCAGGCCCATTACCTGCTTCCCCCACTATCATCCTGGTTCTAAGTGATCAGATCAATTTGCAGTTTTGGTGAAGGGGTTCTGGGCTTGCCTGGCTCTGTCTGAGGACCCAAAATCTTACATCTTTCAAACACCTCGTGATAATTTTTTCCTGAGTGCCCCAATCCACCTCAGGACTCCTGACTGTTGTGATGCTTTGGCCTCTGCCTTGCTGCTTTGAACTTGTGAATCTCAGTTCTTAGCAGCTCTTTTCCTGCTAATTTAATATGGAGTCAGATGCTCATCTTCTAATTAGAAAGATCACAAAAAACCAGTGCCTAAACTTTTTAGTTTTCCATCCAGACTTGTGAGCTCAGGCCAACAACCCTCAAGAAGGCTGAAATCCAGTCACAGCTCCCTGGTCCCAAAATCCCCTTCTGAGATCCTGCCTTTGGTTTGAGTCCCTGGTAATGCTTGGAGAGGATAAAGCTGAAAATTCTGGGCTTGTTTTAGAGGTTTTTTTGTTTGTCAGATCCTTTTCAGCTTCCGTGAAACACCAGGCTGAGGGCCCTGCTTGCCAAGAGAGTTTCCTTATGACCATTTCCCTGTCTGCTCTGTTCTTTGTTGATTGTATTTAAATTATTTCACTTTAGTGACCTTCCAGCATTGGAGGACTGATTTCCTTCCTCTGTCCTGGAAGGATTTTAGCTCTGATGAGGAGTGAAAAAGAGGAACAAGGTGAACACTGGTGACATCTGCGTGCTCAGCATCAGGTTTGAGGCAGATAGAAATATTCCTTTTATATATCCAATAATGTCCAAACTCTTTCTGAGGTCAGAAAAAAAGTTTTAAATTATTAAGAGTCAAAACTCAGAGAGTTTTCAATTACTCAGCCTGGAATAAACACAGTAAAGAAGTTGTGTGTCTTACAATCTTAAAAAAGCAAGGAATGTGGCAGAACAAAGCGGTGCCAGATTTCTAACCTGGAAAAAGAAAACAAAAACACTCCACAAAAATAGAGCAAAAATGAAAATTACATTAGGACTGTTGCTTAAATGAACAAGAAATCAACTGTCTTCTAAATTTTTTTTAAAACTTTGTAATGACCAAACAATCAAAGAAATGGTTATAAAAATATTTCTGTAGTTTGTAGCTTTCATCTCAGGTCTCTCTTTTATTAAACAAGTTTAAAAAGTAAAAGATGAATCACAGAATGGGCGTGAGAAGAACGTGGATTTGAATTTAGAATACAACTTTTAATGCATCTAAGACAATTAAACAGGAAATGTGGGAATATACCAGTGGGAAAACAGCTTGATGTGTAGGTGTGTGCTTACTTTTCACTTAACAGCTCTGGGGCTTTCTCTGCTGCCTTTCTGCATAAAAAAGTTGCTTCAGCACAGCATGAGAGCCTAAACCAGGCAGCATCTGCAAATATTGTGCAAATTATTCTCATTAAAACTTCACTTCCCATCAGCTCTGCAGAAAACATGGAATTTTGAGAGGGAAAGAAGAAAAATAGGGGGAAAAAAACGCCCAAACAAAACAAGCTAAAAGTCTGAATGCTACTGAAGAATTATTGCTTGGAATGGAAAACAGAAATTTCTTTTCTTCTTCCTCAGGGTTGAAAGATCCACTGACCAAGTCATCAAGCCAGTGAACGTGGAAGCACTGTCCAAGTGGGTTGGGAAGATCCCTGCTGATGTCCTGCAGGACATGCCAGTGATTGCCCCCATGCTGGCCAAGCTGGGCTATGATCCCTATGCCAACCCCCCCAATTACGGGAAGCCGGATCAGAAGGTGGTGGAGAACACAAGGAGGGTAAGGCTTTTGTGTGTTTAATTATTCCCTAAATGGGTATGAGCTATAGAGCAGGAGCCTTGGGTTTGGTCTGGGGTTTTTTAAGTCTGTTTCTGATATTTTTGACACTTTACAATGTGCTTTCCTTGGGGGAAAATGAAAGACTTCTTTGGGACCTTGAGCTGTGCTCCTTGATGTGTGGAGCTGAGAGCTGCCCGGGTAGTTGGGGAACTGGTTAGCAGTGGGAAAAGCTTTCTTGTCTGGAGTTCAAACTTGATGGACGAGCTCAGCTTTTTATATATGAGGGTTGGCAGAAGCTCTGGCACAAAATTTACACCCCAAATACTTGGTAGAGTTTGAAAAATGACCCGTAGAAAACAGCCCATGATGATCAAAATGTCTGATTTTCCAGTTCTTTGTAAAACAACCCAAAGATGGAGAAAGATCTGGTGCTGATTAACCTAAACTTAAGGATTTTAGTCTGAATTAATGTTGTTGGAATTTGAGTAGTTAGGCTGTAGAGCTGTTTATCCCTGGAGGTATCCGTTGAAAAGCTCATTACCATTGTTGGAAATAGAATTAATAACTCTGCTTCTGTTCTTTTGGGCATCTATAGTTTATTAAAAGAAGGTGACTTTTGCTGCTGCAGCAAAGTAATCAGGGAAAAAAATTGAATTAAACAATTTAAAAGGATTGTCTTCCACTAGCCTTTGGATCCTGAAAAAACTGGTTGGAATACTGATGGGGTAGATAGGAATGAAAAAGAAATGGGGGTTTGTGAAGCCTCTAAACACTTTTACATTATTTCTTTTTAGAAAAAATGTCATTAAAAACATTGATCAGTGTATTAAAGGCTGGCAGGTTGATTGTTTTAATTAATAGCTGATAGCTCAGCATGGAAAAGGTAACCCACCTTTTTTTGGTTCAAATTTATAGGTTCCCTGTTTTAAAAGGTTCACAAACAAATTAACTTTTCCACACTCAGTTAAAAATAGTATTCAATACTGCAAATTGCAAATTGTGTTGGTTGTGTCTCACTGATCCAATTTACACAAGTTCTTACAGCCTGGTGACCTTTCTGAGGCTTCCACCTGTGTGCTGAAAGCTCAGTCCAAGCTGTAGAAATTGTCTGGATTTCTGTCTCTTCTTGAAATGTATTTGATTTTGAAATAAAAGAGAGAAATTCAGGTAAGAAGCCAAGCCAGGAGCACCTCTCCAAAGAAATGAAAACCTGATTTCAAAGGCTGAGGGTTTACTGAGGCTTTTTCCAAGTCTGCTTTGAAGGATAATTTGTTTGTTTATTGCTAAGAGCAGCTGTTAAAAACTGAAGCTGATCTAAATATTGCAAACATATGGAACACTCATTAATATTTTGGCTTCTATTTTAATTTAATAGGTTTACTTACAGCCCCAGACAGCACTTTAATTTTGTTGCTTATTGCAGTACCCAATCTATATTTCTCTAGTCACTTGTTCTTTGACAAAATTACATTTGCATGTGTGGTTTGTACAGAAAATGAGGGACATGTTCTGAATGAATGCTAAAATAAGAGAGCTAGAGATGCTTCACCTTCAAAATTTAGAATATTTCTTTCAGAATGGAGCAGTGTAAAGATTTCAAAATGTTTCAGGCTGTGGTGTGGGAGTTTGGCCCATCAGGGATGGCTCTCCTGGGTTTCCCTCGCTCCTCCAGGAACCTGTGCTAATTATTCCTTGCTGCTGCAGCCTGGAGAAGAAAGCATTTATTTAAATAGATAAATCAATAAATCTGGGTTTTTCCAGCCTTTTGGAACTGGCACTTGGCAAGTTAAGTGTGTTCCTGTGTACTCTGGGCTGGTGAATTTGTAAATCACTGGAGCACTTCTCTTGCTCCTGCTTTCTTTAAATTTCTTCACCCAGGATAGCCTTTCCCAGAGTTTTGTACTGGATATCTTGAGTATGGATGAAGCTGTCCAAATAAAGTCTTTCCAGAGTTGCTTTTCAGTACATAGTAAGAATATCTGTATCTTGTTTATAGCCTTTTATTGGCTCATTTTGTGTTTGGAAGCAGCTATAGTTATAGTTATAGTTATATTTGTGGTCTCCAAGACTTTAAAGTGAGCACAGAACTTGAATTGTATTCATTGGAAACAGATAAAGTTTAGACTTCTAAAGCTGAGCAAAATCTGTCACTTCTTGGAAAAGACCACAAATTGCACTTAACAGTGAAAATAACGCTCAGTAATTTAAAGCTGCTGCTCTTAATCATGAAAGTGAGTGTAAAAATTCTTGAAACAAGGGCTGGTACTGGAGAAAAATGGAGAGAGATGCCTGATGTGTAAAATATTCGTTTGAACACTCAAGTCCTGTTCTTTATTCCTGTTTTCTCCTTTTCTGTCCCCTGCTGGTGACTTCCATATGTACAGCTTAAATCTCTTTTTTGTTCCTTCAGTCTGGAGACAAAATGATGATTTTCTCCAGCTAAAGGACAGTGCTTAAATTAGAAATGCTGTTTCCCTGTAGGTGATGTAAGGGAAGCAATGCTCTCTGCTAAATTTGGATTTTTCACTTGACTGTTACCTGTGTAGGACACCAGAATGCTGAGGTTGGCTCTCTGTGCTCCTGCAGCACAGCACAAAAAAAACAAGATGCAACCTCTGTTTGTGCTTTGACATCTCTGCTTTTGTTCTAGGAGCTAACAGAGCATGAAGAGAACTTCATCTCTTCTTGTGTTGCTCCCCCAGTGCTGTGGGGTGTTAGGAGATCAAATATCTCTGACAGGATCTGCTCTGGGGGAGTCACGAGCTCAGCAGATTTTTCTGATGTTTTCACTAACGAAGCCATCAACTTTGTGGTTATCTGTTTTCTGTTAAGCCTGACCATATTATCTTTTCTGACAGTTTCTCTTGTCTCAGTGAAGGAATGCAGAGCAGAGAGAGCAGAGTCTGGCCAGGGTTGTGCTGCTCAGCAGATCTCTGCATGTGACCTCTCCGAGGCAGGATGATTTTGCCATCACTGAATACGTTGTGGTTTTCTTGTAATTCTGTTGCTGATCTGTTCCTTTTATGACTGCAAGGGTTCCTTCCTGATAGATACATAACTGGCTACTTGTTGTTCCCCCCCTGAGTTTTAAATTCTACATCCTGAACAGAGGGGAAATCAACGTCTTGAAGTAAATGGAGTTTTCATCTGCAAATTATGCAGCAAATGCAAATAGTTAAGCTGTGTGAGCTGCTAGCCCAGTCTCTGTAGGGTGAAATACAAAAGTGCTTCACTCCTCGTTAGAACAGTGTCTGATATGTCCTTATCACCGTTATGGGATTGTGGAAAAGTGAGTGTCAGCAGTTTGCCAGAACCCAGCAGAAGAGGAGAGCAGCTCCCAGCTGCAGAGCTCTGCCTCCTCTGCCCAGGAGAAACTCTATTGTTGTGTTATGGTTGGCAGAGTGGTTTCCTCTCACATCTGCAGTGAATTACATCAGATTTTCTTTGGCACGTCCTTCCCACTAAATAAATTTGTATGCTTGGAATACACACTCCAGTAAGTTCTTTTAACTTCTTCATGGAGTTGTGCTCCTTGCCCTGGAGAGATCCAGAGGTGGAAGTTACAGAACTCGAGAGAAAGAGCCGTGGTTTTCAGCAGGACTGTTCAAATACACGTGGTTCTTCTAGTGCCAGCCCAGAGCTGTTATCCAGCTCTGGTTTATGTTCAGCTGATGGTGTTTTATGTTCAGCTGCTGGTAACATCTAGAGATAAAAACAGAGTTTACTCACTCCAGTTTCATGCCTGGTTTGAATTGTGAGGAACCATCTCCTGTTTAGAGTCAAAACATCCATGACAACCAGGATTTCAAGAGTTTGTCTTTGATATTTTAAGGGCAGGAGCAATCTCTGATAAAGGTAAAAAGTATATTTATACTACAGCATGAGGGTAATTGTGCTGTCAGAGGTGTGTGAATGCCCAGCTGCTCAGGGCCCTGCATCTCCACGTTCACTGATTAACCTGACCATAAAGGCATCTGGCTTTGTGGGCCTTTTCACTGATATTTAAACAAAATTTGAGGGGTTATTTCATCTGTCTTGTGACCACAACAGCACAGACTTTCTCAATGTCCTCTAAATTTGTTTAATATTCCCTTTTAGTGGGTGTTTCTTCCAACAGATGGATTCCAACTCCATAGTTTCTCTCTGGAGGTGCTGCTGTCTCATTTTTACAAAACCACGCCCCCAAACCCCTTAACTCTGCATAAATGTAATTAATAATGTATAAAGAGACTTTGCAACCAAAATGCAAGCTGAGGTGTGCTTGCGAGCTGCCTTTTGGCAGACATTGCTGGGCCTGTGTAAAATCCTGCTCTCTGTGTTGTCCCTCCTGGGTAAACATTTACATCTCACATGGCCCTTCCTTGGCAGGTCCAGCAGAGGTGAAGAATTGTGTAAACCTTTAAAGCTGCCTTAAAAGTCCAGGAGAATCTGAAACATCAGGGTACCTCCATGTGCTGTGGAGTGGTTCTAGAAAGGGGCTCAGGTCTGGTTTTGCCAGTGTTCTTCATTTACTTTTTTTTTTCTTTTATAATTAAACATCAGCAGCCTTGTACTCTGCAGCTTGGAAGTTTTAACATCTACCAAGCCCAAGCACACTTGCTTGCAGGGTGACTTTTACACAAAAAAGCCCATTATTTTTGTGTACTGGAACTGACCAAAGATAATGGGATTCTTTCCAAAGCAGGCAGGAAAGTGGGTGAAAAGAAATGCTTTAATCTTCTATAAAAAAGAATTATAGGTTACACTTCTGTTCTGAAGTTCTCCCTGTGCATTTAAAGGGGTTTTTCTCAGGCAACTGGATGTGAAACTTGTTTTCTGATCTCTTTTTGAGAATAACATGCATTCAGTTTGGCTATAGGAATGTGTTTTGTTTTTTTAATAGAAGAGCTTGAATACTGCCAGCACTGAAGAACAAACTGACACAGATCCCCCTCTTTTGGAATTCCATTTGGGCTTGCAAAATAATTCCCTTAGAAATGGTAAACACCATTTCTTCTCAATTTTACTGAATTCTTGCTTAGACTGGAAATAATTCCAATATCCTGCTTCTGTCTCTCTAATGCCCCTGTGAGTGGTGTGTTTTAGACTTACAAATTGGTCAAAAAATAATTTGGAATCTGAAGCCTCTTTAATTTCTTTGGCTGCAGATGGAGTCATTGTTTTTAGAATTTCTGGTTTGCTGTTGATTCCTGGGTTTTGATTCAAAAGGGACCACTCAGTGTTTTTGGAACTACTTTAAACCAGTTCCTCTGCAGTCTCCATCCTGACAAAACCAGCCTTTAGGCAGTGTCGGTTCTGAACCAAAATTTGTGTGTTAAACTGAATCTTGGGCCTGCTACTGCTTAGATTTGCCTTGGTAAACTGTGCTGTGTAAATGGTGATGTTTTCACGTGAATATAATATGAAATACCCTCAAAACGTTTGCTGTCCAGTGACATTGTTTTTCTTAATATTGCTGATCTTGGCTATCTGCTATTAGATGTTTAATAGGGGTAAATGCTCTTTCTACAAAGGTGAAGTTTTTAGAGCAGACACAAATATAGATGTGCAATATAAAAATTAGACTGAATGATAATTGCAGGAGAAGGAAAGGAGGAGGGTTCTGGAGAGAGCCTTGGGTTTGGTCCTTCTGGTTCTGAATCAGTCACAAAGTGCTGTCACCATCAGGATTAATTGTTTTTAAGAATTCCCAGAAAAAGTGAAGTTCTGTCTGTTCCTTCCAACATCAGCACCATCTAACAAAAAAATTAAAAGCTTTTTCTTGTGAACCTTACTTAGGTTATTCTGTAACATTTTTATTGTGATAATGTTGTTTTGTAACTTCCATTCCTATTCTCCAGGACACAGCCTGCATTTTAATAGCTTGGATAAAAGCTGAAAATGAGAAATCCTCTCCTTCATTTATAAATACTTATAGTGTATCAAGGCTCCAGTAGCCACACACTGAATTTCTGCCCAGGGTGACTTTCCTTAATGTTCCCATGGGAAGGACAGTGGCCCCTGGCTGAATAGAGATGAGAGCTGTTCCTATTTTATCTAAACCATGGAATATCAGAAGGGAGAATGCCACAATGATTTTGTGCAGTAATTCCTGCTCTCTCAGTGAATCCTGGTGGTTTGGATCCCTGGGATGGGATGGACCGGGATGGGAGCTGCCAACCCCGAGTCCATCCCCCCCTGAGTCACAGGATCTGCTGGGCGGGAGATTCAGAGCTGACTCAGTCCCAGGCCACTGCAGAGTATTGACAAGCTGAGGATGGCTTTGTGTTCTGGTCATCTGCTCCTAGGAGAGCAGAGAAAATTGTTAAACATTCCCTGACTTCCTGAATCTCCTTCCTTTGACGCAAACCAGGGAGTGCAGCTCGGAGCAAGCCTTTGCAGGAGCCCCATTTCCATTTCATGGCTCTAGGGAATTTTTCTACATAGGTTTGGAGTAGCCCCATTTCCATTTCATGGATTTACAGAATTTTTCTAAGTTGGTTTGTGCCCTTTTAAAATTTTTATTTAGAAATGATTACACAAGACCACGGAAGTCATGACATTGGGATGATCAGTCTGTGGTTCAGTAGACAGGATGGTAAAACTCTTCAAGTATACTCTTTTTCTTTTTGGGAAAAACAAAGAACAGAAAACATTTTACCCCCTTGGAATGTTTAATCTCAGAAGCAAAGAGCTTTTAAAAATTATCCTCCAGAGACAAGACAATATGTTGCCAAAATATTTAATGTTCTAGCATTAGTGGATGCTAATAACACAAAAGAACCTTTTTTTCTTTTGGTTTTCCTTCCCTTAAGAAGCTTTTCAGCATTTCGAAGAATAGTGAATGAGGGCTTTGAGTAGTATAATTTTTTGTTTATTTTTCCAGGTCTATAAAGGTGAATTTCAGCTTCCTGACTTCCTTAAAGAAGTGCCACAGGTACAGTATTGAATTAATTGCCTTTTTGTGGGTGTAGCAGCAAACGATATCAAACAGCCTTTTATAAACCACTTCTTCATGAGCTTGATTTTCTGATTGATGGCAAGATTTTCTGATTGTCCATGAGGTGGAATCTTGAACTCAGCATCCCAAACGTCTCCTGAATCCATCTGTAACTCCAGAGTTAAGAGTGGTGTTTGTTAACCTCAGTTGCCTGAATATTGCTGTGAAATGGAAGGAAAATTTGAGCCTCTTTTCTGGACCAGACTGCAAAGTTTGCTACTTGCAGAGGAGTTTTATCTTCTGTTATCTTGGTTTAAAGCAAGTCTAGTTCACAGGGCAGAATTATAAGTACTGAGAGATTTTTAAAAGAAATAAAAATGTTGTCAAAGTCAACAAACCCAGCCATGGACGGGGTGGTGTTGATTTAATAGTCAAGTGAGCTACTGACCTTGAGATTTTACTGAAAACTCTTAACTTGGTGCCTTTCAAATACTGTTAGTTGTCATCAGCTCCCTAAGGGACCTGCAACAAACCAAAAAGCAAAATCCCTATTGTGGAGCTCTCAAACTGTAGGGTCTTGTGGTTGTCATAGAATTGTAAAATCCCGGAATGGTTTGGGTTGAAGGGACCTTAAAGATGATATTTTTCCACCCCCTGCCATGGGCAGGGACCTTCCACTATCCCAGGCTGCTCCAAGCCCTGTCCAACCTGGCCATGAACACTTCCAGGGATGGGACAGGTTAAAAATACACAGGAATCTACCACAGACAAAGCATTTTGACTTACCCATTTGTTCAAATAAAAATGATTTGATTAAAAAGGAAAACTGATTTCTTTTGTTCCAGCCAAAGAAGACAATAGAAAGGAAGTCTCGTGGCAAGATAAAATGAACATGGATCAGTGAAGTGGAATAGCTGTAGTGTGTGTTTCATGTTTTCAGAATATAACCCTGCTGTGGCCACCAAATCTTTCTGAGCAGTCTTTGTGTGATCTCTAACGTGGGCTTGGCTTTTTTCTGGCTGTTTGCCTGCTTGGATCACTCAGTGCTCCTGCTTTGCTCAGCTGCTGGAGAACCATTCCAGCCCTGTTGCTCCCAGCGTTGTCCCCTGTCACTGAGTGTCTGTTCCATGTGTGCTGCTGAGTTCAGTGTCCTGGCAGGAGCCTGCTGGCGTCACTCCTGGGGCTTCCACATGGGATTACTGGGGGGATTGCAGGATTATCCACAGATAAAGCTGCAGGAATAGGGTGTGCCTGAACAGGAGGGGAAATATTGCTGAGAAGGATTTATAGAAAATGCAGGGAGATCCTTCAGAATTGAGCACACTGTGTATAGATGGTGTGCTAGCAAAAAAATCCTTGATTTTTGAATAAATCCTGGGTTAAATCCTTTAAATTCTTGTCTGCATACAGTATCCATCAGTTAAATTATGCTGTTTGTGGTTTCCAGTTCTCTTGTGATACCCAAAAGAACCTGGGCCACTGTGAAAACTAGGTATCTTCTTCACTCCATATGATAGGGAGGTTCCTGCTAAATTCCAGGAGGTGGATTTATACAATTAGCTTGATTTAAGTACAGTATTTACCAAACTCTGAGCGGATTTATCCAGAGCAAAGAAAGGCCATCTAAAAGACAAAAACAAGCATTGTGTAATAGTAAAAGAATATTCCTTAAAGCATACAAACTTGATCAAATTGATGCTGATAGTGTTCTCCTTTAGTATTAACATAATGGAACTAAACAGCTGAAAGGTTTGGATTACAGACATTGGTACTGATAATATTTTTGTCCTCTAATGTAAAATAGCTAATTTAATTTTAATTAATTTTTTGACAGACTGAACCTATGGAATAGAAGATAAAATGGACATTTCTTGCACAGAAGGTAATAAAAGGGCATTGCCGTCCTGCTCATTTGTTGCTCTTAATTTAGTTAAGATGATTATTTTTTTTAACTTCTGTAACTCCATGGATAAGAAAAATATGAAGATATATTTTTCAAAGGAAACTGCTAAAGATGAGCTGGTTTGTAATATTTGATTTAACATCTCATAGCCAGTATTTTCAGTAAGCTGCATTTTAGTCATTGAATAAACACCGACAAGGTTTTGCAGGGAGCTCAGTAAATTCCAGACCAGTTAAGGAACGAATGATGCAAGATTTCCTGTGTTAATCCAGGATTTTTACTTGTCAGCCCTGCTATCAAATCTTCTGGTCTGACAACAAAAGATGGCAAAATGCATTTAAAAATAGCCCAAAGCAATGTGCCCTACAAATATCCCCAAAATAGATCCTTACGTGACCATAAATATAAACAGCCTAAATATAGCCAAAAGCACTGCTCCGTGTAGAAATAATGAATCTAAAAGCTTCCCAGAGATTAATTGCAGGCCTTCACTATGAAATCAATAGAGAAACCATCATCTTTTCACACAGTCCCTGTTAAAAGGGCTAAAGCATCAACCTCATTTTGCCACTTAGCTCTGGAAGTTCTATTTCAAACTGCAATATTTCTGAGAAAGCTGCTGCCCAGTTTCTGAGAAACCAAACTGGGAACTTCCCAGCAGCAATTTCGCCCTGTAGGGAGGGACCCTGCCAGCATGGCACTGCAGCCCAGAGTCACCAGGGTTTGGGATGGAAGTGGAAGATCAATATATTATTTTTTGCATTATGCTCCAAGCAGTCTCTGATGATAAAGGGTGGACAGAGCAGCCACATTCCTTACAGGAATGGGATTTGCCTTGGCAGTGACTTTCCACCTGCTGAGACAACAGTGGCTACTCTTAATTCTGCATTATTTGTAATTCCAAAATGCTGTCAGGATTAAAAGCTGAATATTACCAGGAAAGCTCAAACATAACTTTATTTCTTTTTCCTTAGAAGATCAACTGCTGCCTTTTCCGTGGGAATGATCCCTGCTGTTCCCCTGGGATCAGAGGTGTGCTGCTCGTGGCCTGCTCTCTTCGGAATGTTCTCTCCTGTTCCTTTCATCCTGTTTCTGTTCCACATTTTGCTGTTGTGAGCGCATGTAAACCTGTTAAAAACCAAAAAAAATCACCGATGTTAACGTAGAACTGCATTACATTCGCACAACTATTTTTTTAAGGTTTTAAAAATGCAAAAGCAATGCCTGTCTCTGAAATTGCTCCTCTGTTTTAATTACAGAGCTCCATCTTCAAAGATTTTTTTTTGTTTCTTGTAGCAGTTTGGTTTTAAATGTACAAAGCTTTCAAGAGTGGTCTGTGCTTGTCCTAAAAGATTTTTGTTGGAACAGTTGTTTGTTTTATTCATATGTGGAAAATGTTAAATATCTTTTATTTAAAAAAAAAAAAAGATAAATTACATGTACAATTACAATTCAATGATCTTTTGTATTTTATTTTTCAAAATAAATGCTTTAAATGTGATTTTTGTTTATTTATTTACTAATTAATGGGTTTGCTTCCAACTTAAGATTTAAAAAATTCACGATATTGATGTGTTAGTTATAATTCAAGATATCGATGTGAGGGAAGATATGATCTCATGTCCTGGGTTTGGATCTTATTTTAAGGTTTGCAATTTAATGCTTTTTGTTTGCTTTTAATAGCTGGGTGATGAAGAAATAGTAAATTGGAGTGTCAGACTGAGAGGTATAAGGGAAGTAACGTGAGATTTGTTTACTGCAGGAAGAAGTAGGTAATTTTTAGCCTCTTGAATTTGTTCCTCAAAGGCAATTGTGTTCAGAGATGCTCTGCTGGGGGGAAACTGCTGCTCTGAGTTGTATCCTAAAGTTTCGATCTTTAGGATACAATGTGAAACGTGACTATTTCCATGAGGTGTTTTTGGGGTGGTTGTTGTGTCTCAATTTCTGCTCCCCTCGGTGGTTCAAGGTGCTGAAGGTGGTTTCAACCTTCCTCACTGGTTTTGAGAGGCGTTTCTTCCAAAATACTTGTATTTCCGCAAATTCTCCTCTTAGGATCTGACACAGTTTTGCTTTTCCTCCGTTTCTTCGTTGCTCCGTTTGGGATGATTATCTTTAAACGCCGAGTGCCCGAACCACTCGGAGCTTTCCCCTCTCCTTCCCACACGCGGTCCCGGGGCCTCCCCTGGTGCCGACTGAGGGCAGCGCGGCCCCGGTGCTCCCAAGGCCGCTAATTAACCCGGCTCATTAACGCCGGGCGTTTCCCTCGGAGCTGCGCGGAACTGAGGGATAACCCGCGGTCCCCATCCTGATCCCGGTGCCGCCTCAGCGGCTCCGCCCGCCGGGACCCGGATGGGCCCGTACGTGACGCGGGGGCGCGGCCGCTCCCCCCGGGCCGGAGCGGAGCCGCGGCCGCAGCCGCGGGCGGGCACCAGGTGAGCGCGGGCGGGGACAGCCGGCCCCGCTCCCCTCATCCCTTCCCTCCCCTCATCCCCTCCATCCCCGACGGGGGTTTCCCCGCGGCCGGGGCTCCGGTACCGACCCGCGGCAGGTGAGGGAGCGGCGGGGAGGCCGCGGGGCTGGAGGGGGTCGGGGAGCGTGAGGGGAGCGGAGGGACCGCGGCCGGGGCCGCCCCCCCGCGGGCGGTGATACCGGTCAGGCTGTCACCCTGGCAAGGCGCGAGGTGAGATTTAAGAGTTAATTTTTAATTAGCTATTAATGAATTATTGATTAAATTGACGGGCGCCTGGCGTATCCAACACCCGGCTCAGTCCTGAGCTCAGCCGGGGCTGTGCTGCCCATCCACCTGCTGTGGTGATGTCTCTGCGTGATGCCTATGCTCCTCACAGCTGTCAGGCGGCTCCAAGCTCTAAAAGCTGTGGAATTCTGTGTGAGGGGCAGTGCCAGGCACCAGTGAGTGCAGCCCCAGTGTCCTTTACCCACTGGTCACTCCCAGTTCCCAGCCAGGGGTCCCTGCTGTCCTGCTCCTGCCCTGGAAGGTCACTGTGATGGAGAGTCCCATTCTGCCCACCCATACACCCTGTCTTTGTTCTCAGTTGTAAAAGTTGAGTTGCACTGTCCTTTCATCATACTCTATGTTGTTGTTTATGACTAGAGATGCTAGGATTTTCCAGTCCAGGATTTTCCAGTCCAATGTATTTCACAGTTTATTGCAGCTCAGAGATCCCAGCCCCCTCTTCCAGGATGTTTCTTTGCCGTTCTGACACAAATTCATTGGATTTTTCTGCATGTTGTGTCTTTTCCCTCTGTGTTCACACAAACCTTTCATCATCTGAGTCTCTTGAAGTTGGTGATGCAGAGACTGCTAAATCAGGTCTCATTCTACCCCAGTTTCTCTTAAAAAAGGGGGAGCCTTCTAACAATCCAGTTGGTACCTCCCCAAAAAAAGCACATCCCGAAGAGTTACCTTTGAACAGACGTTTGTGTGGGTCTCCTATGATGGGTTCGTACGTCGGTATCTTGATGAAACAGACTGTGACTGTATAACCCTTATGTCACTTTTTTGTTGGTATGTAACTTTTTCTAGGTTTGTAACTTTGCCAACACTGGTGCAACCTCAGAAGGTATTTAAGAAAAAGCTGTTTAAACCAATAGGGAGAAGTTAAGGGAACAGCAGAGCCTTGAAAAGGCTTTTTAAATCTTAGCATCAAGCCCAGCTCAAGGGTTGCTGTCATTCCCTGGGGAATGAAGCCAAACTGGCAGGGCCAGCTCATTTACTGAGCTTTCTTTGCTGTGTGTGGGACAATGTCTGAGCTGTCCCCAACAAAGCTCCAGGAAGCCATCCCTGCTTTTAAATGACAGGTGGAAGGACTGGAAGGAGGCATTTCTGGTAGAGTTGGATGCTGCTGATGTGTGGTTCAGTCAAATATTTGATTTAATGATAATTTTGTTTATAGGTGGTTTTCCCATTAACTATCTGTTGATCTGGACCTAGATGTATTTGAAAGGGAAATGGAGGCTTTGCTTGGTTTAAATAAATGAATTCTGTAAATTTAATGAGAGATTTAACAAAGGAATATTTCTGCATGTAGTTAAAAACAATTACTGCATGTGCTTCAAGTGGCAAGAAGAGGATCAGCCCAGGCTGGATGGGGCTTGGAGCAGCCTGGTCTGTGGATGTGGCAGGGGTGGAACTGGGTGATGTTTAAGATCGAGTTCAACCCAAACCATTCTGGGATTCAGAATGATGTGTTTTCTTCATAAAATGCAGGGATTAACTTCTGTTTTCCTTTTAGGAGGACTCTGCTCCTGTCAGCACAGCTCTGTTTCACTGCTCCCTGGGTGAACAGGTGAAGCCAGCCTAGAGAGGGACTCCACTCACCTTTTAATGAACGCCAAAAAACAGGTTCAACTTGTCAGTCATTAATCTTTTTATTGCCACTAGGCGTATTCTTGAAATCCTGGTCTAATGATGGTCTGCTAAACCTCATTATTGAGGGATTGTTTTGTGTGGGTGTTCCAGTGGCAAAGAAGGTTCTTACTCCTGAGCAGAACATAATTAATGCTGTCTCATGGCTTTTTTTCTTAAACCTTGGTGTCATATTGAAGGAGGATATGAAAGAGGAGGAAAAATTCCTTTTTCTCAGGCCTCTAGTTCTGTTAGGAAAGAGGCTCTTTTTGGTGCGGTGCCAAATGGAATGAACTTACCCCAAAAACCCATTCTGTGGTCAATAATGCTGATATATTTAATGGAGTGAATGTTGTTTATTCACAGTACACTCCATTTAAGGGAAATCTGTGGGACATCCTTGAAAAATGCAGACAAAGAACACATTTTTGGTCAATCTTGAGTTCTTTTGAATAGATTTAAGAGAACTGGAAATAGCAGCCAAAGCACTGGCAGCATCATAAGGAATACAGTCACAGTAAATACAGGCTCACCCTCAATTTTTGACTGTGCATCTTATAAATGCTGTTCTGCAAGCTGTTTCTGGCTGATAATTTGTTTACCTCCTTAAAGGAATCCCTAGCAAAATGATCTTTCATTTATATTGTGTATATTCTTTATCTGTGAGGCATAGTTGAGTTGTTTGGATAACTGATGATGTCAGAAGAAAAGTTGTTTTAGGACAAATATTAGAATTGTTAATAGGGTGTGGCCCTTCAGAAGCACTTCCATCCTTATTTACCTGCCTGTGCATTGGACCGTGGTGGGAAAATGATTATGAACTGTAGAGAAGAGAAATTAAATCCCTCTCCTGAGCTGAGCCAAACCTCTTAAGGAGCTGTAACTCAAACAGAAATGTTTGAAATTTCACAGTAGCTACTTATCCGTGTTTATTAGGGTTTTAAACAGGATGTTTCACCTCTAAATTTTGGGGAAAGAAGGCTGCCCACAGAATGTGTAGGTTTTGGTCTGATCAGGTCTCTAAGAAGTACCTGTTTTGCCCAGGAGCATCCCAGGTCTGCCCGGGTTCACTCTGAACTCAATATTTCCTTTAAGAACTGAGATCTGACGGTGTGCACAATGACTGTTAGCAGAATTATTAAAGCAGAATAATTAATAATATATTTTAAAATTTTATGTCATTTTTTTCTTGCTGATTTTGAGGGGAAGCATTCTTTGGTTAATAAATAAATGTGCCAGATGTGCTTGTGCAAATAATCCTCCTCTTTCTATATTTTATAGTGATTTGAGAGAAGGTTTAGAGGAAGCTAAAGCCTCTGGTAGTGGAATGTCTTTGTTAGGGAGTTGTGATGCTGCTGGAGACATCCCGGGAACGGGAATTTTACATAATGCGGTGTAAGGAGAGCAGCGGGGTTTCTCTGCTACTCGGCCCTTTCAATTATTATTTTTATCGTGCAGTTTGTCCGTGCATCCCATTCTCCCGCCGAGGATGGACTGGGAAGCCTTGTAGGTGTTAAATTAAATTGATAATTAGCAGCTTGATAAGGAGAGTTAAATATTTGTGTCTCATGCGCGCGTCCGTGTGTGCTGCGATATGATGCGGTGGGCAGGGCAACGCCTGCTTTCCCTGGCTGGTTAGAAATCCCGGTTTTCCCATTTCCCAGGGAATTCCAGAGCCCGGCCGAGCCCTCCCGGTGCCCGTCCGCGCTCCTGTGAAGGTGACAGACGGAACCGGGTGTCGCCAATGGCAGGGATGCGTCCGCGCATCCCGCCCCTGGCAGGGCCATGTTCCTGCATCCCGCCCCTGGCGAGGGACAGGCTGGGACAGCGGCCACCCAAATTCTCCCAGCAAATGACATTTTCCTGCAAAGCCGCGCCGGAGCCAATCGCTCCCTGCACCGCGCAGCCAATGGATGCCGGGCTCTTCCCCAGCCCCTGCCGGCGGCTCCGGGGCTGAAGGGCCTTGGAACAGCTGTGCCAGCGGCATTCCTGCCCCAGCCCTCTCCCGGGCTGCTTGGCATCCCTGCACCATCCTTTTCCTGGGAATAACTCTGCCGCCGTGAACGCTCGGGGGGACGCGGCCGCTGCGGGCTCCTGGGCTGCGGGGAGCGCCCCGGTGATTCGGGTAATTTGGGTGATTAATTTGGGTCTCCCTTCAGCACTGCCACGGCCTCCTACCCAGCAGAGCTGCTCCCCAGAGCCAGAGGGATGGTGGTAGTCACGGGGCAGAACAAAGTGAGTGCGAACCCGGATGATGCCATGTCGAGCTCGGATGCAGAGGATGATTTCCAAGAGCCGGCCACTCCCACCGCCACCCAGGCAGGACAGGCGCTACCTCTGCTGCCTCAGCAGGTAAGGGCTCACCTGAGGATGGGGATGATCACGGCAGCACGCACTGCTCAGGTGCCGAAGAATTCAGGATTTCGTTGTGGCTATCCAGCTCACTTTCCATGTTTGAATAAAACGAAGTCTCTTGAATTTATTTGCGTAGCTCGGCAGCTTTAGTTACAAGTTCCATCCAGCTTTGGACTTGAGACGTGCAGTTAAGTGTTTTTTCTGGTACTTATGGCATCCCGGGGTGTGATAGTAAGATTTGAGGCCTGATGTAAATAAATACAGATTTTTTTTTCAGTGTATTGTATAGTCTGGTTGTGTAAAGGAACCAGCAGAGTGCGGGTCCCAAGGCTGATTTGAGATTTCCTCCCTTTTGTTATTACTCTCTATAAGGCTGGGGAAGGGGTTTTGTTTTGTTCTTTCCTTTCCCCAAAAGAGCCAAGAGGAGGCATTAATACCTCAAATATCTGGTATTCCAGCTGAGTGATTTCTGCTGTTTCAGATTCCCAGCTACAATTAAACCACTCCCCGATTCCTCCCAGAAGCCAAAGCATCCAAGTTTTTACTCCTCAAAGCTCCCTGGTTTGTGGCAGTGGGGCAGGAACCACGCATTTGTCCTGGTGGCAAATTCCCAAATGTATTTTGGAAGCTGTGCCCTTTGTCACCTGCAGAGGACTCGAGGCTCCTTTCTGATGTCCTGGTTGCTTTTGCAGTTCCCAGAAGTTGTCCCACTGAACGTGGGAGGGATGTTTTTCACCACCAGACTGTCCACGCTGCGGAGGTACGAGGACACCATGCTGGCAGCAATGTTCAGTGGCAGGCACTACATCCCCACAGACGCTGAGGGCAGGTACTTCATCGACAGGGATGGCACCTATTTTGGGTATGTACAGAGTCCTCAGGACAACCTTTAAAAGTTCTTACTGAAAACTTATTTTTAAACTAATTTTGAACAGTTTTTTCCCTCAGAGTTAAATCATATTTGTGCAGCATTTAACATTGCACGCCTGCAAAGCATCACAGGAGTAACTGCAGTTAAAAACTCTTTGTTGGTTGTGCAATGGGAAAGAAAAAACAAGAAATGGTCTGAATTTGTGCATTGTCTCCCCTAGAGTATCTCCTTTCAAGGTATCAGGTTGTTGATGGTTTAAAGAAGTGTTTGGTGTTGCTTTACACAGGAAACTCCTTTGCACAACACTGGGTTTTAATTGATAGTATCTGTAAGGAAGAGGGAATGGAAGGAATGAATCTAGGATTCTTACAAAGTTAAAAGTATGATGTTTTCAGTCTTTAAACAGGATATAACTGCTAAAAAAAAGCACAAGCCTTAAAGAATTTTTTTCTAAATTATTTTTGCTGGTAGTGCCATATTCCTTCACCTCCAGGATTCCCTCCTAAGTGTTCAACTTTTATTTTATTTTTAGTTAAACTAACCATGATTACTAATGCTCTGTTTGAACTGGGGTGAGATTGCTAAAAAAGGCAATCAGTGTCCATGGGTCCAGGTCTTTGCTCAAAGCACATTTTGTAATTTATCCTAAATTTCTTGTTGCTCCTTTATAGACATTTCCTTAATATCTTCAACAAAGAAGCACTTTTGGGTTGTACCATAATCCGGGAAAGAAATAGATTAAGCCACTGTGTTTATTCTAAAATAAATGTGTCTTTACACATGGCAATTTGTTGGAAAATCAGTTCATTTGTGATGTTATCAACCTTAATTGAAAATAGAGTTGGAACAGAGAGCCAAGTTAGCAGGTGCTGTATTTTTCGTCATTTTAAGGAAGATTGCAGTAATGCTTCTTTTATTCAATAAGGTTTTCTTGCTTAACCCACTTATAAAGTGGGGATTTTGGTTTATTTGTTGGTTAATGCTTATAAAGTGATTTCTTTCCCTGTTAAAAGATCCTGTTGCTTAACAGTGTTTCAGAACTACAAGGAGATGTTCTCCCTCATTTTTAAAAATTCTGATTATTATTCTGTAAATGGCCTTGATCTCTGAAGAGAAACCTCCTTTGCAGATGTCCCATCCATTCGGCTGGATCTGTGTGGAATAAAATATCCATTAATATGATTATGGCAAAATGGGAAAGTTTATTTTGTCCCAGACCTAAATTTGACTACAGTGACTACAATCTCTTTCCCGTGAAACACTGTGGCCTCTTCTGTGTTATAAATGGTTTCCTTCACACAGAATGTTTTCTTTAAAATACACTGATATTTTTTCAAGTGAGTTTTGACATCAACAGAGATGCAAAATGTGAAATGATGGCTTGGCCACCTGAACATGGCAAACGGTTTTAAAAACAAATGTTGGGAATATGGATCATTTATTTCAGTTACTGTCTCAACAGAGCAAACAATGAATATCCAGCATTTCCTCTCCTTTCCCACCTGCAAGAGTTTTGGCAGAAATGTGTTTGTTAATGATATTTTTGCCCTTTTTTTAGAGACATACTAAACTTCCTACGATCTGGTGACCTGCCCCCACGAGAACGAGTGAGGTCAGTGTACAAGGAAGCTCAGTATTATTCCATAGGACCATTGCTAGACAATCTAGAGGATATCCAGCCTCTTAAAGGAGAAAAAGTTAGACAAGCTTTCCTGGGCCTAATGCCATATTACAAAGGTAAATAAACAAAGTAGCACTGACTGTTTCTTCTAGTGGGATTCCAGTGTTATACCTCGTGCTTTCAGTCTGCTTTCAGCTCCCGAACTGATCCCATTGCAGCTGGGAAGTTTATTCTGTATTTTTCATGCTGTTTGGATCTTTGAGGTCTCCACATCCTGCTGCATCCCAGGGTGTGGATTTCTGTGCTTAAAAGGGAGCAACATTAGGCTGTAACATTATTAAATGAGAGGGTTTGTCTGCATTTGTTTTGTCAGGACTTGGAACTGAGTAAACTTAAGGCTGCCAAGTTCACCCCATAACTTGGGCATAGAATGAGGCCACCAAGTTCATCACATAACTTGGGCATATTAATAAGGCCACCAAGTTCACCAGATAACTGAGACTGATTTGATTATTCTATGTTTTGCTACGTGCTGCTCATATGATGCTGAGAATAACTGCAGTGAAATGTTTCACGTGAAATAATTGCTCTTGCTCTTCTCCTTGGTGACCTGCTGTACGTCTCAATTCTTTTGGGGTTTTTTAGACCATTTGGAGCGGATAATCGAGATAGCCAAGCTGCGAGCCATGCAGAGGAAAGCCAGGTTTGCCAAGCTGAAGGTGTGCGTGTTCAAAGAGGAGATGCCCATCACTCCCTACGAGTGCCCCCACTTCAACTCGCTGCGCTTCGAGCGGAGCGAGAGCGAGACGAAGCTCTTTGAGCACCACTGCGAGGTGGACGTGTCCTTCGGGCCCTGGGAGGCCGTGGCCGATGTCTATGACCTCCTGCACTGCATCGTCACCGACCTGTCCGCCCGCGGCATCACCGTGGACCACCAGTGCATCGGCGTGTGTGACAAGCACCTCATCAACCACTACTACTGCAAGCGCCCCATCTACGAGTTCAAGATCACCTGGTGGTGAGTTGTGGTGGCAGAGCGAAGGGATGGAAGGACGTCCAGAGGACAAATGTTCTTGGCAGTGGCGTTGCTGCTCGCGTTCCTTGGGATCAGCCTGCTGGCAGCGAAGGGAGCCTGGTGCAGGGGTTGGGAAAACCTCTGGAAACTTGAAAAACCAGCCTGAAATCAGACTGTTGGCTCAGGTACCTTAACGAGGCACAAAACAAAATCACCTCATGGAAAGGATGGAGGGCAGTGTCTGAACATCTGCTGAAAGGTGCCACCAACCACGTGGCTTCGGGATGGAGTTGCAGATTTTTCCTGCACTGGTGGGAATCTGGGGTGCTACTAAAGCTGACCTTTCCGTTTTACCCTCTTAGAAATGTTTTAGTTCCTCCTTCAACTTTACCACTTTATAAAATTTGAGTTGGACCCAGCACAAAGATTCTGGAAATGTCTTTTTGATGTACTAGATAATTTTAAAAAAAGAAAGGAAAAAAAAAAAGGAGTATTCCCTCTATAGTCTCTCTATATTCCCTGTATATTATTAATTGTTGTCAGGGTTAAGCTGTATTTCTTTTTTAATTAAGAATCTACATTGCGAATTTTAATGTTATACTTCAAGTATTTCCATTGTTATCAAAAGGAATAGCAGATTTGGAATATATTCCTTAACGCTTTTAGGAATAATAACTGTTCATGGAAGATTTGTGCCTGTTTTTAGCCTTAGAAATTCTAAATGTTTACAATATCTACAAAAAAAAAAAGCTCTTTAGAATCAGGTCATTTACAAAGGCTTTTGGTAAATGAGAAAACCCTGTCTGTATGTTCCTGTTAACAGTAGTGAGAGGAATATTTAACGTATATTATTTTATTACAAACTCTTTTTACATTCTGTGATATTAAAGTTTATTTTAGACTTAAAGTGAGATGATATTAGACAAGTGCTTCCTTCACTTCACCTTCTTCAGACAATTAAATCTTACTTTTATCATTCTTGTTGACCCTTCCTGGTGTCGTAGCAGGAAAAACAAAATTCAACCCTCATATTCAAATACTTCTCCACTCTAAAGCAGTAGGAAACTTCTTTCCATGCTGGAAGAGGCAGCCACTGCAGAATCATATTTTCTTCAGGAGGTCATTTTTGTACTTCTGACATGAACATCCCAAATTTTAATTCCTGAATTCAGCCCAAAACTGAGAGGGAGAAAAGTCTGGAAATTTTATTGTTTTGTGAGGTACAGAAAACTCCAACCCACTTGTAGGGGCTTCAAAATAACCTTAAAGAGAGAGGTAAAGTAAATATTTGCATATTGCATTCCATTGGATTAATTAATCCAAGAATATTGCTTAATTCAACTTTTGACCAAAATCCTTAAGAAACATTAACGACAGTGATCAAAATTCTCCGTTTTCTGAGGCAGTTTTTAGGATAACTCTAAGAACTTTAGGATCAAATTATCTTGCAGAAAAAGAGAGACCATTTTTTTGCCTTGTCACCCTTTCAGGTGTTTAATTTAGGACTGAAATTGTCTCTCCGAGGTGGGGTCTCCCTGCTGATCTCTGCAGTGTCTCCTCACAGAGGATCACTGTCAAGTGCTGAGTTTCGAGGCCAGACATAAATTTGAACAGAGGGAGTTCTGCACGTTTGCATCTAAATTTCAGTTTGTTTCATTCGTTTCTTGAAATAATGGCCTTGGTGTTACAGGTTCTTGCAGTTGTGTTTGGCAACCCAAAATGAAAAGTTAAGCTGAGACTGAAGTTTCCCTGCAGTGAGAGGAAGCTTGGCTTGGTTGCTTTGCTGCCTTCATTTTTGCTTTTTCCCCAAGGAATCTCAAACTGCAAACCACAATTTCTTATGAAATTAAATAACATCTTCAAGCTGAGCCTCACAAAGTTCTGGCACTTCAGATATTTAAGTTCAAGATTCTCAGACGTTCAGATTTACAATTTCACATTTTCAGATTACAATGAGAATTGCAGTTTTACTGGGATTTTCAGTGGGGTTATTTTACCACTTGCCGTAAATATAATTTTTAGAACTCTGGTTTGGATTCCAGCACTCCCTGCAGAAACGGATCACAATTTGATTTTCACTGAGTGTTTTTCAGTTTGGCTTTAGGAAATTGTCCTGCTGTTGTTCAGGAGAAGCTGTGGTGACAAAATTCCTGTTTCAGTCGTGTTTGTAGTTTCTTCATGTGCACACGTTGGGATTTTGTAACTTGTTCCTGTTCATTGCTTCAGTAATTAAGGAAGGCAACCCAACCAAAAGAGAAAATGAAAATCTTGGTCTGTATCAGCTGTCCTAATCAAAGTTCTCATCCTCCTGAAGACATTAAGTGCAATACTGGAAAGAAAAACATGGATTTAAACCCACAAATTTTAATTAGTGCTGGAATTTGGGATTTGTGCAGGTTAACAACATTTCAGTTGTTCCAAGCAGTCTTTGTTTACAAGGATTTGGCTCCTCTTGCCTAACCTGTGCTCGTTTTTTGGCAGAAGCAGAATTGTGCAGGTGGATGGCAGGGGAGTGTCATCTAAAAACTGGGTTATGTAACGTGATTGATTTCTCTTTTCTGGGCCTGTAGCTTTTGAAATGCTACATTTGCAACAAAAAATGTGAGTAGCTGATCTACTAAATCCATGTTTGAGAGGATTGATGGGTTTTGTATGGAATTGGCTCATTAAACTACGGAATGCTGCTTTTTTTTTTTTCTTTAGGACTTTTCTTTACATCTGGGCAGACCAGAGTTTTGCTAAAACATATTTTTCTGTGCTCTCTTAGCTTTTTTTGCTACTTTATCATCTACAAAGCCACTTTTCCACCCCCACACCCTCAAATCCCTGTGTTTGTGAGCAGTAAATGGTCTCCTGTCATCAGTATTGAATACTGGGTCAGTTGAGGGATATTTATTTAAAATTAGAATTATTAACTATTTTTTACATTGCTCTGTGTGTGTGAACAAAACCATGACAAGACCAATCTTTTTAACATTCCCTTTGTGTCCATTGTGGAGTGGTTTTTAACAGGGAACAAAGGGAGGTCTCACATGAAGTGAGCTGGCCAATTCCACAGCACGTGAAATGTTTCTGCATCTGTTTTATGCTTGTGAAATAGGAAAATAAAAAATAGGAAAATAAAAAACAGGAGAGTACAAAATAGGAAAATAAAAATAGGAAAATAAAGAAAAGGAAAATTACCCTTCTTTATGAAGCACTCAAAAATGACATGAAAAAGCGTTTTTGTACAGCAGCCACCTCATGGCTGTTGATCTCAAGAGTTTAAAAAAATATCTAAAAATAACTTTTGGGCTTGGTGTACATTTTTAACTTGAATACCCAATTTTCTGCACAGGAATCTGAAATACTCCTTGCTGAACTTCATCCTTCTCAGAGGAAATGAAGGTGCTGCCAGCTTTGATCTGGGAAACCTTTGAGCCATAAACAGATTCCCTATAGTCCTTGTGGTGCACGTGCTGGATTTTGAATTTTATTTGAATTTTATTGTTATTTTAACCTATAATGTTAGGTTATAATGCAGTTTTTGCATCAAGAGGGCATGATTTCTTTTTTTTTTTTGGAAGCACTTCAGGTTTGGTTACCTTAATAACAAAAGCAGTCCATTGTTGCAGCAGGAATTTCTGCATCACCCCCTTTTGAGGGACTTAAGTTTTAGGAAGTTTGCTTGGGAGACACCTCATGATGTAATGTGTGCAAATACCTGAATTTGTTAATGTGAATATTTTTGAGGTTTTGTTGTTAGTTTTGTAATATTCTCTCCTGAATCTGGCAAGAGTGATAAGGGTTGAGTTAAACCCTGGTTTTGTGATAAGCCAGCTCATGCCCTAGGTATCTCCTGCCCTCATTTATCAAATCACCCATCCCAAAGGCTGTTAAGGTCACAGAAAAACCAGGAATCTTCCTTGGCTCTCCACAGTGAGTCACGGAGAGAATCGGGGCTCCTTAATCCACTCCAGGCTCCATTCCTGGAGACAAAGTGGTCACAGGGTCTGGCTCACAGACCCTTGAAGGCAAAACTCAAACACTCGTGTCATGAGGAATGAGCTGATTTACAGAAGCACCCAAACCTGGCCTTGCTGAGGGATTGTTAAAATTCCAGCGAACTGAAGCACGTGGAGAGTTCAAACTGCTCTGATAGCTTTGTGAAGCCCTGATCTGCTCGGAGTGGGTGCAGTGGATGTTTTGTGACACAGAGGTTGGGCAGTCCTTCCATTAGAGCTTTTCAGTGTAGCTGAGTTTTCCCAGTGAAACCTGAAGCCCGGAGAGCTGATTTCCAGCGTGTCCTGCGCACTGAGCGCTGGGTTTTGGAAATATGGAAGTGGGAGGGAATTCACTCTGTAGTGCAACCCCCAGGGACAATCCTCACTGCCTCCAAAGGAAAACTTGGAGATCCTGATCCCCACCCCTCACACCCCCATTTGTTAGATGAGTGTAGGAAGAGTTGAGGTGTCTGGGCTGAACATTCCCAGTGAATGACTCCAACTGGATCCCCCGTGGTCCTTACCCCCTTCTCTAACCTTTCTCAGCTACAATTCCATGTGCAGAAAATTTCTCTCTTCTCTGCTGCACGCTCAGATTTGTTTACCAGATGAATACTCAGCCTATTTTAAACTTATTATTAAACTAATATTTTAATATGGCAGTATGGTGACTGTTAGTTGCTAAAGAATCTTATTTATTGAATCTTACTATTCTCAGAAATACCTGAATAAATGGATTAAAGTAACATAGTCACTTTAATTTCACTCTTCTGCTTTATTTTCTTTCTAATGACTGTTAAGAAATGCAAACTCTTACTTCTTTTAAGGGCTTACATAGGAATATGTATTCAGCCTCACCAGTATTTTGGGGTCTGAGGGCCTTGCTGTGAGCTGAAGGATAACTGCATGATCCCTCATCTGGTTTTTTCCCTAAAAAGCTAATTACTGATATAATTAAGGGTCATGGTTTTCTAGCTTCATTTGGCATTTGCAAGCCCTGGGAGCCCTCATTCCCAGGTTTATCCTCACTGGTTGTTGTTGTTTAGAGATGGCAGGGAACATGATGAGGGAGATGATGGAAGTGGCAGCAGGGAAGAATTCCTGCCAGAGCTGGTTGTTCCCACTGCAGAGCCGTTCTTTCTGTTTGCTTTCAGCTCTTGCTGTGTGAGGCACAGGAACATCCACCCTGTTCGTGTGAGCCCTCCACTGCTCACCCATTTCTGTGTACGTTCACCGTGCCGTGGTTCCGGGAGATGAAAGGAAAATCCAGGGGCTGTGGATTGCACTGGGAATGCAGCAGTGATGGGTGAGGTGCTGCAGGGTCACACCGCTTGATTCTGCTTTAGGGGATCTTTTATGTCACAGCTGGATCTTATTTTTCTGCATGGCAAAGCAGAGCAATCACTTGGGACACAACTGCCTGGCAGGTTTTCAAAGATTTCAGAGCAGACAGAGCAGAAAAATGATCTCTTAACTCATCATAAACTCTGGGATATATTTCTTTCACTTCTTTTAATCACTGCTTTACCCTGGACAATTTAGGTTGTGGTTGGCATTACTGAGCCCTGAAGATGTTTTCAGGTTTTTCACACACAGCACAGAGGACCCAGGATACTTCTAAGTTTTGGGCTATGAAATAAAACAACCCAGTCTTTCATAATCTTTCTGCAAATAAGCTGATTTCAGAGGATAACTCTGTTCTGTTATTATCTCCTGTATATAATTCTGTAACTGGAAATCACTTTCCAGAACAGCAGTTCGTAGTCATTTTACTTACACAAGCTTAGTATAAGTTTACCTCCACTCTCACTGTGACTTTTATAAATGGATTTTGTTTTGCTGAATTATAAATTGTATGTGTCTATGCATTGTAACCCGTAATGCCTTTGAAAATCCAGCCTGGATGCTAACGATCAGGGTTTGGAATTATCTCCAAATGTGTTTTGTTAATAATTATGTTGACGTGTGATGTTCAATACTGTGAGTACTGCAGTGTATTATTTCTTAATATTTTTGACTTTTCAGTTAATATACAGTCTATATGTTTTTTATTTAAAACTCATAGAAGAAAACGTGGATATAAAGGTTGTGTTGTGCAATAAACGATTATGATACTGAAAACTGTTGGAATTCTGGCCCATCTGGTCTGCAGCCCCTGCGGTGCCTTTCCTCACCTTCCCTGGGATTTCAGTGTGCTTTGCCTGACTGCAAATGAAAATTGAGACACGAATCTCTGTCCCAGGCTGTTTTACTGGCATTTAATGGCATGAACGACTGTTCCTCATCACTTCCTGAGCAGATGGCACTTGTGCAGTGTGTGCTGCCTCCTCGGGGACACCGACCGCGATCACATCATTCCAGTGATTCCACTTCCATCCTTCCCTCCCGACCCACCCATTCCTGTGACAGAGCACAGGGACGGTCCCAGTAGCTGCTGGGATTGTGTAATGCTCAAAAAGAACCTTTCTGCCTGTGTTCAGAAGCATTTCCCCTCGTTCTGAAGTAATTTCCTTGCTGCCCATCTGTCCTGCTGAAGCGCTCCCTGTCCCACAGGGGGATGTCCGTGCTGAGGAAAAAAAAAAAGAAAAGGGGGAAAAAAAAAAAAAAAAGATGGAAGCCAGCACACAACACCGTGTAACTGAGCATGGAAAGAGGAGTTTGAAATAGCAGCAGGTATTTACCCCGCTGCTGCACAGAGCCCAAAGGTAGCTCCGGGTGCTCGTGTGGGGCCAGGGCCCGGCTTCGGGGCCCTGAGGAGCCGCTGCAGCGTATGGAGAAGGAAGCTGCAGTGTGGGAATTCGCTACGCTGGGAGGGGCAGACACCAAGAAGCAGAGGAGCAGGACTGTGGCTGCGTTCACACCAGCAGCACGGCCGTGTGACAGCCCCGCTGACCCTCGCAGCGGCCGCTCGGCCCCGAGCCCGCCCGGTGCCCCCT
>VYXC01010318.1:661111-682554 GCA_013397175.1 Platysteira castanea | reverse complement strand
GGGGGTGGCCGTGTCCCCCCGGTTATAGGTCGTGCTGAGGGTCCGGGGTCGGTGTCCGCCCCCCGAGGGGCTTCACACCGGCCCCGCTACCGCCTTGGGCCTGGGCGAGGGGTCCCAGGGCCCCGCAGGGCGGCAGCGATCGGGATAAACGCCGGGATAAACACCGGGATATGCGGAAACTTGGCAAACCGCCCTCCTCCTCCGTGTGCAGCTCCTAAAACTAATTTTTATTAGCTGTATATGTATATTTTAATTCGATGGGTCTGTGCCGGTGGTTAGCAGGGTGCAGGTGTCGCTGACAGCTTTGCCACTATGCCCCCCCAGCCTCTTTTCCTCATGAGTTCCTTGTGGATCAAGGAGGTTTTGGCTTTTTTTTTGTAAGTATTGCCGCTGCCCGGCTGAGGATTAAAGTCCTTTAAGGTCAAGCCGGGTGAAGTTTGGAGATTTTTAAGATGCCGAGAGGTGCTTTGGGGGTGCTTTTGTGGGTGTTTGCCTTCCCCCATGTGCAGCTGCTAAAGCTAATTTTTATTATCTATGTATTTTAATTACTTCCATGGGCCTGGGCCGGTAGTTAACAGGGTGCAGGTGTCACTGATAGCTTTACCAATAGTCCCCCACCCCAGCCTGTTTTCCTGATGAGTTCCTTGCGGATCAATGAGTTTTTGGCTTTTTTCCTGTAAGTATTGCCCCGTGTGGCTTCTCGCTGCACAGCTGAGGATCAAAGTCCTTTAAAGTCAAGCCAGGTGAAGTTTGGAGAATACTTAAGATGCTGAGCGGTGCATTTTGGGTGCTCTTGTGGGTGTTTGTCACTGCTCGTAGCACTTTGTGTAGGGTTCAGGTTGTTCCCTTGGAGCAGGGAGTGGCTCAGAGAGGGTGTGAGATACTGAGAGAGGAATGATGTGCCCGAATTACCAAAGAAATTCTCCGAGGGGGTGGCTCAGTGCTGTCTGAAATCCTGCTGCTCTGTGGCAGGGGCTGTGATGAGGTGCTGGGTTATCTTGAGAGGGTTTTACAGGCAAAATTAAACTGGTTTTTTTTTTGGCTGAGGGGGGCCCAGTGCTGGGAATTAGCAGCACTGCATGTTTTGGGGGAAAAGGGTGGCATTCTAGGGGTTGTGATTTAAATCCATGATCGACTTGCCATGCTTTCACTGTTTGGTCTCATTTTGAAGCAGTGAAGTTCCTCACACCAGGACTTTGGGAACTGCACTGAGCTGCTCTTGGTTTTCCAGTTACCCAGCACTTTTTTGCGAGCAATGACCAAACCAGATCAGCAGAGAAGGACGTGGTGTTTTCCAGGAGCAGGGCTTCACTCAGGAGTTGGATGTGCCGGCCTTCTGGACATGGTTACGAAAGTGTTTTTTGCAGCAGGGAGGATTAGGAGGAGAATTGTAGCTCAGTGGAATGTTTTGCTGACCAAGAAAAAGCCCAAAACAACACACAGTAGAAGGGGAGAACAGCCTATAAAGCCAATTATATCAATTCCTAAGACTGCTTTACCCAACAAAGTGATTATAAGCTTGAAGACAGTCCATGATTCTGGTATTTAATTCTGTTCTGTGGTGTTATTTAAGCCAGAACAATCTTTCTCAGCTCCTTTTTTTGCTGTGTAATCCCCAGTTATGCTTGGGGCTTTGTTTTCTGATGATTAGCTGCTTGGGATCTAAAACTAAACTTAGAAACCTTGCTTGTGAAGTGCTGTTAAAATGCCACTTGTATCAAGTCTGGTACAAAGTGTATAAAACGTTTTTTCTCTGAGGTTTTAGGCAACTTAATCTCAGTCTGTGTCCAGGAGACAGAAATTCTCCTGGTCGGCAAGAAATAGAGTGTAGAAGCTGTTTCTCAGGAGATTTGAGCAGTTTTAGCTAATCTTGTTTTTATTCTGAATTCCCAGTCAACCACCACAAAGAGTTTTTAGATGTTTCCTGTGATTTCGTTTAAAAGCAGAGTTGTGAATCACATGGGGATGGCGAGACACAGCCTGGTCATTCACACCGTGGTCATTTCGTGGGGACAAACCAAACCTGTAGCTCCAGGCCTGTGCTGACATTTGAGGGGGAAAACACAACTCCAAGCTGAGAGCTGGAGCCTTGTGGCCAGCAGGATTTTGGAGGTTTGAGGCAGTGGCTGCAATTTCCCCTCCAAATGACAGGAGCCAGCGCTGTGGTTTGTTTGAGGTGGCTGCTCACCCAAGCAGCCACTGTTTCTCTCCTTGGGACTATTTTTTAGCAGCCTGCACTGTTTATCCTCCAACTGCTGTGGCTGAAATCCTATAATTGCAAGAAAAATGTGCATTAAAAGCGTGAACACTGCAAAGGTAACACGCAGCTTTCTTGCCTAATTCCCCAATTGCTTTTGTATTTTCTGTTCACGAGCCTGAGATCATCTTGCCCCACCCTTTCCTTGGGAGGAAATTAGCTCATGGTTAATTACCCTGCTGCTAATTACATGCCTGGGTGTTTAGGGTTACACCTGAATCACGACTCTTTCAGCACGTAGGTTGGTGCTCTTCAGAATTTTGGGGCATTTGCGTCAGTGCTTCTTTGGAATAAATACATTTTAAGGGCACTTTTCCATTGGCAAAATACAAAATACACCTTAACTCCATCCGTGCACCCCTCAGTTTTTGATGCACTTTCTAACCTACCTTATAAATCTGGTTCTAGTAATTAAAGTTGTTGGCTGCGGTCTTGATTTGAATTGTGATGGAATATTCAGGCACCAGTAAAATGTGAAACAACAGCCATAAATGTAAGAATTTCGTGTTTGGAGACCTCCCTGGTTTTCTTTTTTCTTTTTCCTGCTTTAAAATTCCATTTTTGGGGATGGCCACCAATGACCAGAGAGCTGCAGTGAGTGATCCTTCATTGTGAGCACTCTTTGGAGCACTTTGGTCATTCACACCGTGGTCATTTTGGTGGTGTTGAATTAGGGGAATTCAAGTTGTTCGTTAAGTGCTGCTGTGACTTTTGAAGAGCTGAATCACATTTGCTTCAGCCCAGTGAAAAGACTGCTGTAGGTTGTTGCCAATGGTTGCGTTAAGATTTTTTTTTTTTTTTTTGGAGAAAACTTAATTTTAGGGAGTGAAGAAAAAACCCAAACCAACAACAAGAAGAAGAAGAAACCAAAACATTCCCACAACCCAAACCTGCCTGTTCCCAGTCTGTGTTTTCCTGGCTTTAGAGACATTTAATTAAGTCGTTACCAATACTGAAACTCATTTATGGCACTTCACTTATAGAATTAAAGTTACTCTTTAATTTCCAGCGTTAGTTTGTGGAGTTTAAAAACTGTTCTTCACAGCTTGTAATAATTATGAATTGATTGCAATTAGCCAATACTGAGGGTGTTTGATTGATTAAGCGAGACCCTTTCTATTCAGCTTTGAATATGAGCTTTTCCAGCCAGCTCTTGTCTCAAAGGTGACCTCAGCAATCCACGACTAATAAATAGTTTATGACCCAGCTGATATCTCCTCAAAATCTGCGCTGATAACAAAGGTACCTGCCTGCTCCGTCCCTGGCAAGGAAGGGAGGTGGAAAAGAACCAGAAAAACAAGCTGGGGATGTTGGAGCCCGTGGTAAATCCGTGCTGCTCCTAAACCATCTCCCACCCAGTGCTTTTCCCCAAGCCAAAGCTGTGTCTGCAGTCTGTGTGCTGAGGAAATTGTCTTGTGTTTCTTGCTGAAGAGAAGGTGTTATGTAAGTTTAGTCTTTCATGTGTGCATTAAATCAGCCCTGGGTGACAGATCTGATCTGGATTGAAGGAGCCCCTTTTTTCCTAGCACATAAAAGCTAAGGATGCATCTGCTCTTTGCTGTGACTGATACCTGATTTAATAGGTTTAATGTGAATTTTTCTGGTTATTTTGCAAGCTGGTCTTAGTGAAAATTAGAATTCAGCATTTTGCTGTCACTGACCTACAAAAGGTCCAAAGTCCTGGAGGAGTGATTGCTGCTCCTTCAGTCCCCTTTGTGGAATACTGACAAAAACAGCCTGGGGATTTATGGGCTTGGAACAAAATTCATGTTTCCTGTGTCTTAACTCTGTGTTGTCTTAGTAAATGTTAGAAGGCAGATCAAAGTAAGTGACAGGGAAAGTGGAGTGGCTTTCAGCCAGAATATTTTGCAGAAAAGTTGGTTTTACTGGTTTGGGTTCCTGGGGTGCTTCCCTGGTGGTGGGAATTGAAACCCTGCAGTGTTTGCACCCTTGTTCTCAGTTTCAGCTCTACAGAGCTACAGAGGGCAGGCAGCTGCTTTGTCCTTCCTGAAAAATACTCCGTGACTTCCCATTTTCTGAAGGGAGAGCTGGGATTTATTGGGGGTTCTTCTTGGATGACAAACTTGACAGGAAAAATCAAGGGATGTGAGCAAGGATGAGAAGTCTGTGAGTCGGTGTTGCCCTTCTTTTAAGGTGTTTGCTGTAAACATGTGAATAAAAAGAAAATTTAGGCACAGCAAGAAAAATGTGTTGATAGGAAGATGTATTTGAGCATAAATTGCATTAAAGCGAGTAGAAAGCTAATTTTGAATCAAACCACAGTGATTTGGGGATTTTTTTCATCATTACAGAGCTACTGTGAGATGCTCTAAAGAAGCTGGAGCAGATCTGATCTGTCATTAGAGACCTTTGATGTGCAACCCTGCAGACAGACCTGACTTAACGTGAATCATATGCCTCGTTTCCTCTGGATTTCAGTAGAATTGGGAAAAATAAAGCTGGACATGCAGAACATGGAGCTTCAGCCTGGGAATTCTTGTGGCAGGAAGAGAAGGAGCATTTTGGTGTCCACAGCCAGCAGTGTGGACAACCTTTCCAGGCTGTGATTATCCCAAATAAATCCCTCAGGAGCCACACACGGTGTGTGAGGTGCACTTCAAAGATCATAGAAAAGGCTTGGGTGATTTCCACATTTCCATTTCAGTGGAGAACAGGAGGCCAGAAGCTTTTGCTTGCAAATAAATAACATTCAGTAAAGGCATTTTATAAATTATTAACTTAAGTTTAAGAGCCCATTCTTTTTCTAAACTCTTCAAAGGGGTGTTGCTAATTAACACAGATATTAAGGTGTGATGAGGTCTAGTCCTGGCACAGAAATGCTCAGAGGAAGGTCCAGTCCCGTGCTGGTTTGTGAGGTGTCATTTCTGCCTTCCCTGATGAGATTCACAGCAGAGCCATTTGAAACACTCACTAAGCCAAGCAGTGGGTGAATAGATTTTAAATTACATTACATTTTTGCTCCTGGCAGGGAGATGTGGTGCTTCTTGAAGGGCTTTAACGGGGATACAGGAGATGCAAGAAGGATATTTGGTACAAAGCACCTCTCCAAACTGTACCAGTTAATGTTATTTGTGATCTCCTGGTACTTCACTGTATTTCTGGATTAGATTTTTTTTTTAATGTGCAAGTTTGTTACCTTCCTTACGTTTTCCTGACTTCTCGGTGGGCAGGTGGTGTAAAGCTGTTTGGAGTTGCCTGCTCTCCAGCTCCAGAAAAACAACAAATTTGTTTTTTTTCCTTTGAATTATGTTAGAAGCAAGCTTTGAACAGGTCATGCATTCAGGGCAGGAGGGAAAATCAGAGGTCTGACCGTGCAAAATGTGTGGTGTGACTGTGCAAATGCACTGAGGAGGTGATTGTTGGATAAGGAATGATCACCTTTAGCTGGAGTGGGGTGGGAGGGAGAGAAGGGAATAGAGAAAAGGGGGAAAAAGCATTTTGGACAGTCAAAACTTCCAACAAAACATTTTTGGGTGTGTGAGATTGTAATGTAAGCAGCGATTTAGTTGCCAAAAATCAATTTGAGAGGGTTTTTTCCCCAGTTTATCACAGATTCAGTTTACCACAACACGACTTGTTCTGTTCATTAAAATATTAACGCTGACCTGCAGAAATTGGATGGGAAACTTTGATTTTACAACCACGGCCCTTTCTGTTCGAAGGGAGCCGAGGTCTGTGCTTTGTGAGACTCCTTCCTGTGGATTCAGGGTGACCTCCCTTGGTCCCTGCAGCTGAGTGAGCTCTGCAAACACTCGCAGGGAGGGGAGGGCCCTTGACTTTGCAGCTCTTTGCAGCCCTGCTTTGCTTACCCTGGGCAGAGCTGCTGAGCCTGGACACTGAGCAGAGCTTTATTTTTAGTTCTGGTGTACACACGGGACGCCAGAGGGAACGCTGGCACTGTGGGGGCAGAGCTCTGTGGGCACAGAGGTGATTTTTGTGCCTCTCTGGAGGGGGTGGAAGTGCACAAGTGGCAGAGGAGCTGTGCTGTGGCTTTCAGGTGTTGGGTAGGGAGGGAAGCAGGGTCAGGTATTTCATTCTACTCTAATTTTCAAACCAGTGTCTGGAACATGATGATTCTTACTAAGAACAGACACCTGAATTCTTGAAATCATTGCAATTGCAAAGCTGTTGGAGCTCTGCTGTGGTGGGTGACAGGATTTTATAGGGTTTTGTTTCCTTGGGTGACAGAGATCCCTGTAAAAGTTCTGTGAAGTTTGTGTTATGAAAATGTTTTTATTTATTGTTTCTTTGTGGTTTGCAGTGAAAACATTGATCAGCTTTCAATGAAAACATGGAAAACTTCATGTGAATGGCAATGAAACACTTTATGCATATTTTTTGCATTTTTTTCTAGGACAGGCACCTGCAGTAGAGGTCTCTGACCAAAATACTGCTGCAGCTTCTGCCTTTAGGAAGTGGTCCTGACACTGAATCAGTGAAGAGTTTCAGGCTTTTGCTTCCCCTTTCTTTTCAGAATTGTTGCTCAAGGACATGAGTGATGCTCTGGGAATGGCCTGAGTGTGCAAACCCTGCCTCTGTGCAATTCCTGCCCAGGCTCTGCAGCTGACACGCACTGAAAGTTGAATTTCTGAGCTCTGAGGTGCTGGCAGCCAGGAGCTCACACTCAGACCTTCCTTGAGAAGTCAGGAAATGAAACCAAAAGATTTTTGTGAAATCAGTATATTTATGTCTCTCGGTTATTTCTGCATATGGGAATGAAGTAAAGCTCTCAAATATTTAAAATATAGGGGGTTTTTTTTTCGTTTTGCTCTGCAGCAGCACAGTATTTTCTGTCAGACTTTTCAGTGGGAAAGAAAATAAAGTATTCAGCTGCTCTCCCATCTATAAAAATGAGAACACATGGCTATAAATGATGTCATTAAGAAATTGATTCCCTTAATATGCATGTCTCTACAATGGAACTATTTTTAGGTTATTTTTAGAAGCTCATTATTTCTTTCAAAAATAGAGAAGTGGAAGAAATCTTAATACTTATATAGATAAGATGGAATATTTAATCTGTTCCCCCCTCAGAGAAAATAATGTGTTTCCTGTTACTTTGCTTAAAATAACTTGATTGGATTAATGGGAAATGTTAAACATTATCAGTCTGTTAAAATGGATAATTGAGCTTGGAACAAAAGAGCTGGTTCTTCCTGTAGTAGCAAACTCTCAGTGGCAGTGACGTTTGTGCATATTCCATCTGTTTCACTGGATGATCCAGAGAAGAGTTTGGGTTGAATTTCAGGGAAAAGAAGAGAACTCTGGCTCAGTCACTGATGTTCTTCAGTTTGAGAAAATCCCTTCTCCTCTTGCTTTCCATACGTGGCATCTCTGGAATGGCAGAGAGGAAAAGGGGCTGGATTTACTGGACAAAACCTTGCTGGCTATTTCTGCTGTGTCAGTATTGCAACCCAAATGCTAATATTCTAATACGCACACCTTAACCTTGCTGATGCAGATAATCCTGTGCTGCTTTTCTCCTAAAATGACTCCAGCATTTCCCAGTGGAACCAAGGAGCTGGGATGCCTTTGGGAGGGAGCTGGCGTGTGGGATGGGTTCTGGCAGGCAAGGAAAGGGTAGGCTGGATGCTTGCTGGATGCTCCAAGACAGGCTTGGCACAGTGCTGGTGTAGGCAGGAGGATCTTTATGTTGCAGTCACTAAATATAAACCCCTCAAGGCTGTGCTGTGTGCAGGCAGCCAGTTTAACTCTACTGTGGCTTGGAGGAAGTGGGGATGAGCCTGTCCACGTGTTGGTGTGTCCAGCTGGAGTAGCTGTGATTCTTTACTGTGCTCTGGAGACACTTTAAAGGCCAAAGATCCCTTCCCTAAAGCCTCACCAGATCCCTTTCCCTAAAGCCTCACCAGCGTGGTTCTTTGCAGGCCCAGTCTTGTTAGAACACAATCCATTCTGTCTTTTATTTTCTCCCTTCATTGGTTTTTGGAACTTTATTTCTTTTTCCCCTCCACTGCTTTGTGCTTTTGGCTGTCAGAACAAGGTGCTGGTGAGAGCAGAGCCTTGGCCCTCTGTCCCCTGGCTGTGGGGCTGTCACTGCTGCCCTGGGCCACTTTCTGGAGCTGTGTGCAGGTCACAGCCCTGCAGAGATGTGCTCATGCTGCCCCTGGCTCTGGGGCTCGTGGTTATGTAACTGCGCCCTTCCTCCCGTGGCATTCATTTGGTTGCTATGGAGCTGTTAAATAATTCAAGCAGGTGACTCCTTTCTAAAGGCAAACCTTCAGAAGAAGTGGTTTCTAGCAGGCTGGTGCCACATTTCTGTCTTTAACCCTTCTCCTCTTCCGCCAGGAGGAAAATGAACCTGAAATCGGAGCGCAGAGGAATCCACGTGGATCAGTCGGAGCTGCTGTGCAAGAAGGGCTGTGGTTACTATGGCAATCCTGCTTGGCAGGGATTTTGCTCCAAGTGCTGGAGGGAGGAATACCACAAGGCCAGGCAGAAGCAGATTCAAGAGGACTGGGAGCTGGCAGAGCGGTAAAGAACCTTCTTTCTTCCTTCAGGGTGACTCCACCAAATACTATTCCTGCCTCCCGTTTCCCTGTCCCGTTTGCTCTGGCTCAGGCTCGTCACAAGTTCTCCAATTCGACCTTTCCAGCAGGAATTAAAACCTTCCTTTTGATGCAAAGATGGGTATTTATGACATTCTAGTGTAAGAGGTTTGAAAAGAAAATCTGGGAAGTAACAAATGTCAACACAGCCCCACCTCCCAATGAATACTTTGGCCTAATTTGCATATGCAAATCTGTATTTCTATCTAGCACTTAAGGGTCAAAGGAACAGTTTTGATTCAAATATCCTCTGGAGCTTCTGGAGATGGCTTGGGTATAGCCAGCACCATGGTTTTACATTCCAGCTGCTGATTTAAAAACTGGATTTAGCCTTGTCTGTGGTCATTCTTTTAAACTGCTGGGTTAAGCCCAAGAACATCAGAGCTTTAGCTGTACTAATTTAGGTAATTGTCTAATCACTTATTTTCTGCAAAACAATGTAGTTTTCCTCATGTGATAAATGCTTGACCCTGAAAATGGAAGATGTGTTTTCAGAGGTTGGCAGCACAGAGGTCATGTCATTGTTTTCCTCTGCCATAAATGTCTTAAAGAGTTAATAAAAACTTTATTATTAGGGCAGATAGTTACGCTGCCAGTCCTGGAGAATCTCTGAAATAAAATGGAGTATTTAAGGAATTCTTTAATAAGTAGCTGGGAGATGCTAAAGGCACAGATAAGCTGTGATTGTTTGTTGCAGTGAACAGACAGCTCTGATAAGATACAATTCCTGCCTCAGGAGATTGCAGATCCAACACTATTCATGGTCCATCCTGAGCTGGGTGGATGGTTAAAGACAATTGCTCAGCCTTCCAGCATCTCGAAGGGTGATACCATGTAACCTATTTTAATCCTCCTGCATAGGAGGATAAAGGTTGTGGGATTGGTGAGTTTGCCCTCCTCTACTTTAGATTAAAAGCTGGGCTTGGTCTTTCAAAGTTTGCCTCATTCATTGAAGTTTATCTTTACCGACACTTTGGAAACAGATTATGACAACAATGATCTATTTCCCAAAATATTTCTGAGATTGGGACAGGGTGTTTTGCTTTTGTAAGATGGGGAAGGACTGCCTGTGGTAAGTTCCCCACAAGTTGGGGAACTCCCTGTGAGGCAGGGAGGAAGGCAAAGAATCTGCTGCTGGAAATCCTCACCTGTGCCTTTAGAGAATTCAGGGCTGTGCCATGAGGGGAAGGTGACAATGCTTAAACCTCAATTTTCTCCTTTTTGACCCCACTATTTAACCCTCCCTCACCACCCTGAGCTTTCCCTCGCTTTTACCACTGCAGCATGGAGAGGGTGGGTGTCCTGCTGTGAGGGGAGACATGGCAGGAAGCAAGGAAAGAAGATGGGCAGAGGAAAGAACTAAGATGTCAAACGAGTAATTAATGATTCCACAGGAAATCAGCTTATTTCAGCACTTAAATCAGACCTGATTTTTCTCATTCCAGGCTCCAGCGTGAGGAGGAGGAAGCCTATGCCAGCAGCCAGAGCACCCAGGGGGCACAGTCCCTGACCTTTTCAAAGTTTGAGGAGAAGAAAACCAATGAGAAAACAAGAAAGGTCACTACTGTGAAGAAGTTCTTCACTGCTTCCTCCAGAGCAGGAGCTAAGAAGGGTAACTCTCCTTTGCTTTTCGTACATTTTAAATTAAAAAGTGTTTTTGACAGATATGTTGTTCTAAAAGGCAGATTAATGCTCTGTGCTTTGAGTTTCTAAAGTTGGAATAGTGATGCTTCTGAGAGTGATTGTTACTGAAAACGCAGAAAAATGTGAGTGATGCCAAACCATCTTTTCAGTAGAACAGTGCACTGCTAAACCTGTGTTTGTATGTTACTGTACAAGAGTTCTTCCCCTAAACAGCATAAATGTGTTCCTGGTGGTGCTCTGGCACTGTGCTGCTGAGGGGAAGTTCCTTGTTCCTCTGGCACACATTCCAGCTCAATTCCTGAGTCAGCCACGGAGTCATACCAGGATTTAGGGCTGGAGGGGGAATTCCTGCTGGAGAGAACAGCAGAGAGGGTGCTGGCTGTCAGTCACCTCCACAAACTGCTGTGTCTGAGTGTGACAGAAACCCTGAGAGAAAAGAGCAGCTGATGCTGCCAGAGTGCCTCACTCTGACACCTCACCGGGAGATTTTGGGATGTGTGAGCAGAGTGCCTTGAACTGCACGTAGACGTGAGGCTCTCAGTGTTTGTGTGTGGGCTGGGAATATCGAGTCTGGGCTTGGCTGAGTGTTTGTTCTCCAGAATGTGTTACAAGCAGCAGTGATGAGTGGCACTGCTGGCTTTGCATAGCAATAGCTTCCACAGGGGAAAACTGGGAAACGCTGGGCTGTGGAGGAGGAATTCCAGAAGGAAAACCAGCATTAATCTGTCTTAACCTTAGAGGCGATGCATTAGTTTGAAATTCAGCATATTTTTTATTAGAGTTATCGTGGTGCATGGCAGCAGCTTCCTACATGAGGCATTCATTCACCTGTGTGTTAAACTTTTTTTTAAATGTTCATTCTTCTCACTTCCCATCTTTTCTTTTTTTATCCCTCACCACCTGTCCTGCCACGCTCCCACTCTCGGTGCCTTGCTTGCTTTGGCCTTTTATTTCAGCAGCTCAAGAGAAAACCCCTAAGCAAGGACAGCTTGGGAGGGAGAGAAATGCTGATAACATTCTCAGGGATTTGAAGGAGATTTTTACTCCCTCCTGGGAACTGGCTTCCCCTTCTGAAGGTAATGCAGCACAGCCTGGGCAAGCTGTCTGCCTGGTTTTAGTAAGCTTAGCTCTTAGCTGGGCTTTGCAAAACACAAACTAGGGTTGTGCCAGTTGTAACTCGTGCTCTTCAACATGAAGATGGCAAAAAAAGCAAGTCCAGCATCCTGAGGAGATGTCAAATCTCTAAACCAATCCCTTGTTCTTTATAGGAGTAAAGCTGAAGCTTCTTTGAGCTCCATTTTCGGATTAGGATCAAAAATTAAGAATTTTGTAAGAATTAACTGGATCTTGCGCTTTGTGTTTTTATCAAAAAAAGCATTCCTGGTTGCTGTTACCAATCTGATCATTGTGAGTTGAAACCACTGAAGTTGGCACTTCAAGAACTTTGGCATTCTCAAAACATCTCCAGGTGTTTGTTCCATAAACCAAGAAGAAAATTTCCTATCAGAAGACACTGGTTTCATTTAAACCAAAAGGACACCAAACCCCTTGATGCAAACAGCTTTAAGAGCTCATCCTACCTTATTTGTTTGCAATCCTGACTTGTTCTGCTGGCTAAAGAAATTGGAAGATGTTTATTAAATTCCAGGAAGATGCTGAATGGCTGTGTGTAACAGAGCTGATGGCAAACCCTTTTTCACATTCCATGCTTGGACTGGGCTCCGTGGCCATGGCACAACCATAGTGAATCCCTGGAGTGCTCCTGCTCTGCTGTGACAAGTGGCTTTCCTGTAGAGAGATTTAAATATTAATAATATTTATTCTTTGTGAAGCTGATCCTTCCTTAACTCTTCCCATGCTCGCTCCTGGCGTTTTGGCATTTTCTTCTGCTGGGTTCTCTTTAACTTGTTGGAATTTCTTGGCTGTAATCAGCTTCTTTTTAGTTAGACTGAATTCCCTGAGAGCACAGGACAAACCTGAGAGTATTTTGTTGCTGGAAATACATTTGTTCCTGCAGTCCTTGGTCATCAGTGCAGATTAATTCTCCTTAAATCAGGATTTCAGCTCAGAGGTTAATGAAGCTGTAACTATGAGTAGTTCTTGGTGTAACTCAGGAGTATTTAATTCATTCTAAACTAACATTCACTTTTTAATGCTTAATATTAATCTGCCTCAGAGTTGACTACATCTCTCTAGTAACTAAACAACAATCTATTTTGAATTTGTGAGTGAAAAAATTATATTCATATTCCTTAAGGTCAAATAGTGAAATGAGGCTCATTATTTTTGTAAGAGAGTGAACTCATTGTTGAAGGAAGTAAATAAACCTTCAGCTGTACTGTGAAAAGAGATCAGTGATTAATCGTGGAAGAAATAGCTGATAATTCTGCCCTTCTCTTTGTTTATTATTTCAAAATAAGCTTTCTGTTTCTCTGATGTTAAATGCGACAAATTTAATTGATGGCCACCCCTCAGCTGGAATCCTGTGTAGGATTTGGAATTCACTGCAGTGAGTTGAGGTATAAAGGCAGTGGAAGGAAATCCCCTCTGGAAGAGTGTCCTTGTGTAACTAGAAAGGAGTTGGATTTGCACTCTCTATCTCAATTGCTGCAGTTGGAATTTAAATATTTGCAAAACCTTTTCTGTTCTCAGCAGTTAAATACCAGAAGTGTTCTGGTGGTGCCTGACCAAGTTATTCCCCAGGGAAGGCTGTGCTGAAGTGTGGAGCTTTGCTCAGAGGAGCAGAGTTTGTTACTCACTGGGTGACACAGCTTTGGGTTTTCTGTAGTGCTGGATCTCTTTAAAAACAAAATAACAACCAGAAAACCACCAATAAGCTCCCTCAAATCCAAATTAAACCAACTTCAACATATTAATCCCACTTATTTCTTCTTTGTTTGGAGTTCTGCATGCTTGTTGAAAGCAGGATTTCTGTGCATGTGAAGTGTTTGCAGATTGAAAGCTGGGTTTGTCTCGTGCTGACCATGAATATTTTCATGTTTTCTGTCTCTCTGCTGCTTGCTTCTCACCACGTTCATTTCCACCACCTCTGTTCAATCCCTCCATTTCCAACAGCGCTGGCTGGCAAGCTGAAAGGTGGGTGAACTAAACGTGGTTAGGGAAGGTACTGGAGCAGCACAATTAACTTGGACCTTGGAAAATGTGATGTTTTTGTGGGAAACCCCCCCCTGGATGCAGCTCTGTCAACTTGCAGTGGGTGTTCCTTCAGCAGAACTGCCCTGAGCTGCTGGGAGCCACTTGTGTCGGTGCGAGGAGTGTAGAGGCCAGGGAAAGTGGGGAAACCACCCCATTATCTTAAGGAATCTGCAGAATCCCATCTGAAAACCTTAACTGGAGATATCTGACCTGGGAATGGCAGTGAAAACCCAAAAGCAGCCCCGTGTTGCAGTCACTTCTGATAGAAGGCCATTAGTGTAACTGGGGGTGTGGCTCCTGATGTTCCACCTGAGTGGGAAAATCAGTTTTCCTGGAGTTGTGTGCAATAATAATTGCTGTGTTTAATAATATCCAGCATTTCCCTGGCAAAGCTGGAGAAATAAATGACCAATTGTCTGCACAGCTGAAAGGAACCGACTTGAAATGATAAAACCTTTATGCATTCATCCAGCAGTGTAAAAAACCTGATCTGTTGTGCCCCGAATTTTCCCAGCAGAGATCCAGGAGGCCAAGGCTCCCAGCCCTTCCATCCACAGGCAGGCCAGCATCGAGACAGATCGAGTGTCCAAGGAGTTCATCGAATTCATCAGGACATACCAGAAGCCTGGCCAGGATATCTACAAGCAGTGCAAACTCTTTTTGGACACCATGAGCCATAAAAGGGTAAGCTCTGCATGGCTCCTGCATAAATAAAATATTTACTCCTCCTGAATAAAATCGGAGAATCGGGGAGAGAAGGAGGAAGTGCTGCACTTGTTCCAGCGGTTTGGATTTTATTTGGAGTGTAATGAGCCTTCAGCTGATGGGATTTATCAAATTAAGATCTGGGTTTTGTTTCTTTTTGGTGATGTGGGAGCAAAGCATCCTTCCAACCCCAAAGCTCTCCTTTGCATACCAGAGAAATTAGTCCTGACTAAATCTCACATAAATGAGTCTGTTCTGCAATATTCTACACAAACAGGACTTGTGGAAATTATAAGATTTCACCTGGTGAGATTTTAGATATCACAGCGTGGTTTGGGTTGGAAAGGACTTAGAGATCATCTGGTTCCGTGGGCAGGGGCACCTTCCACAGTCCCAGGTTGCTCCAAACCCCTTCCAGCCTGGCCTTGGACACTTTCAGGGAGGAGACAGCTTAAACCTAAAAACTTCTAAAGGTAATTCAGCATCAACCCACCCCTGTCCTTTTATTTGGGGAAGGGGAATTTGACCGTGCTGCTTTTTTTAATAGGAAAAAAGGGTTACATCTTAATTTTCTGTTTAAAAAAAAAATCAATGTGCTTGAAATATTCATCAGTCTGTGGTGCCACCTATGGTTGGAATGAGTCAGAATTCAGCATAACTTCTTTTTCATCCCCTTCTTCTCCCTTTCCTATTTAGTTCCTCAAATTATCTCCTCACAAGTTCTCACAGAATTTTACATTCCCTCTACTTTGAAATCTTCTTGAACTTTTATTTCTTTTCTTTTAGATCTGTTTGTTCTGAGCAGAGAGTTTATGAGAACAGTGTGGATTTATTATGGGCTTCAAGCACTGAAGGTGTTCTCCTTTCCTACTTCAGTCTTCTCAAAACCTGGGAGTTTTTACTAGGCATAAACCAGGCCTAAAACCCAGTCTCAGCAAGAGCTGAGACTTTTGTGTTCAGAGCAGTGTCCAGCTTCTGGCCTTAGAGAATTCAGAAATCAAATTCTCCCCCTGCCTTTTTTAATGTATGGTTCTATTCATCCATTTAATGATGAAAATTGCCTTAATTAACTTAATTTCAAACCTTCACACCCCTGGTACATTCTTCAGGAGCTCAGTTTCACAAATAACACTGTGAATATATTTCACAGCAACTTTATCATCAGAATGTGTAGATTTCCCTTTGAATAACTGGTGTTCTTGGGGGTTTTATAGACTATAAATTGTCTTTTAAAAATCAGAGGTTAAATAGGGACAGACATTCTGCCTGGTCTGAGCTGTTTTGTCAGTGCTCCTCAGGGATGTGCCTGGGGAAAAAGGCATTGCACCTGTGCAACATCCATTTGTCCAGCAAATAAATACAAATCTTTCACCTATTAAAGAACCAGTGTTGGCTTCTCCTATTTTTAGATAAAATTGAGCCACTATAAACACCTCTGATGACACCTTTGCATTCTCAGACTGTTACTGCAGCTGGACCCTTGCCTTAAACCAAAACAAAACATGAGGGGTTGCTGCCAGCTCCTCCACACTCAATCCTTGTTCTCTTGCAGGATTTAAGCATTGAGGAACAGTCTGAATGTGCCCAGGACTTCTACCAGAATGTAGCAGACAGGTTGCAGACACGTTGGAAAGGTACCGAGTTCTTCTTCCTCCTCTTCCTGTTCCAAAAGCAACGATGGAAAACTAAAGCCTCTTGAATTTTCAGTTGAAGCAAAACATTCCCAGCTTTCAGAAATGCTGGGAACAGGTTCTGGTACCAGAGTTAGAAATGTTCCCAGCAGCACCAATTTTAGGAAGTTTTGCTGTCCTAAATATTGGCTTTTATTTAAATATTTTAAAAATATTTTGGAGTTTTTTAAAGCTTTCTCTTAAACTCTCAGTGGAGTTCTACCCATTATATTTTCACTTCTCATTATATCCATTTATGAACTCAGGTTGCTTTGAATGTGTAGTGTTGATCTGATGATATTGGGATTAAACTGGATTAAACCTTCCAAAGAGCCTGGAATATTTCATTTGTGGGATTTGTCCCTTTCAGTGCCCCCTGAAAAAGTGGAGAAGGCAATGGATGAGGTTGAGAAATACATCATGACTCGACAGTATAAATATGTTTTTTGCCCTGAGACAACTGATGATGAGAAGAAAGACCTTGCTGTCCAAAAAAGGATCAGGTAAGGCTTGAAAGGAAAAATAACTGAGCAATCCCTAATTTTGTAAATGAGCTCTGAATCAACCATGTTAATAAACCTCATTTTCCATGCTGTGCACAGAAAAATGGCTCATTAACCAGCAAGGGTTAAAAACCACTTTATTTAAAATACAGAAGGAATGAATAGGTGGGATAATGACAGCCACTACACTGGGAAAATTGGTTTGCTTTTGTTAAATTACAGCCAAATTTTTTTTTTTTTAAAAAGGAGTGTTTTCTCTGAAAATAAATTACTTCAGTGGAATAAACTGGGTTATGGCTGGAATAATGCCTCGTTCACACAAAGCACTGCTTGTGCCTGGAGCTCAGGAAGCAGCTGGTGTCAAACACCTGGCTGGCAGTGGCACCGAGGAGTTTAACCCTTCTTTTCCTGTCGCAGGGCTCTGCACTGGGTGACTCCCCAGATGCTGTGTGTTCCTGTCAGTGAGGAAATCCCAGAGGTCTCCGACATGGTTGTAAAGGCCATTACAGGTTTGTGAATGATGAAGTTTGTATTTACAGCTTTAAATTTCACCTCTCTTGCTTATTGAGATTATTTTTGCTGTCATCAGGGGAGGGGTCCAGGCTGTTAAATGTGGGTTTGGACTGGAATTTCATCCATGGAGCAAGGATAATTTTCCACACTGAAATGTTTAGGCTTAGCTGATCTACTGAAATACTCCCCTACAGATAGAAATGATACAATATTAATATCACCCAGCAAATCCTGCTTATTCAGTGTCCGATTAATACAATTTGAATGATTTCAGGACTTTTTTTTCCCTCACAGATATCATTGAGATGGACTCCAAGCGTGTCCCTCGGGATAAACTGGCCTGCATCACCAAGTGCAGCAAGCACATCTTTAATGCCATCAAAATCACCAAAAATGAGCCAGCCTCTGCTGATGATTTCCTGCCCACCCTGATTTACATCGTGCTGAAGGGGAACCCCCCACGCCTGCAGTCCAACATCCAGTACATCACTCGCTTCTGCAACCCCAGCAGGCTGATGACTGGAGAGGATGGATATTATTTCACCAACCTGGTGAGTGCTGGAGGAAGGGTGGGCTTGGACAGCAAGATTTGTTGATTTGGAGGTAGGAATTGCCAGCGAAGGGAAACATAAAATTAATCTTCAAGCATAAATTAAAATGAATCTTTAAAACAGTGGTTGGGGTTACTTAGAGCACAGCCAGTTTTATCTCTTCTCTCTTTCTTCTCTGCTGTCCAAACCAGAGCTTTGCTTTCTTTTTTTAAAACTTCAAACCCTTTGTTTGAAAAGTCTGATGTTAAGACTTGGGTGTATTTTTAAGCTTTAAGGAGATCAGGACTTTCTGTTCCTCAAACCCTGAGTTTGGGCTGTGCAGATGTTCCAGATGCAAAGTTCCCTCTTTGAGCCCAGGAGAGTTTCTTGAAGGCACTGCAGAATTAGGCCATTAATGTGTGGAGGTAAACAGGTTTTTTACAGCTCCTCCAAGCCACATTTATTGGTGTGCTCTGCGTTTTATCATAAAGAATCCTTGAGGGAAATTACAGAGTTGAATGAAATACTTGGAATGTTAAAAGTTCATTCCAGTAGGAGCAGAGCATCCACAAAGTGAGCTGGGCTTTGACATTCCTTCCATCAGGAAATGAATTAATCAATTAATCTGCATGGCAGATCTCTGCTGATCAGATAATTAATTATTAATTCAGTGGTCCTGTCTCCTTGCCATGTTCCTGCTGTTCCCTCACCTCCTGAACACGGGGACCCTGAGGTTTGGAATGTACCTTGTCAGCTCAGTTTCTGATTTCTTCAAACTTGGGGGGAGAGGAAAGAGTTGTATGAGCTGTCTGATAAAATCAACTTCTGGAAAAGCTCATTTAGGACAGAAAAAAATATTTAAAAATCAGTTACTGGTGTAAGAAGAGGAAAACAAATACATTTTAGTCTGTGGTGATTCCAGCCTTGCAGTGGTGCTCTCTCTGTTTTATTTGCAGTGCTGTGCTGTGGCCTTCATTGAAAAACTGGATGCTCAGTCTTTAAATCTGAGCCAGGAAGATTTTGATCGTTTCATGACGGGCCAGACCTCCCCAAAAAAGCAGGAATCTGACAGTTTTTCCCCTGATGTGTGCCTGGGGGTGAAGCAAATGTGCAAAAGCTTAGACCTCCTCTCTCAGTTGAACGAGAGACAGGAAAGAATCGTCAGTGAAGCCAAGAAACTGGAGAAAGACCTCATCGATTGGACTGACGGGATCACCAAGGAAGTGGAGGAGATTGTGGAGAAATACCCCTTAGAAATAAAACCAAAAAGTCAAGCCTTAGCAGCCATTGACTCTGAAAATGTGGAGAATGACAAGCTGCCCCCACCGCTGCAGCCTCAGGTTTATGCAGGATAATTCCCAGGGGCAGCTTGGAAAAGCAGCATTATCCTCACCTATTTCCTAGTTGGGAAGGGAAGGAAATTTAAGGCTAAAAAAAAAATACAAAACAAAAACATCAGATGAGCTTAAATCAGTACATTTTTAAAGGTACTTTTTTTTGTTTGTTTTTCTTTTTGGTTCGGTGTAACGAATTGTATTTATTTTAGTCCAGTAGATTTCTATTTAGGCTTTTGTGGGATTTTTGAACTGAATTTCAATTTTCTACACAAACTGGTGTCATTTTTAAGCAACACTAGTCCATTGACATCTCTCCTGAAAGCTTCCTTCTACGCATGCACTTAATTGTTTTTAATAATTAGTTTAACTCGAAGCCAAGTTCCAGCAGCAACTCCAAAAGGTACCAGTGTTAGTCTGAACTTATTCTGTAGCTGTAAAGATGAACTATATATTGTAAAATATGTAAAATTGTAAATAGATTTCCAATCTAATGTCTCAGCTGTGCATGAGCTCTCGTGTGAGTGAAAATGATCTCAAAAATGTTCATTTTAGCACCTTTCAGTTCCATCATGTCGTGGTAGAAAGGCAAAAACGAGTTTGGATTACCTAGAGGGGAGAAGTGGTGGTTACAGAGGATGTTGTTGTAGTGATTTGCAGACTCGAAAATCATCTTAAACTGCTTTGTTAAAAAAAAAAAAAAATTTAAAAGATGACATTTCTTGGTTTAAATGCTCTGTCGGAACACCTGGTAGTCTCGAGTGGTGCACTAAAGTGCTGATTTTACTACTTTGGAAGGGAATGTGGAGCCAGAAGTAGAAAATATTTGAGGAATAAGAAGAAATATTTGTATTAAAAATTGCATAATGTGGAACAAAAAAAGGGGGAGGGGAAAGAGAACCGTGGAAGAGTTGCTCCACAAGTGGCTCTCTCTTCTGGTCATTTCCACCAGTGGGATAAATTTTGGTTGCTTTTTTGACAATCCCGGGAAATAAATAAATTCATATAAAATTCCAGGTTGCTTTTGAGAAGGAGCGGGAGCAGAGAAATGCACTTTATTTCCATGAACCATCAGTGTTCTGCTCTTCAGTGACCCCTTCAGCACCTTGAACACTGAGCTAAAAATGGCTTTGTGCCCCTGGAATTCAGATTGGGGCGAAAGGAGAGCTCACCACCCAAAAAGTAACCTCTTGAAACAGAACTTGGAAACATTTTCTGTGTCATTTGAAATCTCTTCCAGCCCAATCCAGCCCTGACTCCGTTGTGTACCTGAGATCTCAAACACGAAGCTCAGCTGGAACTACTTTTAAGCAATGTTAGATTCTTGCCATCACGGAGGAAAGCACCTACCTCTTGATTAATTTCCACTGCATTAAAGCACTGCTCCTATTAAATTTGCACTGCAATAACTTCCGACCACGACTGTGATTTGTCCCTTTTCTGGCAGTTTTTAGCCTTCTAGGAACTCTGCACCACCCACGGTGTTCCAGAGGAGCAGCCGCAGCAATGGGATGCTCACACACGCACAAAAAAAATCGAATTATTCTGTGTCTCCGGGTGTCAGCACGCCCAAATCGCTTCGGTGAATAATCCTGGGGTTTATTTAGTTCGGGGCTAAACACTGAGGTGCTAATTCTGGTACCCAGCTTTGTCCCGAGGAGGGGAAGCAAACCTTCAGCTCTTGTGTCAGTGACCGTGTTTAAATAAAAGTGTGGCCGTTCTGCCCTCGTTAATGAGTCCCTAAAATCCTCCCCACCTTTTGTGATGCTGTTAAGGATCAAGGGCGAGATAAGCGCGGCTCTTCTGCATTCTCTGCTTCGGGAGACAGCAGTTCTGGGCCCTTCAAGGCAAGGCTGGATAACAGTGCTTGGTTTTATTTTCTTTGCAGAGAGGTCATGGGAGTGCTGAAGCACTTCAGAATGATTTTGTAACTAAACTATCTCTTCTTCATGTGCCATCTCCTTCTCAGGCCGCTCAGGTGCGGGTGTTGGCAGTGAATAAAGCGGGTGAGGTGCATTTCCATACCGCGGCTGCAGTGGTTTCCTCCCTGCAGTGAATTCCTCCTTCCCGGAGCAAGCCCTGAGCAGGGCTGGAGCGCAGAGGTGCTCACAAAGTTCGGGAGAGACACGGTGAGAGACCGCAGTGCTGCAAAAAGTACTGAACCAGAGAGTTAAATTGAAATACTGTCCCTTAAAGTGATGTAAAATACAGGGGGTGCGCTGTGCTGACAGTCACAGCACCAGAAATTGGCTTTATTTTTCCCCACTCTTAGCTCGGTATCACTCTGTGATGCTCCAGCTTTTACAGTATCCTCGTGGGAACATCATCGTATTATCATTAATAATACTAATTATTAACAATATATAATAGCGCAATATATAACAATGATATTATTTATTACGATTAATATCAGTGAAGATGATGATGGTTTGTTTGCTTCAAGGGTTTAACCCAGAACACTTCTAGGTACTGAGCACCTTTAGGAAACGTAACTAAAAGTGTCTGGGATAGTTTTTAGGGGGAAAAGGGAGGGAAAAGGCGGGG
>VYXC01010318.1:641782-660963 GCA_013397175.1 Platysteira castanea | reverse complement strand
GGTATTGAGCGCCTTTAGGAAACGTAACTAAAAGTGTCTGGGATAGTTTTTAGAGGGAATGGGGAGGGAAAAGGCGGGGAGCAGCCTGAGGGATGCGGGGGAGGCAGGAGCGGGGATCGCGGGGCTGCACGCTCGGGGCCGAGGAGAGAACGCGCTGAGCGCCCAGNTCCCCCGCCCGTCCGCCCGCGCCCGCAGCCCCGGCAGGGCAGGACGATGCTGCAGAGCTCGCCCGCACGGCAACGCCGCCGCCTCTGAGCCCCGCCCGGCCCGGGGGCCTGAGCCCCGCCGCGGACGCCGGTAAGGAGGGGACGGGGGCGGCTGTGCGGCCCGGCCTGGCCGGGGGTGGGGTCGCCTTGAGGCCGCTCCGGGGCTGGGGGGAGCGGGGGAAGCACCGGGAGAGCCCCCGGGGAACCTGGGGCCGCGGCATCGCTGCGCTGCCCCCCGAGCCTCGAGTCCCGGTTGGGTTCGGGGTGGTTTTGCTCGGCTAGGGGTTGTAGCCTTGGATTATCCTTAATATTTACATTAAAAAATTATTTTGGGTAAGGTCGTCAGCTTGAAGTTTGTATGCGTGGCGTCGTACCAGAAAAAACCCAATGAAAAATAATAATTTCTGTAACACTAAAAATAGTTCTGTTTCAGAATACCTTCCGAGCAGTGATTCCTGCGCTGGGCTTTTTTTGTGTGGTTGTTTTNCCGGGTCCGTTCCCGGTGCCGCTGCCGGGCCCCGCCCGCCGCCGGCCCCTCCCGCGCTGCCGGCGCCGCCTCAATTTTGTCNTTGGGATTTTTTCCCCAATTTTCTATATATCCATATTTCATCCTCTTTCACTTTTTGGGGGGTTTAACTTGACTGATGATCTCATGATGGTTTTAATAATAAAATTCCTGGTGCATCATGCCTAGAACATGGCTGCTCCATCCCTACCGTTATATCCAAACCATGGATCAGAATCACCCTGGGAAAGAATAGATTACGGCACAGCTGGGGTTTTTTTTTTTTCCCCTTTTCCCTTTATTTACTCTTTAAGGGTTTGTCTTTGGTGAAATTGATTTGCAGGATTAGCTCTGGAGGTGGAATTATCCGGCTAAATTTGCCCTGGTAGACAAACCTAGAGCGTAGATAAGGATTCATTAAGGTTTGCTCTCCGCATCCTCGCTGAACTTCCCCGAAGTTTGGCCGCTGGAAGAACGCGGTGAGGGGAAAAAAACCCTGGGCCTGGCTGTTGTGGTAAATGATTATTGCGTTTCTGTGAAGGCTGGGCTGCAGGAAACGCTCCGCAGTCCTTGTGCCTCTGGGCAGGACACAGCGGTTCGAGTGTCCCCGGCTGAGTCGCTGCCACTGCCCTGCTCCTGCCTTCCCCAGGTCTCGGCATCAGCGGCTGGCTGCGGCCCAGGTCCTGCTCAGCAGGTGTGCACGGCACAGAGAGGATTTTTGTGGCAGCCTGAGCACAGATAATATCGAATTGTGGCTGAGAAACGCTCCCTGACCCCGGCCCGAGCCCCATCAGAGAGGATTAAGCCCTGGTAGCTTTGTTACCTGCCGGGATTTGAGGAGTGGCTCGGGCGCTGGTGGAATGTGATTCTTCTTTTCCACTTGAAAGACAAGAACTTGAAAAGCCACTTGATAAGACAAAATAGTCACTGTGCTCTGAGAGTGCCCAGGAGCCGCTGAGGGCAGGGACAGGCAGAGCTCGGTGTCCTTTGTGAGCCGGGGGACAGGAGGGACAGAGCCTGGCACATCCAGCCCCTCCTGGAGCACGCCCTGAGCTGATCCTGCAGCTCTGGTTGCTGTGGATCTTCTTTTTTATTAAATAACGCCACAGGTTTTGTAGAAATGAAGCTGTTTTATCAGTTGAGCCCTAAACTATTAATGAAACTCACTGGTGGCAGAATTGTGTTGCTTTTCCCAAACCTCCCCTTGCCCAAAGCATGGTGGGGTGGGAGTTTTAGTTTCTTTTTAAGACTGTCCTGACCTGTGACTAAAGCTGGTTCTCAGGACTCAGAACTCCCAGGTTTTGTGTTGGTGGAAAACTTGTGAATGTCTTGGCATTTTGGGTTTTGTGGATCTGTAAAATGGAGAGTGAACTCACAGGAGTTTGGGCTCAGCAAGTCGAGGTCCTGTTTCCTTTGAGCAGTGAGGGTGAAGCACACGGTGATGATAATATTCCAGCCATGGCCTTGATACCTCAGCTGTTGCCCAAGTCCCTTATTTTGGTTGCTTTTGCTGCTGTTTCTATTTTCATTAGTGGCCACCGGCTGTTTTGCTGCTTCTCTCCCTTCTTTCCACGCCCAAACTCTGATTTTGCTGTTCCCAAAGCTGCCATTTCCTCAGCTTGTCAGTCATTTCTCTGCTTGTGATTCAAGCTGTGTATCGGTCTGCATCCCTGTCTCCTCACAGTTCCCATTAGAGAGACTGAAGAGCCTTTTCCTGGTGTTTCTCTGCACTTTCACTGCTGAATTGAGGCCCACATTCCTTAAAGAGTGGCTTTAATGAAGTCAACAATTAACCTTGGACTGGTCACTCAGCCAGTTTCTGATTATTGAACAGTTCCTGAGAATTTTAAAGCCATCCCATATTTTTGGCTGCTGTCAGTTCAGTGTACACAGAATTTGATTTCTCATGGATCTTTAAAATTCCTGTAAGATGGAGTGATTGTGCTTTTCCTTTCCTCTCCCAGCTTCTCACGCTAAGCAACAATAAGCAGAACAGCATTTTTAATACAACTTTAAAGTCTTCCATCTATTATTGTGTGTTTTATTGCAGTCTGGGTGATTTGGGTTATGGTAACTCACGTTGTAAGTCATGACTTGGACAAGCTGGAAGGTTTAAAAATGCCCATGAGCTCTTTTATATGGAAGTGGACTCATTCCCATGGCACAGGCTCTTGGCAAACACGGCTGCCTGCCTCAAGTTTGGCACCAAAATGTCTGATTTTCAACCTGAGCTGGGGTTCATTTTGATTTTACAGCTGGCTGTGTTTTAAATTATGGTTTTCACTTCTAACAAAAGTCAGAATTCAGAGCTCATTGGGAAAAAAGGGCTTCCTCACTATTTCTGCTTCCTGACTTTTAACTTTCCTTCCCCTTTCTCATTCGTCATTTTTAAGAACTCATAGCACATAAAAAACACTTGGAACTGGTTTGGATTTGTCTGTTTCTGCACGAATTTTTCTTCCAGTGGGGAATGAAAATCAACTTTGCTGTCCCCAGAGTATCAGCTGGCAGAAAGTTCAGGTGCTTGTGGTAAAGCCACCAGACTTTTTGAACAACACGAGTCTGTTGGGAAGGGCTGTCGTACACAGACTGAGTAATGTTTGTTTTCCTTTTCATTTTTTACATCATCCACCTTGTATTTAAAGTTTTCTGTCTTTATAGAGAGTTAAGTCAGGAATTTGGGTGTTTAAAATTCAGTATCAATTTGATCTTTAAGATTTTCTATCGCTGACCAAATTACCTCCCTTCCTTGGCTTTGTTTTATGGGCAGAACTGAAATGTTTGCTGTTCACACCCCTCTTAGGATGTTGAAATGATTAATTAAGCTTTGAAAAGTGTTTTGAGAGGTGAAAAGAAGCATTTCATGCAAGCATGAACCACTTTGCTTCTTTCTAATCGTGCAAGTCCCCATTTTTTGTTACTATTCTGCCTCCTGATCCTTTATCAGGATACCAGGTGGAGGGAATGTCCTTTTCCACATTTCCGGGTGCTGTTCTCCTCCTGCCCTGTGCAGTGTCCTCTCTGCATATGCAAACCCATTTCCCTGCCATTTTCAGCTTCCAGGCTCCAAGAAAATGGGTTTTTTTTATCAGTAATGGTATTTGTGGGTAAAATAGCTCAGCAAGCTGCTAAGCCACTGTCTGGCTTGAGCCCGTTCCCCGTTATCTCCCACTGGAGCAGATGTTTGTGCACATCTGGCTGCTGATCTCTGGGTTCTGTTTGCTTGGCTTCAAGGATCCAAGGTGATGTTTTCATGAAGTTCCCTCCTCCACACGCCCTGGCTGCTTCTCTGGCTCTGTGCTGGGCAGAAATCTGCTGCCATTTCCTAGGAGGGTGTTGATCTTGGTTCGTATTTTTCACGCTGAAGGTCGGGAGGAGGGGAAGAGGCTCAGCTGGACAGAGCCCTGCTGTGCTCTGGAGGGTTCCTCTGGGATGAATTCCTCCTTCCTGCCTGCCCTGCTGCTGCTGGGGAAGGTTTTGGGCTGTACAATTCCATCCACACTTCCTAAAAAGACGATCTGAAGCTGCTGCAGATACTAACACTTTGATTTCCCCCAGATATCAGGATGGTGAAGTCTTCCTGCACTTCCATGTGCAGATTCCTTGTCTTGTTGAACCTCACCAGGCTGTCCCAGAGCCACCTGGATCCCTCTGGATGGGATCCCATCCCACAGAGCTTGACCCCATGTCCCTGTCACCCTCAGAAATGTTAAACAGCACCAGCCCCAGCTCACACAACTCTGATTTTTATTCAGCTTCACTGTTTCTGTATTTTCACTCTTTGGTTTGAAGAGAAGAAAACCAAATGAAAGAGAATTTTGGTACCTGCTGCTGTTGTTAAACGAGAGGCACTTTGGGATGGACACCTCTGCCTTGTTTGCATTTTTTTATGGGTGGTTTCCCGTGCTTTGCTTGATTTGTGTTTATAAATATTCCTCTGGCACAGAATGTTATTTTCATTCAGAGTGGTTAACCCTGAGCTGCCCCATTTCCTAACCCCTTTGCCCTCCTGGTAGTGGGAACACCTTTGAAAACGTCACTGATTTATTCTTCTGAGCTGCCCAGCTCCATTTAAGCTGTTCTGTGAAATAAGATGTTGAGGCTTGGAAAACTTGTGAGATCCTAAAGGAGCAGTGCTGCCTCCTGCCCTTCTCCTCCATCCAGTTTTCCTCCTCAGGATATTTCAGTGGTGGTTTTCTATTCAAACCCCTCCTCCAGAGTGATTACCTGACCTGCACAACAAGAAGGGGAAACATTTCTGAGGAAATTCCATCATTTTAAGCTTCCTAGTGGCAGGATGGTCGTTGACATTATTGACAAAAAATGTCAAAGGACTTTGATCTCTTTAAAATTCACATTTGAGTTTGGTTTTTTTCACTTTGGCAACTGCAATTTTGCTTTTAATACCTGCTTTAGTACAGCATATGGGTTTTTTATTGTTAGGAAGTCAGGTCCTTTGATATTAAGCCTCAAAATGGGAATTTAATACTTCGGGTGTGACTCACTGCATTGACTTTTTGGTCTTTGCAATAGGCTTCAAGATTTTCCTTGTTTGTAATTTAAAAACTCATCAGTCTGTTTCAGCAGCTTCCTTTCCCACACTCTTTCATGTACAAATAAAGAGGAATTCACAATGTTACTCCTTTGAGGTTGCTGTCTGGAGCTGTTAGGGAGGAAAATTCCCCAAACTGTAGAATATTTTCTTGCTTTGTAGTTGGCTGCCCAATTCTGTGTTTCCCTGGGACTCTCACAGATTAAACTGTTTTATTTCCACCCTTTACCATTTTAACCTTTTTACCTGTGTGGGTTTGTAGCTCCTGATTTAAGAGCACAACATCTCCAGGGTTTCCTGGTGGATTCCAATTGCTGTCTGGAGCTGTTTTGGAGGAAAATCCCCCAAATTGTACAATATTATCTTGCTTTTTAGTTGGCTGCCCAATTCTGTGTTTCCCTGGGACTCTCACAGATTAAACTGTTTTATTTCCACCCTTTACCATTTTAACCTTTTTACCTGCCTGGGTTTGCAGGTGCTGGTTTAAAAGCACAACATCCCCAGGGTTTCCTGGTGGATTCCATCAGCTGGAACTGGCATTTGCTCCTGCTGAACATCCCTCAGTACCCAGCAATTACCGTGGAGCTGGTGGCCAGTGTTCCAGCCTGGCAGTTTTCACTCTTCCCCTTGCTCTTGAGCTCCTTGTTTGGGCTGCCTGGGGAGATTTTTATTGCACCGAGTATTAAAAGGCTTTGCTGGAGTGGAGAGAGGCAGCAGCAGTCATTAGAGCCACTCACTAAATTATTTATTTGGCTAAAAAGTGAAATCTGATCTTGCTTGCCTGACCTGCCAGCAGGTAAAAGCATTGTTTGGTTTGGTTTGGTTTTTTTTAAACTCTGTGAACGAGAAATAAAAGCTTAAATGATATTCTTTAAGTTATTCATTTACACGGAGGAGGAAGTTAGTTACAAGAGCTGGCAGAAGAATTGTGATGTGTTGTGATTCTAACAGAGCAGTTTAAGGAACCCTGAAAATCCATAGACATTTTGATGTAATGCACTGATCTGGATCATAAATTCTGTGATAATTAAAATTATTTAAGCACTTTGATAAAAAAAACCCAGTAATTCTTCAGGCAGCAGCATGGAAACATTCATCCTTCTGTTTTGCACTGCTATTTTCATGTCAGCTCCAGTACTGAAATCCACAGTTGTTCTCTTTTCCCTCCCAAATGCTCCAAAGGCACATTACTCCTCGGAAATTGCAGCTTATAGCATTTTCTAATTGCTTTCAAAGCCACTGAGTTATGGCAGCATATTAAACAACTGGCACTTAAAAGCTGGTGATCTCTTACATAAAAATATTAGCCCAAATATTTCTCTGTGAAGGCTTTTCTGCACATGCTGGTTCTTTTTAAGGCTGGTTTTAGACCCTGTGGTAAACAAACATTCTAATGGAGCTGTTGGAAACCCCTTTCAAAAAGGAATCCCAGCCCTGGCTGTGCTGTGGGTGACACAGCCCTGATTAAAAGCTGCAATAAACGCTGCACCCGTGTCATTTCCACAGGGAAATCCAGGAGGGAGCACTGCCTACAGCTCTGCTTTAGTTTAGGTTTTGATCTGCTTCCATCCCCACACGTGTCTCCCATGTTTCTAGAAGGAGTGTTGGGGGTTTTGCTTGCGGATGGAGCATTTGGGGTTTTTAACTCGGGCTCATGTAAGGACTTTGCTGCCAGGGACAAGATAGGCGGGACGGGCAGAAGGGCGGATCACTGCCAGCATGATCCCTGCCAGCCCCAGCTCTCCCTTCCCCTGTCCCTCCTGACACCTGCACTGGCCTGGCTGTGCCACAGCTGCTCTGGGACAAACTTCTGGTAAGGTGCACATTTCTCATCATCTTTTCTTCCCCTCTCTTCCCTCTCCCTTCCCTGCTTTTCGCTCTGGGTTTGTAGAGATGTTTGCAGCACCCGCTTCTCACTGAGGAGAACTCCCTGGGCTTTGCAGGGTGGATGGGAAGGGGTTGATGGTGTGTTGCCCTGGTTTTGTAAGCCTTTTGTTTTTAACCTTGGAGTCAGATTTTTTTCACACAAATTCATGTAAATAATAGCCAATGTTTACTTAACGGTATTTTCTGGTTTTCATTCCTTTTGTAATATGACAACTTTGATGAGCACCTTTCTTCTCCAGTGGGATTGAGAAGGAAGTAACATGCTCTCCAATCCCTTGTGGAGTTGGGACATGTATAAAAATGAGAAAATGTAAATAAATCCATCCATTTTCCTCCTTTCTGCTAAACCTGGCAGGTGCGAAAGCGTCTTTATTGTGTCTCCGCAGACACAATGGTGCAAAATAATAAACTCAGGATGTGATCTTGAGCTCTGTCTCAGCAGGTTTGAGCCAGGAGAGCGAGCAGGGAGTCAGCAGGCACAGCCCAGGGTTGTGTTATTGGCTCTGCACCTCTGTCTCTTCTCCCCGAGCTGCATTTTCCCCTCTCTGGGGCAGTGTTGCAGGTTCTGTCAATATTTCTTCTGTTAACAGGAACTGAAGCGTTTTCTGCCAGTAAAATCCTGAGTATACACAAGGAAGTTGGGATCATTGTGCCCCATGGGCTCTGAGAAAGGCTTTGTCTGAGTGCTTGTCCTTTACCCTTCTCTTGTTTTCTCTGAAATCAATAGATCAGATCAAAGATCCCTCCCTGCCTTGCCCTGTCCCTCTCTCATCCTCAGAGCTGCCACTTTTCAGCTCTGCTACACCTGGATTGCAAATGACAATAATGGGAGTCAGCGGGGATCACCCAGACCTGCGGGGAGCCTTAATTAAATGTTATCAGATCCGTGTGGATGCTCCAGCTTTAACCCCTGCAGTGCAGAATTCTTTTTGCCTTTCCCTCTGAATTTCTGAGATCAGCAGCACGTTGCTAGGAACAGCTCCTGCCTTAGTGGTTTAGTTGGGGTTAAAAGCCTCTTCAGCCAGGATTTTAGGTAAGACAAAGGTAAGAGGTTGGCTTGGAGTTCCTCCTTGCAGAGCTTCTGAAGGAGATGTCACAAGGCTGCCCTTTAACACTGGCCTGTTTGCTTTTCCCTGCGAGTGGAGGTGGGGAAGCTGATACAATAATTTGGGTCTTTTTGCTCCGCAGATAAAAATTCAGGAGGGGAATCAGACAAAGTATTATATTTGGGGCAAAAATTAATGAGTCAAGACATTTCCTCAGCATGTAAGGTCCTGGCTTTGCTTACAGACACAACACAAAGTTCTAGATCCTGAAAGAATTAAATAAAGACCAGGAGTCTTCCAGCCTCCACCTTAATACAGTTTTTGGGTGTTTCTGCCCACAGGATTCTTGATGCAAAGGCTTAAAATAATGTAGGGCTACTTCTCAGAACCTGTTTTGAAAACAGAGTCATTTGGGATTGGGTAAAGAGGGATCTTTAAGGCTCTAGCCTTGGTTTTCAGAGGATTTGCAAAGTTTGAGTTGTAATTTGGTGCGTTCAGACATCACTGGCATTAAAACGTAGCAGTGATTCCCTGCCTGGGGAAAGGCAAGAACTGGGTTTATTACTTATCAGCGATGCTGGGCTGTGCTGGAAGCCCTCATTTCTTAAAACCTGTTCCCAGCTGGCAGTTTGAGGCCCTGAGAAGGTGATGTGGAGCCTATTTGGATTGCTGCTGTATTTCAGGCGTACACTCCGTGCTCAGTGCACAGCACAGCCACGTAATTCAATCTCAATTTTGTGTAAGATCCCATTTCTTGCCGTCAAACTTTTGTCTGACGTGATCCACCAACCCCCACCTGTAACACACAGTCCAGTGACTCTGTTGGAACATTCCTTGCCCTCAGGTGAACAATCAGAATAATGTTCTACATAAACCTGTTGGAGAACCTGAAGGTTTATATCAGCAGCCGCCCTCCGCTCGTGGTCTTCATGATCAGCGTGAGCGCCATGGCCATCGCCTTCCTGACTCTGGGCTACTTCTTCAAAATCAAGGAGATCAAATCACCGGAAATGACAGAGGTACGTGCAAAAAGTGGGGATATTCATTTGGAAAACATGCCTGAAGTTAATTATGGGGTTTTGTCCCCTCGTAGAGAGCACAGAGTTGTGGGGGGGATTGTCTTCATTTTACTTTCAGAAAGGCTGTCGGGGTGAATGTTTGTTAGTCTTGTTTTACATCAAGGATGAGGCCAAATCATGTCATGGATGTTTCCTGCTGTGGCTAGGAACCTTTGTGTTTGTTATTTAGGGTCACTTAGCTGGTTTGGGGAACTTCTTCCCTCAGCACTGTGCTGTAATGAGGGAAACCTCAGCAGAGACCGCTCACCCTGGAGCATGGTGAGAGCAGAGCAAGTTACCAACTTCCTTCCTAGTCCAGGGCAGGGAGCTGGGATTGAACCCATCTGACCTCTACAAACAACTTTGCTGTTGTTGGGGCAGCCCTGGTGGTGTCTGTGTTGCTTTGTGAGCTGTGTGAGTTTTGTTCAATGGCCTGGAACCGGGCGAGGCCTGAGCTCCCTCATCCGCTTGAAATCTCCCCCTTTGTTTTAAGGACTGGAACACTTTCCTCCTGAGGTTTAATGATTTGGACTTCTGTATATCTGAGAATGAAACCTTAAAGCACCTCCTCAACGACACCACAACTCCAGAGAGCACCGTGACCAGCGGGCAGGCCAGGTCTTCCACGCAGTCCCCACAGACCCTCGAGGACTCTGGTCCCATCAACATCTCTGTCACCATCACGCTGACCCTGGACCCTCTCAGGCCTTTCGGGGGATACTCTCGCAATGTCACACACCTCAGCTCCACAATTTTTGGGCACCAGATTGGACTTTCAGGTAGGCAAGGCTGGGCCTTTTTAAAATTCAGGTTACAGTTGGCTTTTAGAGGTTTTTTCTAACCTTTCATAGGGGGGATTGGCTTCAAACTGAACTAAGTAGGTTTAGATTAAGTATTAAAAAGAAATTCTTTATTGTGAGGGTGGTGAGTACTCAGAGCAGCTGTGGCTGCCCCATCCCTGGAAGTGTCCAAGGCAAGCTTGGACAGGACTTGGAGCAGCCTGGGATAGTGGGAGGTGTCCCTGCCCATGGCAGGGGAGTGAAACAAGACAGTTTTTGAGGTCCCTTCCAACCCAAACCATTCCATGATTCTAAATAGTCTTACAATTTGAATAACTATGTAATCAAATAAAAATTCACCAGCTTATTATGGGTGAGATGAATCTCATGCACAGAACACAGATGTGTTCCCAGATTTATTGTGAGTTTATGCCTGTATGGAGCCCTTCGTTGTTTGTTAGAGGAACTTTTCCCTGCATTCAGAATGGAAAAGAGCCTGCAGTTGTGCCAAGATCAGGCTTTGCAGGTTGAAATGATTAACCTAATGACAATGGAAGGTCATTTTTAGGCCAGCAAAATTCCAAACAGTGACTCTCTTCAGTTTTGCCTTGATCCATCAAGTCCTCAACTGACATTTCAAATGTGACATAGATGCAGTAGAGAGTATTATGTTGTCTAAAAAAATTCTAGTTTATCTAAAATGCATAAATGAATCAGCTTTAATATCACAAACAGCACTAGATAAGATGATTATGGTTTGTGTGGTGTGCAGAGACCAATCTGCTCTCTGGCTGCCTGCCAGGAAGTTTTCACAGGAGTTTGTAGAGAATTAATAGAAATTGATAATAGAACCTCACTGTATTTAGCTTTCAGCCAGAATTGTATTTTATAATAATGTTGAATGTCTTGAACCTGTGGAGAGCTGCAAATGTGCATTACTGTATTTTCTGTTGTTATTTTGTTGCTGCTTTAAGAGCTACCAAATGCAAGTTCCATTTGCAGCAGCCTGGGTTTATTTTCAGCCTGAATTTCTCCACATGCAGTTACCATACATGACTTAGTGTGCAGTTCAGTATCTGCTGATTCGTTTTTCTCTACACAAATATCTCCAATTTGAGAAGGGAGCATCAGAAACAACAAATGTGGAACAAAGTTTTTATGAGGAGAAAGGCTTTTCTAGTAAAGCTCTCTGCACACGCATGAATTCACTTATAAAGAGTTTTTAATTTCTGAAAGCAGCCTGATGACCCCAGTTCTGGGATGGGAGAGATTAAAAGGAGCAGCAGCTGTGGGATTTTATAGTTTGTTTTGGGTTTTAACTTCCTTTTTGCTCTCTTTGTTGCCTGTAAAGATCCGGGATGACTCCAAAGGGTGCTGCTTCCTGCCTTAGTCACTCGTGTGTTCTCCTTATCCCAGTGATGGTTGCTCAGATACTTTTGTGAACCAAAACCCAACTTTCCTTGTCTCTTTTTCAAAGGCAGAGAATCCCACGAGGAAATAAACATCACCTTCACCCTGCCAGCTGCCTGGAACTCGGATGACTGTGTCCTGCACGGCCACTGCGAGCAGGTTGTGTTCACCACCTGCATGACCGTGACAGCAGCCAGCAATGTTTTCCCAGTCACAGTGTAAGTGCACTGGGAACTCTCCCCCACGGGCTGCTTCCTGCCTCATTAATTCCTCTGAGTTGGTAGTTGCTCATAAAAATTCCTGTTGATCGTGGAAATTGTGTCCTTGCTCTCCTTCCCCCACGGTGAAACATTTGTCTCGAAACCTCTGCTGTCTTTGAGATTTTTCTGAGGGTGTTTTAAACTCCTGCCTTTCAACCGGGATTTAAACTTCACTGGGAGCAAAAGAATCCGTGGAAATTTAAAGAATTTACCCCATCATTGAGTTTCAGAGATGAGATTTGACACTAAGGTTCTTACCCTCTTCCCTGCTGAGAGATCAGCGCGAGGCAAACCCTGCTTTGCCTTCACCAGAAGATCTCCCTTTGTCTTCTCTGGATTCCCTGACACTGCTCCATCCACCCTGGGAAGCCTTAGGAAAACCAGTGTTTTTCCAATTAAGCTGTGGGATGTTGGCTCAGTGCAACAACATGCAGTTAAATTCTAATTTTAGTGTAGCAATCGTGGTTTTTAATAGACCCTTTTGGTTAAACTTTGGGGTTTTGTTGTTGCTTTGGAAGGCCCAAACTAAACCCATATTTTGAGAAGAAAAGTTGTCTTGGTTGAACATGGAAAATGCAACTCAGGGTGCTGATTATTTCTGTTTTGTTGCAGTCAGCCCCCACACTGTGTTCCTGAAACCTACAGCAATGCCACTCTGTGGTACAAGATCTTCACCACGGCCAGGGACTCGAACACCAAATACGCCCAGGATTACAACCCCTTCTGGTGTTACAAAGGAGCAATTGGGAAAGTCTACCATGCTTTAAATCCCAAACTAACTGTTATCGTTCCAGATGTAAGTGCTGGGCTGTTCCTCTGGTATTTTCAGTCAGTGCTTAGCTCTGCTTTCTTTAAATATGGTTCCTGAAATTGTCATTTTGCTGCTGGTTTATTGTGTGGTGCAAGGGCTGAGAATGCTCCACCCAAATGGGTTTGATGATCTTCATCCATCCAAGTGCCTCACAGCTCTTAATTACCACCATTTATATTTTGAAATCATTTCTCAACAGCCTCTGCCATTATTAAATATCTCTAACAGATTTTTAAGACAAGAAACACTTTGTGCCACCATGAGGCATCACTTCCATTGCTGTGTAAAGGAGAGAGAGCTATTCCTGAAGGGATTTCTGGGTTGATCTGGTAATTATTGCTTTAATATCAAATACCAAGTCAGTAAATGGTTTTAATTTGCTTTTCTGTGCGCAGGATGATCGCTCCCTAATAAACCTGCATCTCATGCACACCAGTTACTTCCTCTTCGTGATGGTGATTACCATGTTCTGCTATGCAGTCATCAAAGGCAGACCAAGCAAACTGAGGCAAAGCAACACAGAGCTCTGCTCTGAAAAGGTGAGTGTGTGGTAACAAAATATTGACTCTGATAAGGAAACAGAGAAAAGCTCCTTTGGGACACGGGGCAGACTGGTTTTTCTTGTCTCTGGAGATGGGGATTGCGTTGCCTTTCAAGGAGACGTGGGTGTTTCGTTGTGGACAGTGCGGGTGGGGGCTACAAAATCCACACAAGTGCTTTGGAGATCCTCAAGATGAGGTTTCTCTCCTCCAGAAATGGATGATTGCAGCTCAGGAAGTGCTGGGCTGGGACTCTCCTGCAGTAATTCTGGTGTTACTCGAACTGTTTTGTGTGAAGCAATGAATAGGTGGCATTGAAGAGTTTTATTTCTCTTTTACCACGACAGACTGAAAGCTTTGAGTAAAACATGATTTGTAATTCTAAGGGTTGTTCATCAGAATTAAGTTAAAAACAAAGCTGTTGAAAGAGTCATTGGTTGTTAATCAGAATTAAGTTAAAACCAATAACAAAGCTGTTGAAAGAGTCATTGTTCAATACTGCCTTGGGGACCTGCAGTTTGCCTGAAGGATTAAATATGAATATATTTAATTGAGAAGTAGGCAGCCAGTGTTGGCACCTTTTGATCTTAATGATATTTTGTGGTGTAAGCTGGTTTGGGGTGGTTTTTATGAGTTGGTTTTTTTTTGGTTTTGCGTGGTTTGGGACTTTTATTCTATTGATTTTTTGCAAAGTACAAAACACCTTCAGACTCGCTTTGATTCCCTTTCCAAGTCAGACTTTCCGAGCTGCTTTGAAAAGTCAAGGACAGCTCTGCCAGCTGCACAGAGATAAGTCATATCACTGTTACAGGATTAAGAATTTGCCTTTAATTAAATATTTTCTCTCTCTTTTTTGCTTTTTTTTTTCCAGGTTGCTTTGTCAGAAGCATAAAAATCCCCCCTCTCCTTCTCCCGAGAGCGACCGAAACCATTGCCTGCTGAACCCAGCCTGGGTCTTAACACTCTGTGAATCCATTACCTTGCAATGTTGGTTTATTCCAACCAAAGACATTTCAAAGTGCCTGTAATTGATTTGTACATATTTATAAAAGCAGAATATCCAGAGCAGGTCCGAGGAGACGCGGCCGGAGCCCTCTGGCCCTTCCCTGGGGACAGCCCCAGTGCTGGTGTAGATAACTGCAGTGAAAAGGCTCCACAGGGCAGAGCCAGAGATTTGTGTCTCGCTGCACCTGGGCAGGTGAAGATGCCTTTGCAAGTGTCTCAAAGCAACCAAGAGATGTTTGGTTTTTTTGCCCAATCTGTACAGTGTGTTTGAACCAAGTATGCACCTTTGATATAATCCTGCATTTCCAAAGCCACCAAGCTACGACATGAATTCAATGGGTGTTTGTGTGGCCTAATACTTTATTCCATTTGCTCCTTGCTTGCAAGAAAAGATATCAACATTTTAGATTTTTTTTTTTTTCTTTTGGAAGAAAAAAAAAATGCATATTCACATTTTAATAGTGCTGTATTTAGGACAAACTTGTGCTTTTATTCATAGTAAAAAAAAATTAAGAAGTGAAGTCCCATTTTAAACTGTTACTTACTGAAAAGAACTGTTTAATTTTTTTGTTTTGGTTCATTTTTTTTGTTTGGGGTTTTTTTTTTTTTTGGTTTTTCATTTGGCTTGCTGAATGCCAGAGAACCAGTCAGCACAGAGACTTATCTGGAAAACTTTTCCACTTGGCCTCCCACCCCCAGCCCTCCAGCCAGGATTGTGTGTCTCTGCTGCAGAGCAGCTTTCTGTAAGCTTTTTTTTTTTTTTTTTTCTTTTTTTCTTTCTAGAAAGTGAAACTTAATAAAAAGCTGTATTGTATTAACAGCCTGCTGGGGCTCTGCACAGCCTTGGGCAAGTGCAAATAGTGAAAGGAGAAGAAATCCCAGGCTTTGTTAGAGAGCTTCTCTCTGGGACTGTGCCTGCAGCTCTGAGGGCAGCTGACAGTGGCACTGCTGAGCTCTGTCCCACGAAAATGCCATTTAGTGCTGTCCACTCAGGGGAAAACAGCCCTGAGAGTGGGGCTGTTGTGAGGAAGGTCAAAGAAACCACCCAGTGAAACCCTTTCTGTTCTCTGTGTCCATTCTTCAGCCAGAGATTTTATTCTGTGCATTTCTTGCTTCCCCGTTCTGCCTTTTGCTGGTTTTTCTTCCTGGCTCCTTCTTGAGCAGCCTCCTTAATTTCAGGGGTCAGGCTCTTCCTGCTGACATTTCCACCACTGCTTTTGAAATCTCACTAGTTGCCTTAATTGACTTTTCATCTTCCCTCCCAGCTTTCTCATCAGGTGGTGTGGCAGCTCTGCCTTCATTCATTCATTTATTCCCACAGGCTTTTTTTTTCCCCCTCCTTTTGCTCCAAACTCCACAGAAGAAGAAAGCCAAGTGAGAATCTCACAGTCTCAGTGATGCTGGCATAAAATTCCCAGTTTATTCCCTCCAGACCCCACTCCTGGTCTGTGTGTGTTGGGAGTTCAGTAAGTTCACGAGTGTTAGGAGTGTTTGAACAGTCACAGTTTCCTTCAGAACACGTTTCCTCCTAGAATTTCAGTTCCTTAAGTGGGATTAACTGAGGTGTTTTCCTCCAGGGAATGTTAAGGCTAAGCTTTAGAGGTGGCCTGGTTTGAAGTTCAGGGATAAAAAGAAGCTTCCAGTTCTGTCCTGATGCTGCTTCCCTGGGGTGAGGCAGGGAAGTGAAACGGGCTGAGAGCTTCTCCTGAGCTGCTCCTAAATCACACAAGCCCAGCCTTCTGTGTTAGTCCTCACTCCAAGAGTTGCCTCCGAGGGTGGCAGGAGTTGGAGATGGATTGGGAGAGAGGTGGTTCAAATCCTGGGAACACTCAAAAACCACCCACCATCACCTGGCTCCTTCAGGAGAGCAAAGCAAATCCTTTCAACCAATTCCAACTCCAAAACATCCCAGCTGGAATTTGGGCTGTTGGGGAAAACATTTGGGAATGAAAGGAGCCTGCTTGAAAACTCCCCCAATTTCTGCACCCCCCAGGAATATTAAAGATTGTGACCCACAAATGCAAAAGGGAAAACGTTGGAGAGTTGGAATTTTTGGCCTTAGTTGATCCCTTTGGCCCTGGGCTGCAGCAGGGGGTGCAGGGTGTCCCAGCAGGCCAAAGTGCTGGAATACTGAGGAATGTTGGATTGTTCCCAGGCGATGTACAAAGTGAAATGCAGCCAAACAGAAGAGTTAAAACTTTAAATATTAAAGTTCAGATCATATTGATCTTTCCTTTTTTTGTTTTCTTTTTTCTTTTTAACTATGACTTGAATCAGTTTTGATTCTATTTGTACGTGTTTTCTTGTTCTTAGAAAGCTGCCATTTTCTTTTTTTTTTTTTTTTTTTTGCATTTTCTTTGGCATTACATAGAAAATCTGAGCCTTGGTTTCAACCCTCTGCAGGTGATTGTAGGGTTCAAGATGGTTTTTTGGTTTGGTTTGGTTTGGTTTGGTTTTCTTACATTTCACTTGTCTTGTTGCATGATGGTTAATAGCTGATTTGGAAATGACATTTCTCTCCTAGATTAATTTTTGTGTTTGTAAGATGTGCATATATTGCTTTGCAGAATAAAAACTATGAAGTTTATCCTTGCTGTCTTCATTTCCACAGCCCCGGTGGCTGCAGAGCTTTCATAAATCGTCCAAAATTGTGAGGAAATCAGGGGAAAATCTGCAGTAAAAGGAAATTTCAACCCTTTTGTGTGCCCAAAGTGAGCACTTTATGTAGATTTTCTTTTTCCTTTGGTTTGGGGTGTAGGGGATGAGAAATGGAGAAATTGCCATCCAAACCCATCTCCCCTGTTGCTATTCCTTGTTAATAGGACACTTCCAAACATCCCAGTGGTGCCTGTTCAGACCTGGTGGGAATGAGAGCAACGCTTAAAAGCAAATCTGTGACCTCGTTTTATTGTTTTTACTGAGAATTAGGAGACAAAAGTGATTTTAATTCCATTTTTTTTTACCCATCCCTTTGGTATGGCTCTGAAATACCTGCTTGGAATGAGGAGTGAGGCTGCCACTGCTCCAGGTAGCAAATAAATCATTTTTGGCCTGAGTTCTGTCCCTCAGCCAGCAGAGAGGAAGAGAAAGGCAGTGGAACACATCCTTTTATTAAACAAAGTCCCTTCCATAACCAGCAGCAGTTGTTTGGCAAGGCTTTGTTCAAAGAGTTTCACACAAAATTCCTTGGAGAAAATCCTGGTTTCAGAGAGTTACACTTGGATAAACCGGGGAGAAAGCCCTGAGCAAATCAATTTGTGATTGAATTTGGTTGGTTCTGAGGTAAAAGGGGAACAATCCTGCCTGGACCCTTTCCCAAGCCTTTTCCACAGGGAAAGTTGCTCCAATTTCGTGCCACAGCCTCGAATGAGGTTTTTCCAAAGCTTCCTCCTGGCTCTGGCTGTAAAAGCAGCTCAAAGTTGGTGTTTTGAGGGGGATTCGTTAACAAACTGCGAATAAGGGCAAGGAAAAACCTAAATAAAGGTTGCTCATCTGGCAAAAACCCGCAGGTGCTGTGCTGGAAATGAGATTCCAGCCAACCTCAGCAGCCTGCTGGAGATGGGGATGGGAGCTGCCATCTGCCAGCAGGGATGGAATTCCTTCCAGCAGCTGCTTGGTGCCAAATATTTGGGTTTTACAGCGCAGCACTGCTGAAAATCAGCACCGATAGGGAAACTGCTGCAGTTTTTCTGTGGGAAATGGAAGAGTTCCGATGAAATGTTGCTCTCCGATGCTTCCCCTGAATGAGTGTGACAGCAGCTGCTGCAGTTTGGGTTGTAAATCCTCCTTTTCCCTCCAGCACTCATCAGAGCTTTGCTGGTGGTGAATTGCCTGGCAGGGAGGAAATCAGGCCCCGTGCTTCTGTTCATCTCCTGGGGCTCCTTTGCTGTCACCAAGATTTGGATTCCCGAGCCCCAGCGCTGTCCTGGGAGATCCTCGGGAGCTGCGCACACAAAGGATCCATTGTGGATCCTTCCTGGCAGATTTTCCAACTTTTTGGGTGCAGTCTGGGGCCTGACCTTGAGGTGTCTGTGACCCCCGGGCTGGAAACGGCTCCGCTACCAAGACAAGGAGCCAGCTGGGAGCTGCCGGGGTTTGGATCCTCCTCCAGCACCATTCCTGAGTTATCCCCGTCCCTCCAGCACCATTCCTGAGTTATCCCTGTCCCTCAGAGCCCTGCAGAGGCTCTGCACAGCTCCAGGCCCCTCTCTGTGCCTTTTCCTGGGTTACTGCGACAGCTCAGTTTGTGTTTCTCCTTTTTAAAGGGCTTTCACAGCCCTGCTGTCACCTTCCAACTTCATCCCACTGCTGCTCCAGGCTCTGTCCTGCCCTGCAAGGCTCCTGGCAGAACCAATATTCCCTTCTGAAGGTGTTTCTTTGTAGGATGTTAAAGAAACTGTTGGGATCTAAGCAGGGATCTCCCTGGGCTGCCTCTTTTTTTTTAGCTCCTTGCAACAGGGTTTGTGCACCTCGATGGGATAAATGATAAGATTCAGTCTGTAGTGACAAAAAGGAAAGGCAGAGAGCAGCTTTTTTTAGTGTTTGTGAATAAGAAATGTCACAATTCCATGGCGTTTGTCCTTTGAAAGGACCTCTGCTGATAATATTCCAGCAAGAAGGGGTTTTACAGTGAGAAGGTGAAAATATTCCCTGTGCTCATGGGATAATCACACCACGGAGTTGTTTTGTCTGTGGGGAAAGGATGAGAGCCCAGGAGCAGCTCAGGTGAGGTGAGGGACTGAAAAACAGGGGCGTCCTTGGACAAAACTGTCACCTGGCAGGCACAAATGGCAAAAAAAAAGGTGATTATGGGGGGTAAGGGCTTGCAGCAATGGATGTGCCCCTATATTTGAGCCTCACCCTCCTGGGAGCCTGGGTTTGTTCCTTAAGGCTCAGGGCATGGGGGAAAACAGCTGAAAAATGCACATTTCCAAAAGGAAACCCTCAGAGAGATCGCGGGCGATGCAGGTGACCTGAGAGTGCCTGGATAGGAGGAGACACCGAACGCGGATCTGGGTCAGGCGGGGGAGCCTGAATTTCCTCAAGGAAAGGATTTGTAGGGCTGGGGCGAGGTGAGGAATGGCGGTGGGGAAGGGGGAGCTGTGTCCTGAGGGGGCTCGGGG
>VYXC01010318.1:629373-641685 GCA_013397175.1 Platysteira castanea | reverse complement strand
GTGGGGATCCCTGAGGGGGACGGAAGGGCTTGGAGCAGGAATCCCTGAGCGGGAATTCCTGCGGAGGGAGAGGCTCGAGGGGATTTCTGAGCAGGGATCCCTGTGGACAGAGAGTCTGGAGGAGAATTCCTGTGGATAGAGGGTCTGAAATGGGGTCCCGGAGCAGGGGATCCCTGCAGACAGAGGGGCTGTGGGATGAAGCGGGGATCCCAGAGGATGGAGGGGCTGGAAGGGGATCCTGGAGAGGAAATTCCGCCGGGCAGAGTATCTGGAGCGGGATCCCTGCGATCCCAGTGGGGTCCCTAATCGGGTGTCCCCGTTCGGGTGTCCCCGTCCAGGATGTCCCCGGTGCCCCTGTGCAGGTGTCTCCGTTGTCCGTGTCCTNTCCCTGTGGACAGAGAGTCTGGAGGAGAATTCCTGTGGATAGAGGGTCTGAAATGGGGTCCCGGAGCAGGGGATCCCTGCAGACAGAGGGGCTGTGGGATGAAGCGGGGATCCCANGTGTCCGGGCTGTCCCCGCCGGGCACCGCTGGATGGCGGCACGAGCCCGTCCTTTCCCCCGAGCGGGCCCGGGCTCGCTGTGGAAGGGGTGAGGAATTCCCCGAGCGGCAGCGATTTCCATCCCCAGGTTCCCGAGGGGTTCCCGACTCCGGGTGATGTTCGGGTTCTGTGCGCTGGGTGCAGGGGCCGGATGAAAATGGGGATTTTTGGGCCAGTTTGACTTTACCCACAGCTTCCTCCTGAGGCTCCGGTGGGGACAGGGAGAGCCGGGGGATCTCCCAGGGGAGAGGCTTTCCCAGCGCACAGACACCTGCGGGTCCAGCGGTTCAGCAGCGCGGCCGTGCTGCTCCTCCTGCATTCCCGCTCCCCACCGTGTCCCCACAGCCTCCAAGCGCCAAAACACCTCCCTGACAAAATCCCTTGTCCTTTCAGCCCCATCTGCATTCCCAATAAACAACAAACCCAGCTCAGACTCCGCAGTAGGGATGAGGTGTCCCCTGAGCAGCATCCCGGTTTATCCCACAGATGAACTCTGAATTACAAACATCCCGCATCAGCAGCTGCTTGGGGAAAGTCTGGCGGGTGAGTTTGTTTTTCCCAGGTCTTGCTTCCAGGCAGGGAAAGGGAAGAGCAGGAGATTTGTAAGGAATAAATTGGGTTTGCGGAGGGGATCCCAGGAAGCCCAGCCCGGTGAGCACAAGGCTGAGCGAGCAAAGGTCAGAACAATCGGACAAACCTTTTCCTGCTATCGATTAAAGGAGGAATTCCAGAGGATTTGCTTCTCTCTGTGTGGTAACCGTAAAGCTCAGCCCCTCCCCGGGTCAGATGCTCGTTCTGTACCAAGCACAAGGTCGGCCTTAATTCAGAATTAACATCAGCAGCGATATTTGGGGTAGAAAGGTGCTGTTTCCAGAATAATGCCTCAGATCCACTTCACCGTTTCCTGCCCAGGACCCAACTCCTGAGCCTAACTTTGCCCTGAAGGCAACGGGAATTAGGCGGCCAATTGTTCTTTGGGAGATTTGAGCTTCCCCACCCCCCCTCCTTTATTTAAAGCCACAATTCCTGCGTTTCCCGGCCTTGATGGACGCGGGAACTCCTCTCCTTCCTCCCTTCGCTCTGAACGAAGCTGCTGCTGCCGGGCGGCGAGGCAAACTCCCGGCGCTGTAATTATTCATGGCACTCCATCGTGCATGGATAAAATGGTTTGTAGGAAACCTTCCTGGATCACGGGAGAGCTCCCGGCAGCGCCTGGCCCGGGAATGCCGCTCCCGCAGGGATGCTCTGCCATCGCCAGGGTGACACCACCCGCATCCCGCGTGCAGAAGGGATGCAGACTGTCACAGAGGAGTTTTCCAGAGGAAAATCCCTCCCCTCAGGCGTTCGCAGGCAGGGACTGGAGCAAACAAGAGGTTGTGGGATGAGGGAAGCCCACACGCGGTGCCTGGCATCTCCTCACAGCCTGGCACAGCTCGGGGCTGGCAGGGACCCTGGTGACAGTGACAGCAGCTGAAAGGCGCTGTGCTGGAGCTGAGGGGCAGCGGGAAGGAGCCCCGGGCATCCAGGGATGGCAGCAGGGAGGAGCCCCGGGCATCCAGGGATGGCAGCAGGGAGGAGTCCCGGGCATCCAGGGATTGCCGGAGCTCAGCCCGCCGGGACTCGCCCGCTTTTGTTTGCCCGGGCTCGCTGAACAGGCGGGGGAAACCCAAGGGAACCCTTGGAATGGTTGCCCTGACAAAGCCGGGATCCTTCGGGAAGCGCTTCCACGTGCCTGAGAACCGGGATCTGGGCAGATCCGTGGAAAATCGGAGGGCTGAGAGTGCACGAATGACACAGCCTGGGGGTGGAGGGGCTGCTGCTGCAGCAGCGACAGCCTCGAGTCGCTTGTGGCGTTGCAGCTGCAGAAAGAGAGAAATTTGAGCTGAACTTCAGAGCTGCCCCAAAAATGAAGTCCAGGCCACCATTCCCGGAGGGATGGGATGGAGAGGACGTGGCAGGAGCTCCCTGGTGCAGGGTGGTGGCACCGAGGGGCTGCTCCCCTTCCCTGCCATCTGCTGCCGTCACCTCCCCTGAGCCCCCCGAGTCCTGCTGGCGCTGTGCTGACCTGGGAATATTTCAGTCACCGGGTCCGAGCTCCCGTTGTCCTTTGGGGGCTGGCAGGGATGGGGACAGCCTGGGTGGGCTCTGCTGGGCGGGGCGAGCTGCTGCCTCTGAACGGGATCAGGGGTTGAGATCAACATCTCACTGGAACCGACACTCCTGGCGGGGTTGAATCCCTCTTCTTGTGGTTTGCACCCTCCTTCGAGCAGGAGGTGTGTGATGCTCCCTGTGCTCTCTGCGTGGGTCCCACGCTGTGACCTCGGCGGGGTCAGAAGCCCGTAGCCCTCGAGGACAGCACAGCTCTGCTGGGTTTGGCCAGACTGTCCCGGGAGCAGCTGGCAGATGCTGATGTTGTTGGAAGCGCAGGGCTTCCAACAGCCCGGGGACAGCCCGGGAGGGGCAGCGGGGTCCTGCTGGAGAGATTCCTCTGCTGGGGGCTGCGGCCTCTGGGGCTTTAATAATGCTGCTGACTTCTCCTCTTCCTCCTCCTCTTCCTCCTCCTCTTCCTCTTCCTCCTCCTCTTCCTCTTCCGCTTCCTCTTCCTCTTCCTCTTCCTCTTCCTCTTCCTCTTCCTCTTCCTCTTCCTCTTCCTCTTCCTCCTTCTCCTCCTCCTCCTCCTTCTCCTTCTCCTTCTCCTTCTCCTCCTTCTTTCTCCTTCTCCTCCTCCTCTCCTCCCCCAGCCTCACTTCCTCTGACACAGCCTTGCTGATAATTTTGCCATTGATTGCAAACCCAGACATGACCTTGCTGCCAAGAGATTTTTGGGAATCAGCCCTCCCTGCTGCTCTCTCTGCAGGGGGAGGGTGCTCTGGGCCTCATTTTGCTCACTTGCCCAAAATCAGCCGCTTCCAGCCACAAGCCTGGGGGGTTTCAGCTGTTGCAGAGAATTGCCAGGAAAGCTGCAACCTTTGGCATTCCTGGAAACGGGAAACCCTCCCGTGTCCAGCCAGCTCCTCATCCAAACTTCTCCGTGCCATTAGGAGGGGTTGCTTTTCTTCCCGGCAAGGGGAAGGGTTGGGATTTGTTTGGTTTGACCTCCTGGGAGATGCCAAGAACGCGTTAGAGGAGCTGAATTTCATTTCTGAGGCTTCCAGAGGTGCTGGAAGCAGAGGGTGACTCATTAATCCATCCCATGTGGGAGTGCTGGGATCTGCAGTGCCAGGGGGAGGTCTGGAAGTGGCAGGGGGGCATTTTTGAGCCTGATGTAAAGTGATTTATTTGTTTTATTTGTGAAGAAAAAATAAAACCGACTTGTAAAAAAAAGAAGGGGGTTATTTGATTTATTTGTGAAGAGATGTAAAGGGAATTTACAAAGTGATTGATTTGCTTCCAAAGCCACAACAGAGAGGAACCCTCTCAGCAGAGCCAGGAAAATCATTTAAACCAGAAATCTTCTGGCTCTGGATGGGTTTGGGGTTCCCTTGGGGTGTTTGCTTTGCTCATCCAGGGGTGCTGCTACCAGTGGGGTCATCTNTTCACTGCCGTTGTGGGTGGCAGCCTCCCATCTCTGCACTGGGGATTGTTAAACCAGAGCTGGGGTTTTGGGAGGGCCCAGTGGGGTGGGAAGCTCTGGGAGCCTCCCTGGGGTGGCCGGGAGGGAAGGCAGGGCTCTGCTCCCACCCTGCTGCAGCTGCAATCCCAAATCAGATTTCCAAGCCCTCTCTGCAGGAATCCAAAGCATTCCCAGATTATTCCAGCACCGGGGTTGTAGTGAGAGGGAGAACTGCAATTAAACTTTGATTTGATTTCTCCTTCTTCTTCTTTTTCTTCTCGTGCCTTTTAGGACTCCCAGGCCTGGAATTTTCCCTCCCACCCTCCAGGATCCACCTCTCCAGGCCCATCTGCTCAGCACTGATCACTGCTCCATGAATTTCATGGACATGACAGGAACTCCCTGTGCTTCCAGGCGATTTCCCTCCTTTTTTATGGCCAGGGCATTCCCACACAGCAGCAAAGCTGTGGCTGTGACCTTCCAGTGCCGGATGTGCAGGGGTGACCTGTCCAAGGACAAATTCCCACCTGATTTCCTGTGATCTGGAAATCCAGCTGCCAAATCCAGCATCCCAAATCATGGAATGTTTTGGGGTGGAAGAGCCCTTAAAGCTCAGCTCATCCCACCCCCTCGCCACGGGCAGGGACATTTTCAATCAACCCAACCCACCCAGCCTGGCTTGGACACTTCCAGGGATGAGGAATCCACAGATTCTCTGGGCAGAGTGAGAAATCACCCTCGGGGTGATCCAAAGGCACAATTCCCCCACGGATTTCCTCACTCCAGCACTTGGCTCTTGTGTAACCCCACAAACCCGGCTCTGAAATGCCTGAAAAGGTGAACTCACCTCGGCAAAATTATTCTGGGGGGCCACAACCAACTGCAATTCCTTGGAGGAGCTTTGGCTTTTCTCTCCTGAGGGGCCCACAGGTGATCCCAGGGGAAAAGAAGGGAGAAACTGGGAACATTCAGGGCTCCACATGAACCAGCCGGGCCTTGGGAAGCCTCATCCCCTTCTCGAAATAGCAGCACTCCCCCTGCTCTCCACGTTTTAACACCCTCATCTTCTTACCGGGCAAAATAAGCCCTTAGCTGGAGAGGAGAGGGCTTTTACTGAGATTAAGGCTAAGACTAAGCAGGGAAGAGGCCTCTGAGTCACTCAGGGCTGTCACCATCTGCTGCTTGATGAGCGTTCTCTTCTCTTTGCTGAACCTTTCCCTGCCTTTGGGTTAATTTGTGCTGGCAAAGAAAAAAACCCAATCCCAGCAGTGGCAGGGAGAGGCTGTGCTGGTAAAAGGGGCTCTGGGGTGTGGAAAAGCTGTGAAATCACCCTTGTGATGGTGGGAGAGACCCCAAAACGCTGCTCTGAGAAGGGGTTTGGAGCCTCTGGGAAGGTGAAGATCGCAGCCAGGCTGGGTGGTTGCTGAGTTTTTGGTGTCAGTTTTGCCAAGTGCTGGCAGCTGCTGCTTTTAACTCCTCGAAACTGAAGAATTAAAGTGCAGGGATGGCATTTTAAACTGTGGTGCCTCCAGTTCCAGGATATTTTCGTGTCCTGAGTGTCCCTGAGATGCTGAAAGGGAAAGGGGAGGTAGAGCCACACCGCTCAGCACCGGTTTTCTATTTCCCTCAGGATTTTAGGTCTAAAATTTCGGGTTGCTGCTCACCCACACAATTCATCTTTTCTTTCCGGATTTTGGATGCTCCCAAATCTATTTGGATGCTCTCCACCTGCATCCTCTCCCTCTTCATCCCATTTTTCTTCTTCCTTAAACTGCATTTTCCCCTCCTATCTCCCTCCCCTGCATTTGTGCTGTTGCTTTCTTGGACCTCTGCTTGTCACAACGAGACAAAACAATCCTGAAAAAATTCAATAATTCAATTGTGAGGAGCAGATTTTGGCTTTTATGGGATCACCTGCCCTTGTGTTGTCCTGCTTCCCTCCCGTTCCTGCCTGCCTGAATTCCCTCACTTTTTATTCCACATCTTCCCTCCAGGAACACGTTTTCCAGCTGGGCTGGATTATTTAGGAATGTCTGGAGCTGCCTCCCTCCCCCTCTCCCCAGGAAAGGAGGATTTGGTGCAAAAGGCTTCGCCCACCCCTCGTTTGGGGCAGGTTAATTAATTTTCTCCCAGGGAATGGGGCTGTTGGATGTGGAAAAGCCACAAAGCTGCAGCTGGACCAACCCCAGTGATGGAGAATTTGGCTCTGGGCTGGAAAAGGAGAAAAAATCCTTGGTTCCACCAACTTTCTGCCCAGAGGAGGGAGGGGAGAACGTGCCAGGAGGGTAAAATGAGCTGAGTGATGGTTTTGGGAATTGGGGCCGCTCACCTGGAGAATCAGGGAACAGCAGGATCCTAAAGCCTGAGGGGATCCCTTGGATAAAACCCAAATCAGGCTCGGGTTGGGCTGTGGTGGGAGGGGTTGGGCAGCCCTGGCCCTGCCAGCTCCTGGGACTGGGGGGAAATTCCCTGGGAAATCCTCTCCAGGGAAGGGCTGAGCGAGCTCATCCTGTCCCTGCCCTTGATTGTTCCAGGGAAATTAATTGGGATTAATTAGTTTGACACAGGTTTTTTGGTTTTCTTTTCCTGATGATTTTATCCCCTGGATGAGGCTTCCTGGAAAACTCCACCCCAGAACCAGCAGGGGCCTCGTTAGGTCTGCCCAGAGAGAGGGATCAGCCTGGGACACTCCTGAGAGAGAGGAAAAAAAGGCAGGAAAAAACGGATTATTACAGAAAAATGTTAATTCCAACTGTCCCCATCCACTCATTTCATCCCAGAAAACTGACAAGGAATTTGGTGTTTCCAAAATCAGAAAATTTCCCTTGCAAACTTTGGTTTATAATGATTATTTTTGAAATGCTGACTTTTTTTTTAACTCCAGGTTGGAAAGATATGGGATTTAAGCCTCTCTGTGGACAGCAAGTCTTGGATTTTGGTCGGTTTTGCCCCCTGCTTGGGAGATTTTAACTGAGAACACGAAAGATTTTACTTATTTCTTCTCAAAAGAATGGGATTTTTAAATTTTATGAATAAAGTGCCTGAACTGGGCCACAGCATCACTTTGAGAAAATCCAGATTTTGGTGAAGCAGGGATTTTATTCCTGCTTGGAAAATCTTGCCATGCCACTCTCCCCTCTGATATATTTTCTTCTCTCAATAAAATAATTCAGCTTTAACAAAAATTAAAACGAGGAAAGTAAAAATCCTGTCATTAAACCAGGACTGGGCTGTTAGACTGGACACGGCCGAGTCAGTTTAAGCCTAAACCTTGTACTTTTTGGAATGCCCTGAAAACATTCCCTTCATCATCCTGGATAAATCCAGCCCGTGAACATCCCCAATCCAAAATCCAGCTGGAATGACGAGGATTCATCTGCTGCCCTCCCCCTCTCACCTTTATTTCCCTTTTCCAGTGAGCAGCAGGTAACAGGGATTGAAAATTATTATTTATTATGATTTCTTTATTATTTTAATCCTGGGGAGCTGCACCTTCCCGTCCAGCTGGGAATTCAGCTTCCAGGTGCAGAGGATGAAGGAAAATCCAAATTTCAAACTCGTTTTCCCCCTCCAACCCCAGCAGCAAACAACGAAAAGCCTGAACGGGGTGGATTGAGCAGCTTCGCACGAATAGGATTTGGAGCGGTTCCTGATAAATAATCCCAAAGTTCAGCCCCTCCTGCTCAGCCCCGGGCTGGGGAGAGGCAATTTTGGGATTTGTTCCCCACCCCTCCGGCAGCTCTGTGCACAGGGATCCGGGCCGGCGCCGCTCCTCCCGGGATTCGGAGGCTCCGGAGCTGCCGAGGAGCCGCAGCTCCATCCCCGGGGCTGGAGCGGGGCAGGAGCAGGAGCAGGGGCAGGATTGGGATGGAGGAGCCGCAGCTCCATCCCCGGGGCTGGAGCGGGGCAGGAGCAGGAGCAGGAGCAGGATTGGGATGGAGGAACCGCAGCTCCATCCCCAGGGCTGGAGCGGGGCAGGAGCAGGAGCAGGGGCAGGGATGGGATGGAGGAGCCGCAGCTCCATCCCCGGGGCTGGAGCGGGGCAGGAGCAGGAGCAGGGATGGGGTGGAGGAGCCGGGGCTGCTTTTGGAGGCGCCCATTCCAAGCGGGAATGGCTGGAAAGGCAGGAAATAGAGCGGCGAGCTTGGCTTGTGTCCCTTTGTCCCCAAAAGCCACCTCGGGCCGGGGCTGGCGGCAGCACATCCATCCCCAGAGGGGCAGGAATCCCAGTGGGAAATTAGGGAGCACAAACCCGGAGCGTGCAATCCCAGGAAACGCGGAAAACGGGCTGGAAAAACCCTCCCAGCAACTCCTCTTCCCAAGGGAAAACACGCTGGGATGTGGGATGAGGAGAGATGGGTGGGGTCAGCCCATGGAAAGGATCCTGGGGAAGGGATCCTGGGGAAGGGATCCTGGAAAAGTGATGCTGGAAAAGGGATCCTGGGAAAGAGGTCCTGGGAAAGGGATCTTGGAAAGGGATCCAGGGAAAGGGATCCTGGAATAGTGATCATGGAAAAGGGATCATGCCAGAGGGATCCTGGAAAGGGGTCCTGGAAATGGGATCCGGGAAAAGGATCCCAGGAAAGGGGTTCTGGAAAAGTGATCTTGCCAGAGGGATCCTGGCAAAGGGATCTTGGAAAAGGGGTCCTGGGAAAGAGATCCTGGGAAAGGGGACCCTGGAAAAGGGATCCTGGAAAAGGCACCCCGGAAAAGCGATCTTGCCAGAAGGATCCTGGAAAAGGGGTCCTGGAAAGGGACCCTGGCAAAGCATTTCCCAAGGGCAGGGCTGGTCCTGCTGGGCTTCCCCTTCCCCAGGGATCCTGAGCTGCGGGGAGCTCCCATCCCATCACGGATCTGCTGCTGGAGCCCCGCTGGGGATGCACAAAACCTCAGGAAAAATCCAAGGGCACGCTTCCCAAAGTTCTGACTCCCAACCCCACTCTGCACGCAGCCACAGCTCCCCGCGCCGACGCTCCCGGCCCTTCCTCCCTGCGGCGCCTTCCCCGCAGCCCCAAGGGCAGGAAATGCCCCAAGGAATTTCCAGTCCCGCTGGAAGGGAAGCAAAGGGTGGCTTTTCCAGACGACTCCAGGAAAATGCCCGGCAGCTGTAGCCTCGTGCTAAACAACTTCTGGCCAGCGTGCAAACAGAGTTTGAGGTTTATAAACACGGGATGCAGATCCTGGAGCGGGAAAAAAGCCGGAGCCGTGGTGTGAGGGGAGGAGGAATCGCTTCTGGCAGCTCGGGGGGGTTTATTTTTCCTCAGGGTTCAGGGTTTGAGTTTGGCTGGGAATATTTCACATGGGAAATCTGGGACGAGGGGGAAAGCACCTGAATTTGGGAAAAGGAGAGGTTGGAGAAGTGTTCCTGGTGGATTTGGTACCCAAGGGTGGGGAGGCCACGCTGCTGAGGGAGCAGCTGGGATGCACATTTTGGGATCCATCCTCCCAGGGGGATCCCTTTGCCAGGACCCCTCTCCCAGGATCCCTTTTCCACAATCCCTTTTCCATGATCCCTCTCCCAGGATCCCTTTTCCAGGATCTCTTCTCCATGATCCCTTTTCCATGATTCCTTTCCAGGATCCCTTTCCCAGCACCACAGGCAAAGCCCTCCCCAGCCCATCCCTTTGCACTGAGGGAATCCTTCTGGAATCTAACAAATATTTTCCTGCTCTTCTTATTGGATTAAACAATTAAACACTCATGGGGGAGAGGGGGAAAACCCCAAACAACCAACCACCACTCCAAATCCTAAACTAAGAAATCCCCCAACGTTCCCTTCAGGAATTCTCTGGGAAATCAGTAAAACCTTTGCTGGAATTTCAGTTTTTAAAGTTAAAAGCCACACGAGGGAGCACTGGGGGGATCCGGAGTGGAGGAGAAGCAGGAGCTGCTGGTGGGGTCAAGGGGTGGTGGCACTTTTTGGGAATTAAAATGGTTTGGCCATGAAAAATCCCAATTTCCACCTGTGGCAGCAGAATGGCTCAGAAGGGAACTTGGGTTTGTGTGGAATGATGATTCTTTTCTTCTAGAAATGCTTAAAAGTGCAGGTACAGTTATTTCAGGGTCACGGGAGGTGCAGCAAATTAATAACGAAGAAGGAAATTTTCCTCTCGGTGGTTTGGGGATTTCAGGCTCTGTCCCCTTGCCTGTGGTCACCTTTCCCCCCACGTTTATTTTCCTCCTCCCTGGCCCCTCTGTGACCCTGGGCCGATTTCAGGTCAGATGCCAGAGCTCAGGGCAGACCTCAGGGCTCTACTGCAGCAATATTCCCCTGGCTGCTCAGGTTCCCCCTGGCTTTGGGGGATAAAATCAGGGATATTTCTCCAATCCTTTTCCCTTCTGCAGCTGAATTAATTCAAAGGTGAGTACAGGAAGGTTTCATCCACTGCCAGGAGGAAAATTTAATGCTTCCACCCGAGATTCTTCCATTTCTCCTCCGAAACCCCTCTCATGTGAGGTTTCTCATCATTTTATTGGCCCCTTTAATCCGGAGTTGGGTTCCTCTGCAATTCCATCTCGCGGCATTTCAGCCCCGCCTCCCTGCCAGAGCCCAGCTGAATCAAGCTTAGGATGAGGATGGCTTTTTGTCCTTTTAAAAATCACATTTTTCAATTCAGCCTTGGTCCCCAGGGGTTGTTTGCTCACTGTTCGCCCCTTGCTGCATTCGGTGGGGTCTCACAGCAAAGTTGATTTTTTTTGGATTTCTTTTTGAAGGAAGAGCTAAAAATCCCATTAACTCCGGGATTCCTGTAAATGCCGTACTGAAAGTAGCATTTCCCTTAAGTCCTTCTCACACCAGCCTGAATCCGATATTTAGAATTAATCCTGATTATTCCATCCCTATCAAGGAAAAACTGGGAAATCCTGTGCTGCCCTTCCAAGTGTGATGAGAAGCAGAGCTTGGGGCCAGCTCAGTCTCTCAATGACTGAGCTGCCAGAAACATCCCTCAAAACCTGTCAGGTGAGGAAGAATGCCTGAATTCCGAGGTTTTTTGTGTGTTTGGGTGTCTCAGGCGCAGTGTGAGAGCTCCGGGGACCTCATAAAATTCCCACTTCGGGAGGGCTCCAAGGGCAGATCCCCTCTGGAATATCCCACCTTGGATCGTGCTCATCCAAAGTGGATTTTCCAGTTCAGGATGGGAGCCCTGGGCAAAGCCTGGGATCAGGAAGGGGTTTTCTCTCTCAGGAAAACGATGGAATTAATCTTCCTGGGAGTCCCTGGATAAAGGGGTGAGCTGCAGGAGTTTTGGGGCACAGTGTCGGGCTCCAGGTCTGAAATGTTGCTCCATCAGTTGGATTTTTGGACACAGAGGGTCCCAGCTGCTCTTTTTTTGCCGTCCTGTGTCCGATCCCTGCTGCCAGCAGAGAGGAAGGGCCCTTCCAAAGGGCGGGGCTGATGTCTGCAGGGGGAAATGCTGCTGGAGCCGTGTCACCACCACTTCCCCGTGCCTCCTGGTGACATTGGCTGCCCCTCCCTGCCTCCTGAGGCAGATTTACTGCCAGCTGAGGCCTCTGGTGAGCACACGCGTGGTTTCTGCAGACCCTCTGGCTGCCTGTTTCCTCATCTGACGTGACTGGCCATGGCTGCAGCACTGAAATGGAGTTCTGGGCCCAGGAGCTGCCTTTCTGGGGGAAGACACCCGGGTTTGGTGGTGTTTGGCTCCCGTGCAGCACGGCAGAGCCAAGCCCTGGTGAAGTCACTGGGGCTCTGGGTTGTTCTCGTGGTCTGTGGATGAGAATGAGCCGAGCTTTAGGAACAATTGCAGGGGCCTCCAGCTCTGTGGTGGGAGAGCAGAGCTGCCTTTTATCCATCAGCATGACATGGAATTTGTGTGTTCGTGGATGTGCAGCTGCATGGGACGCAGAGGAGGCAAAAAACGTCTCCCTTGGTGCTTTGGGATTCTTTTTGAGAACAGTTACAAAGCGTTTCTGTGTTGGAAAACATCAGGAGAGGGTCTGAGGCCACTGCTGGGGCCTCATCACCACAAAGCTGATCCCTCCCAGGCCCTGCTGGAGCAATCTGTGTCCTGCAGCAGGTGAGCGGAGCCTGGCTGGAGGAGTCGTTCCCCGGGAGCTTTATCCAAGAGCTTTAATCCGTGCCCTAAGCCCTGCAAGATAAGGAGTGCTGGAATATTGGCTGGGGAGCTGCTGGAAGGAGCAGCACGTGCGAGGGGGGGTTGGAAGGGCTGGGGCTGGGGATGGGGCTGGGGATGGGATGG
>VYXC01010318.1:597083-628684 GCA_013397175.1 Platysteira castanea | reverse complement strand
CCCCTCCTGCGTCCCCTCCACCCTCCCGTGCCCCCCTTGTGCCCCCCCAGCCTCGCCACCCCGCCTTTGCATGCAGCCCCCGGGCTGCGGGAGCCGCGGGCCATGGGCACGAAGCAGACCAAGGGCTGCCAGCCGGGCAGCGCCGGGGAGAGCCCCCCGGGCCACCACCGCAAGAAGGCGGCCCCCAGGGAAAGGGGCGATTTCCTCGCTTCCCTCGTGGCCAAGTCCGGCGAGAAGTTCGGGAAGGGCGCTGGCGGCAGCTTGCCCCCGTACCACCGGCGGATCTGCATGATCCAGGACATGCTGCTGCTGGTCAAGCAGGGCAAGCAGGAGGAGGCCACCGAGCTGCTGAAGAACCTGCGGCAGGTGAGGATGGGCGGGTTCCTCCGGTGGGAGCGGGGCTGCGGTGAGGGGGAAAAGTGTGGGAGCGACCCGTCCTGCTTTGGAGAGCCCAAACAGGGGCCACGCTCCGCTTCTGCGGGTCTGACTCGCGTGGCGTAATTTTGGGGAAGTGGCAGAGGAGCTGCGGGGTGGGCACGGTGGCAGAGAGGGGGAAATACCCCCAGGGAGGTGCTGTGCGTTGTCTGCAGCGAGGAAACCCTGCCGGCTGCATTTTTGCTCCCTGCCTGCCTCGCTGGCGCTGATGGCTCTGGGATTTGCAGCCTGCTCAAGGTGGTTCCCACTCAACTTTCCAAAAGTTTGGCGTTTCGAGCAGCTCCGTAAAAGCGCCGAGGCAGCTGGAGCTGGCAGCTTTGGAGAATCAGCTCTTTTCCTCCTGGCTCATGAACACCCACAGTTGGCAGCGTTGCTTTTTTATCTCGGTTTTTTTCTTGGTGCAACAATCGCGTGGTGGAGTTTTGCTGGTGTTGACCGGGAGAAACGAGCCGTTCTGGGGGAGCGGGGAATTAATTGTAGGGGAGCCCGAGACCTTTCGCCTTGAAAAATCTGTTTGAGCCGGGCATTAGCTTGGGAAGCAACAGGACGGAAAGTTGCTGTGAGCAAACAGAGAAGGCAAATTAGCATTTAATCTTTGCTGCTGATAAAAAACACCCGAGTGCTGGGCGTTTTCGAGGCTCTGGGCTGCGCAGGGCTTTGGGGAACGGCGCGTTCTCCATGCAAACCCAAAGCAGATCCATCTTCCAGCTCGGGTTTTCTCGGTGTAACCAGTTCTGCCACCCGCGGAAAAGTCGCTCAGATCTCTGCTGGGCATCGGGAGCTGCTCTCTTGCCCCGTGGTCTGGCCGTGGGAAAGCACAGCTGGTCCAGTCTGGTTTTCTTCTGGGATTTTGTGTTTGGAGTTTGCTGTTAGCACTTTCCTCCCCGCCTCATTTTCTGGTCCAGGTAATGTTTTAGAGAGTGGATGTTGTTTGGGGCATGGCCCTGATCCGTTTAGCCCACTTCCATTTATCCCTCTGCCCAGCAGGTTTAGGATTATCTTTGGAGCAGCCCAGCTGAGAAATCTGAACAGTTTAATATGTTTTGTGGGGGTTTTTTAATGGAAAACTCTCACCACTTTCGACTTTGGGATAAAGTTATTTTCCTGAGGTGAATGTGCCGCCTCTCTGGGAGTCGGGGACACAATTCCTTGGGGCAAAGGCCTCTCCATTTGGGATCTGTGTGGCTGCGGGGGTAGAGTTGGGCAGCAGATCAGAGCCCAAATGTTGCACCCTCTCAGCCACGCCAAATCTTTATCGCTGCTGCAGCCCGTTGGCGCTGGCAGAAGGGCAGGGGCTAATTTTAGAGGGTGTTTATCTCAAACACCTCCCCAGAAAAATAAACCTTGGGGCCTGGGAAGTGCCACGAATCACTCTCAAGTTCTCCCTGGCTCCAGACTGGTTTTTCTCAGGTCTGTCCTCACCCTCTGATAGAGCAGAGCGAGGGAGCTGGGCTGTGCCGCCGTGGATGCCCTAATGACAAACCTGACCATGGGGAAACTCTCATCTCACTGGAGAGGGGGAAGGAAAAGCTAAAAATTCATCTGAAACTGCCGGGGGAAGCGAGGAACCTGTTAGAGTCAGGTACATCTCTGGCAGAGAGTGTCTCTGAAGAGCTCGCTCTGATAAAATAAATCTTCGAGTGTCAAAATAGAGAACGCTTTGTCCCAGATACTGTAACAGACTCCAAGCAGGTTTTTAATGAGGTGGTTTGATTCCCTGCCTCCAGGGAGGGAATGTGGGATGCCCCACTGAACAAATCCTGGCTGCTGCGTGGTTTTCCAGAGGCTGGATGAGGGGAGGGGATGTTTTAGGGGGGCACTGGTGGCTCCAAGGGACCGCTTGGGTTGTTCCCATTTCTGTGGGAGCCTTCCAGAGCTGAGCTCTTGGAGTGTCTCAGCCTGAAAGTGAGGATTTGAGGGGGAGGATGAGCTTCCCCCTGTGGAAAGGGGTGGATGGATGAGCCTGGTGGGGCAGAGATTTTTTTTTTCCCTGAGACATTTTTAGGGTGTCTGTGGCTGCTCCGTGGAGTTGCTGCTGTAAAATCAAGGGGTTTCCCAGCAAACCCAGTGACCTGGTGCCCAGCTCTCAGCTGAGATTTGTTGAAATCCCAGGCATTTAGGTCACTGGGAGCCTTCCCACTGACTTCAGCGGGCTTTGAGGCCAGCCCAGCGTGCTGCTGAGGGCTGGGTGACAGCAGCCCTGCCTTTGGAGGGGCTCCATCATTTTTTTGTTTTCAGTCAGAGCTGAAAATCTCTGTCTTTTCAGGTCTCCATGCCATGACATCCTGCAAGAAAAGGTTTGGGGGGCTTTTCCCTGCCTGCTCCCACAAAAGCTGTGTGTGATAATCAGGGCAGGGCTGCAATCTCACATTTTAAACCCAAACCCAGTCCCTCCACTGGCACCAGTGGCCACTGTGGCCTTTAGGATTTCACCCAGTTTATCCATCCTTCTCCCTCCCCTGAGCTGGCAGCGATGCTGTTTTCCTTCCAGGCTCCTGTAAGGATTAATCTGTGTTCCTGGGAACGCCTGGGGGTTGCAAACAACTCTAGAATACTGAGCTAGAAAGTGAATTTTTTTTGTTTAAAACGATAAAAAGCGCTAACAGCAGACAGACTTTGCTTCCTCACAGAGGTCAGCAGTGCTCTCTGGTGTGGAGGCGATTTGATCCCACATTTGATGCCCTCCAAATACCACTCCTGTGATTGCTGCTGCCAGCAGCCATTCCAAAGGGTTTGTGCTCCTCTGGCACAGCCAGGCTGATTTAACATCGAGCTCCTGGCACACAGATATTCATTTCTTTTTCCTTCTTTCTGCTCTGGAGCCCAAACCCCATGCTGCAAAATTCCAATCCTCCAAATCCAAACCCCCCAAATCCCAACGAGTGCCCACTGCTCTCCTTGGCTGAGGTGTTTCCCCTGAGCCATCCCCAGGGTGCTGCAGGGAGGGTGATTTTGCATTGCATTTTGCATTAAATGCAGTGGAAAGACACTGAAATAATTCATATTTGATTAAGGCTGAAGTTCAGGCTTGCTGGTCACCTGGAGGGAGCCACTGGCCTTCCATGGAAGTAATTCCTGCACAGAATAACTTGGAATTTATCCATAGGAAGTGACTTTCTGGGTTTTTCTGGCAGCATCTTCTCTGCTTTCCAACAAGGAGCTGCTGCAGGGAGAGGCTAAAACATGAATTTATTCAGTGTGTCCAGCACCTGGGCCATGGGAATCCACTCTCAGCCCCTTCACTCCATGCAGGTGGGAGAATTCCAGCCCCACTATTCCCAGTTCCACCAGTTGCAGAGCAGGAGAGGTTTTAACCTTACAGAGCGTGGCACTTCTATTTTTACTCTTCTTTTTCCCCCCTCCATGCTCTCGAGTTTCAGTGCTCTAGGCAGCCAAGCGCTGTCAGTATATTAAATTCTGGGAGTGTCTCTCCTGCTGGGGAGAGGATTTGTAAAACAAAGCGTGTTTTCCTCCTCCCTGCTGCCAAACGGGATCGCTTTTCCCAAGTGAAACGGGGAAGCGCTTCCCAGCACATTACGTCGCACTTCAGGAATTTGCCATTGGTTATGGCTCGACGTGGAGCTTTCACTGCTGCTCTGGGGGCTGGTGGGAGAGAGGAGGAGGAGGAGGAGGAGGAGGAGGAATCCAGCAGATCTGAGCATCCTTTGCACGGGGCAGGTGAGCAGCAGTTCCAGGAATTAAATGGGGAAAGGGGAAAAGGAAGCGAAGTGTGGGGATAAATCCCTGGGGCTGACGCCTCGTGAGGAGGTCCAAGGTGAGATGAGGAGGTCCAAGGTGAGATAAAAAGGTCCAAGGTGAGATGAGGAGGTCCAAGGTGAGATGAGGAGGTCCAAGGTGAGATAAAAAGGTCCAAGGTGAGATGAGGAGGTCCAAGGTGAGATGAGGAGGTCCACGGTGAGATGAGAAGGTCCGAGGCGAGGCAGAGGCACTCAGAAGGTGGATTCCCTGCCGTGCCAGCCTGGGGTGGTCAAACCGGGAGAGGTGGCCAGTGCTGGGCTGTGGAGGGCAGCGGAGAAGGGTCAGGGCCCCAAATGGGCAAAAAAACACCACCAAAAAATCCCGTTTGCAGAAAAGGGCCGGGATTGAACAAACTCTGTGCCCACGGCCCTGTGGCAGCCCCCTCCTGGCTGGGATCCAGCCCGTGATCCCTGTGGTTCATCCCACAAACACCCCACAAACTGCTGGGGGTGCAGGCGTGGCCCTGCCCCATCCGAGGCTGAGCCCTGGATTTTCCAGCCAGAGGCTGTGGGGAACGAGGCACGGCCTGAGCAGGGCCTGGGAACTGCGTGGCACAGGGAGGTTTAATTAACTAATGATGGATATCTTCGTGGTAAGAGGGGGGCTTGACCAGTGGGAGTGGTAAAACACCAAAAAAATTTTAAAATACTGATGGAGACAGCTCGCTTTGGGCTCCTGTGACTTCCTTGAGACACATGGGCTGCGTGGAAAAACTAAAAAGGCTCGTGGCTGGCCTGGGCCACCACTCTGTGCTTGCTCCTGGCCCTGGAGCAGCATTCCCATGGAACCCGTCCTGTGTGCCAGGAATGCTGGAGGAGCTCAGCGCTGCTGTGTTTGCCCCACGAGTGAACTCCTGGTCCCTTCTCCTGAGGGCTCAGGCCTGCAGATGCACCAGAGGTGACCCCGCCTGGGGTCTCCAGGCTGCTCCCAGCCAGCAGAAGACACGGATGAAGAGTTCTGCAGGACTGGGATTGTTTTTCCTCAAGTGAGGCTGGGCTGAGGGAGGGACCAGCCCTGGCTGCAGCGCCGGGCACCGCAGGGTGGAAGTTGGGTAACGCTGCCCTGAGCAGGGAGGCTCTGGGGTGAACGCTCATTTCCTCTGCCCCGAGCTGCTGATGAAACCCCACTGCCGCTCCCCACTCTTCTTCTTAACCCTTAGGCTGCTGGAGGTATTAACAACAAATATTCCTGGCGCTGGTGGGGCGTTTCCTGCCCCAAACGGGGTCTCTGGCATTCTCTCCATGCTCCCAAACCCTGCCCTGCTGTAAGATGCTCCTCCTGTGGGAAATGTGTTTTTTGGGGGGAGAGAAGGGATGGGAGAGGTGGGATGGGATATAAAGCAGGGGCTGGGCTGGGTTAGGCCGGGCTGGGTTAGGCCGGGCTGAGTTAGGCTGAGCTGTGTGCTGTGGGCATCTGGAGCAGAGGATCAGGTCGTGCCTGTGCCCTCGCTGCAGACAGAAATCTCCGAGCTGGCAGGAGCTGGTGGTTGTTGTTACACTCAGCCCCTGCTCAGCACTTTCTCTGTTTATATAATTGCAGGAATGTGTCTTATTTTTTCCCCTCCAGGCTCTGCTGGTTTCACACCTGAAGTGAAATGCAGCAGCTCGGGGCTCCAGCCCTGCAGACAGCCTGGTGTGTGCCTTTTTTTATTACATTTTTTGTCCTCTTTTCCTTTTTATCTGGCTTCAGACTGCGAAAGCCCGGAGCGGGGGAAGTCTCGTGTCCCTGGCAGCGCGTGGGTGTGACGGCTGCGTGGGCAGAGCCCTCCCTGCACATCCCTGGCATCTGGGCTGTGCTGCTGTGCAGGGGGCCCGGGGGATGATGCACCTGAAATTCGGGGTATTGGAGCTTTCAGTTTGATGTGCTGGGGGATTTGTGGCTGTGGGCTGCTCTTAGCTCAGGGAGGTGGTCGTATGTTAATATTCATTCTGTTCTCCTACAAGGGGTGGGGAGTTTCTTTAGTATTCAACATCTTCAGGTCCTGGCCAAAAGCCTAATACGATTTAATGCCTGATTCCATTTCTCTTTCTGCGTGTGTGTGCCTCAGCCTCCTTCTCTTTCACATTTTGGAGGAAAGATCACTGCATGGTGAATTTAATCTTGCCTCTAAAAGGAAAAGCAAATTGTCCTTTCCATTCCTCTCCAAGCCGAAGGTTTTAGCTCCAATTACTCCTGGCTCTGACCTTGCTGCTCGGAGAGCAGGAGCTGCTCGGAGCTTTCCAGCGTTCTCAGATCTTTTCAAGACTCTTTATCTTTCAGACTTGGTGCCTTTCAAAGTCGGAGGCACTTCCTTTGTGCGAGGCTTTGAGCTTCACCAGCTCTGGAGAGAGCCGAGGGGAGGGAGCTGCCTTCCTGTCCTGCCTTTGGGAATCTCAGTGGATTCCTCAGGGCCTCTTTAGATCCCAGTGATCTTCCCAGAGTTCTGGCTGGCCTGCTTTGCAGAGCAGGACTCGGGGTTGATATTGCTGGGGGAATTTCTTTATGAGATGTTTCTGCGTTTTTCCAGTGGTTCCAAAATCCCTGGTGGCCCACGGAGGTTTTCTTCGAGGTCTGCTCCTCCCCAGCTCTGGATCCTGCTGCTGGCTGCTGATTTCTGTCCCTTCATGTCCCCTCTGCCTGTGGGATTGGTTTCTGAGCAGCTTTCCAGGCCTGTCCCTGCTCCCACTGGTGCTGCCCATCCCCGTGCAGCTCAGGAATTGCATTTGGAGGAGATTTCAGTGAGGCACTGCCCAGCAGGAATATTAATTCCAATTCTAACAGCACCTGTGTTGGAATGAAGGTTGGGTAGTGAAAGGAGAGGCCAGCCTGGAGCAGGAGCCTGGAGCCTGCGGGTTTTTTGGAGGATGGGGATTTGTGTGCTGGGTTTTTCAGCTCCTTGCTTACTTTTTAGCCACAGAAAGTGAGGAAATGGGTGTTAGGGACAGGACCTGCAGCTCTGTGGGAGGTGAAGCTCTGTTTTCTAACCCCCAGCAGGCAAAACACACCGAGGTGAGTGAGCTCTGCCTGTCCCTTCCTCCCACTCCGAGGACGAGCTTGGAAAACGCGACACTAAAACTTCCTTGAGCGGTTCCTGTGCCTCTGTCTCTCTTCGTGCAGAGATTCCCTGGGTTTTCCTGGTGGGAAGGCGCAGGGCTTTGGGCCAGTCTGTGCCTGGGAGCCCCAGTCCTATGGCTGGGAAATTCCCAGAGCTGCCTCTTCCCCTGTCCCAGGGGATGCTTAAACTGAGCCCACTCCAGCTGGGAGTGTTTAATTCCTGCCTTGCTCTGCAGGGCTGCTCCTTCACCCCCACCCTCCCCAAGGCCGGGATCTTGGCTCAGGAGTGGAATCCCAGCAGGGGAAAGCAAAGGCTGCTGAGGAAGGAGAGTGGCCTGCGGTGGGAATTGGTTGTTTTGGCCGGGGACGTGCTGAGGGTTTTTCCTGGGACACCTCTGTCCCCGTTCCCACGGAGCACAGAGCTCCTCGTGGGGGCTGGTTTGGGGTTTGGGGCATCCCCACCTCCCTGGGAACTGGAATACGGGAGGTGTGGGGTTTGGAGCTCGATAAAAGAGCCCAAATTCCCTGCACGAGGGGCGAATCCAACCTGCTGCAGCCTCCGCCCCAGGTTTGGTTGGTGTTGAATGAACCCCAAGCCCTGGTTCAGCCTGAGCTCCCCAAAATCAGGGCAGTGCAGCTCAGATCTCTGCAGAAACAGGACTCAAACCTGCCCGAACAGCCCCAAAGCCTTGGTTCATCCTGGAATCCCCCCAGATATTTCCATTTATCCATCGATTTGGATACAATTATCTCTGTTCCAGGACTGGAAGAAGAAAGGATTTGGGGGAAATCTTGCTCCCAGATGTCTCTGTGGGCTTCCTGGGCTTGCAGAGAAGCAATTTGGGAGGAGAGTGTGAACGACCCACACCCACTACTTACATCCAGCCAAAATCATCCAGGACTGGATGAAATCTTGATTTAAGCAGACTTCTTTTTTTGTGGTTTAAATTTTGATTTAAGCAGCCATTTTTGTGTTCAGGATTTTTTGGAGGGGTTATTCCATAAGAAAGAGGATGTTTTCCTGTTTAGTTGTAAAAAGCTGCTCCTACTTGGTGTAATTGGATGCTTCCTTTTCCGAGGAGGGAGCCTGGTGTATCTGGGGACATTTATTTAGGCAGCTGTGGCCGGGTGAGGAATTCTGTGTGTTTTTATTCTGGTGGGAAACGGTGAATTTGGGGTTTACAGGACTGATTGATTCTTTTGCATCTCTGGCTTGAGTTACACAGGCATGAAAGCAAGTTGAAAGAGCAGAAAAGTGGTTTTGAATGGTTTTTGATCAGTTAATAAACTCAAAATATGCTGGATAAGACAGCAGACAAAGTAAATGTCTCAAAACAGATTTTGCATTTAAAACTGGTTGATTCATTAGGTGGAGAATTAATTGTGCAGCCTGAATTACACTTCTGGTCACCATAATTACAGATCTTGCTCTCTCAGGTTGCAGTTTTACTGGCAGGTTGGAAAATGTGCATTTCTCCTTTGCACCCCTGATTTGTTCATCGACTTGCTGGAATTCAGTGTCAAACTGGACTAAGTGAATTAGAATCATTCAGGCTGGAAAAGATCACGGAGTCCAACTTTGGAATTAACTGAAATTAAGATGTTTTCTCTGTCCGTGTGAGAGAACCAGACCCTCCTGAAAATTGTGTTGGTTCACTCTTTTCTGGTTGTGTTTTTATCAGTGACTTCCCTAAAACCATTGGCAGCCATGTCCTACCTATCTGGGCTGGCAGGAGCTGTTTAAAATCAAATAAATCATAAAATTTTAGAATTAAAGCCTGACCAGAGGTTGGCGTCACCTTAAATTGCTGGTTTGAAATCTGGGTGGTTTAAAGTGGACGGATTTAACGTTTAAAGCTATTTTGTAGCACAGCATTAATTGAATTTTAACGTCACTGAATGGAATCCTTGGGCAGCCCATTCATTAATTCTTCTTAGCAAGTTTGGGCATTCCCTGGACACTTTGATGAGCCCAAACCCTTCACTTTTGTGTTTCTCTGGAGAGACTGAGCCAGCTGGGAGGATCCCACCTCCAATTGGGAGGCACATGCCAAGGTGGATCCTCAAAGGAGCACCCAAACCCCTGGGGCCAGACAGGGAAGTCGCTATGAAAACTTTCTACAAAGATTTTATTTTCCAACCAAAGTACCAAACACCAGATCTAAAAATCCGATGCTGCCAATCCAAACACACAAGCAGGGCATAAAACATGGGAAAGGCCTCATTTCTTCAATAATCCCCACCCTGACTTTGCTTTGTTGATCTAAGTCAGGGGCGAGGTTCCCAGCTCCCTGTGATGTAGAGCACAGCACTGACTGGGTCTCAGGATGGGAAATAGGAAAAATTTGGGATGATTTGCCCAAGGTGATGGTCTCATCCATTCCCTTCCCCATTTTTCTATGGGTGTTTTGACAGGAAAGCCTCCTCTCAGCAGTTCCCTTCCTCAGGCCACCCTCCTCTCCTCCAGCAGCCAAAATCGATGTTTCACTGTGTGTGTGCCATTCCCAAGCTGTTGGGCTGTTCAGTGGGATCACAGAGAGCCTGCCCAGCACAGCTGGACTCTGAGGGGTGGCTTTGGAGGGGAATTCCGAGCATTCAGCAGGACCCTGGTGGTTGCAGGTGCGGAGCTGCTCCTGCTGCCCCCGTGGAGTTTAAGACTCTGCTTTTCATCCTCTCTTTAGTAGAGGTGGAACTCTTAGCCAGATGCCCCAAAAACACAGAGTATCACTGGGGGGTGATGCAAACAGGCTGCTGTGGCTTCAGGCTGACAGAGGGGAGATTTAGATGGGATATTGGGAAGGAATTCCTCCCTGAGAGGGAGGGGAGGCCCTGGCACAGGGTGCCCAGAGAAGCTGTGGCTGCCCCTGGATCCCTGGAAGTGTCCAAGGCCAGGTTGGAGCACCCAGGCCTGTGGAAGGTGTCCCTGCCCATGGCAGGGGGTGGAATGAGATGAATTTTAAGGTTCCTTCCAACCCAAACCAGCTTTTGCACAGATTTGTGGATTTGGGAAGGGAAAGGTGTCTCAGCTGGACGCGCACAACATCTGCTCTCCCACATCTCCTTTTTCGGGATAAAAACCCGGTCCTCTCCATGGCATTCTTCTCTCTTGCCTCGTTGCTGTAGAACAAAGGTGTCAGCAGCTCCAAGAGCTGCCAGGCCTCCAGGTTTTGCTGGATTTTAGGACGTCTGCATCCCTGTAAAGGCCCTGGGTGCCTCATAAACAACACGGGCCGTGGGTGTGCGGCATCCGGCCCGGCCCTGCTCCCACGTGGGGACCAGCTGCTGGAACTGTACCACTTCCAGGCAGGAATTCCTGGCATTTCTTGGCAGGAGGGGAATGTCCCAAAGCTGCCTTTCCAGTCCGTGGCACTGGTCATTCAGTGGGAAGGCTGAACTGCAAACCAGGAGCAGCTTCGGTGCTTTCCCTGAGCTCCTGCTCTCCGTGCACAGCTTGGTTTTCCCTCTGTTTTCCTTCCCACCCTGGTGCTGACCAGAGGAGGAGGAGGATGGAGAAGCTGGCACGGTGCAGGTGACGAGGTCAGCCTTGCACCAGGGCAAGTTTTGGCTCTGATAAATTTCCCCATCCTTTTTTCAGATGTAAAGCAGTTCTTGGATGAGATGAACTCCCTGAAAGGTGGTGAGGAATCTCTGCTTGGGGGGCTTTCATCTCTTGCCCATCAGCTGCTGTTCTCCACCAACACAACAAAAATAAATCAGCCAAACCCCTCTCCTGAAAGAAAATAAATCAGCCAAACTCCTCTCCTGAAAGAAAATAAATCAGCCAGACTCCTCTCCTGAAAGAAAATAAATCAGCCAAACTCCTCTCCTGAAAGATCTTTTTAAAAAGAAATCTTTTAGTGTTGCCACATCATATAAATCAACTTTATTTTCCACAAGGACTTGTGTTTGCTTGTGTGCCCTCCCTTTGGAGGAGGGCAAAAACACAGGGGCCTGCAATATTCCCAAAGAGAGGAGCACGGTGCCATTCCCACAGGCTGAGATCATTCCACTGATGGCAGGAGGATGGGAATGACACGTGCAAAACCCTGGTGGGACCAAGCTCCATCTCCGGATGTTTCAGCTCTGACTGCCCCATCCCAGGGCCAGCAGGATGCTGCTTATCCCACCAGAGAAATGCTGGAATCCCCCTCCCTGGAGGGATTTAAGGGCTGTGTGGGGTTTAGAGGTGGGATAGCGGTCAAACTCGAGTTTTTCCACCTTAATAATTCCAGGATTCTTTACTGGGGAAAAGCTTCTGTACTTCCCGTTTTCCAGAAGGAAAGGAGGAGCAGAAAGGCTGAGCATCCCCCTGGCAGAGGGGAAGGGAAGCAGGGAATTCCCAAGAACAGGAATGAAGTGCACAGAAGTGGCAGAGCCAGGAGTAGGGCTCCGAGCAGCTGCTCCTTATCTCTTCCCGAGCAGGCACATCAGGGAAGATCAAGTAAAAAGGGAAAAGATAACACAAATTGAGTCTGCCTGGCAGCCTGCCTCTCAGAGAGAGGTTTTTCCAACCTGTTTCCTTGTCAGTGGTGATTTTGGATGAGCCTGTGGGATCTTCAGAGAAAACCAAGGCTTTTTTCTTCCTGTTTCATGCCTTACGAAAGGGAATCTTCCTTCCTGGCATGAATTTCTGGCATTTCTTGGCTCGGGACAAAGGTCCTGGTGGTGGATTGGTGTCACTGTGTGCTAAATCCCACCCCATGGCTCACCCACATCTCGTGTGTGCGGGGCTGGAGGTGTCTGATTCACCACACACCAGTGGCTCCTCCACTTTAAAACCAGCTCAAAACCAGTCACATTTTCATGATGTTGAAATCAGCTGCTCGTGGCCATTTGAGGAATTCCAGCCCGGGGCTGTGGGTGTCTCGGTGGGACCGGAGCAGGGAAGGGAAGGCTCAGCACAATGAGCTCATCCTGGCTTTTCCTCCTGCTCAGCTCATCATCCCGCCTCGGGTTTCAGGGATTATTCAGCCCCGTGGTTGGATCTGGGCAACGAGATTAAGGCGTTTCTGTGTCCTGAAAGCTTCTGGGCTTCTCCTTCCTCTGCTGTTCACTTCAGGAGGAGCTGCTGGTGTAAAGAATATCGGCGCTGGCTGTTTTGCCAAGGCTAAATAAACGTTCTGGGCTCGCTGTGCCAGAACTGGGAGTAGGAGCTGCAGGCCACAGGCTTTGTTCTGGCACCTGTGGGAATATCCTGTGGCCACAGCATTCCGTGGGACCCAGTTTGGTGCTCCCAGGAAGGCTCAGCCTCCCACGGGGAAGCTGAGGGATTAGCAGGGTGCTCTGTTACCGGTGGCATTCCAGGCTTCTCTCTGGGGACACTTCCTGGGGTGGTGTCACATTGTAAGGAATGAAGGGACATGGATGCTCTGCTGATATTCCTGCTCTGGAGCTGCTCCCTGCCTTGTTCCTGGGGTTTTCTGGTCCTCACCCCGACAGTGAGGGCTGGGTGGAAGCCACTGGTGGAAGGAAACTCCTGCTCCAGGCTGAGCTGGGAGAAGGAGAAGCCTGCACTGAGCTCAGCACGGCAGCTGGGGCTCGGCAGCGGGAGCAGCAAGTTTTCCATGGAGCCTCTCCTGCAAAGGGAGCCCCAGGCGTGGTTCTCATGGCCCAGAGTGGCAGCTCACGGCTCGTGCTCATCCCTGGGGCCACAGATCCATCACAGGCTGGATTTCCCTGGCAGAAGTGCCTGGGCCAAGGTGTTTTGTGTCTCGTCCTGCCTGGCATCACCGCTGGGAAATGGGAGATCAACAACAGCAATTTAACAGGCCTGGCTGTCCAACAGAGCAGAAATATCTGGATTTTAGTTGGGGGGTGGTGGGTTGACACCTTTTATTGCTGAAAACACGATGTGATCCTGCCTGTCCCAGTGGGAGGTGGATGGGGTGGGCAGGAGGGATGCTCCTGCTTCTCCTGGCCTGGCGTGGGGGTCCTGGGTGGGTTTAGGGCCCCCCTTCCCCTTGGAGAGGACCCAGACCCTACACAAAGAGCAGGAGGGACAGGGCACAGCAGAAAAGCTGTTTGTGACCTGTGTCTGTTCGGTGAAACCTGGGGTGGATTTCCCTTCTCAGCCAAGCACAGGGGCTCTCAGGCCATTTTTGGGTTAATCTGTCCCATCCCTGGGGCTCGGCACCAGCAGCCACCACTCTCTGGCACTTTCTGGGAAGCTTTGCTGGCTCTGGGCTGGCTCTCGAGGGCACAGCCTGTGTTCCCTGGGATCTCAGTCCCTGATTTTGTGCGAAATGCTTCTTCCACTGCTCACTTGAGCTGCATCTCCCTCTGGGGTGTCCCAGTCCTTCCCTGTGCCACTGTGAATGGAACTGGGTGGAGGAAAAAGAAGTTTTGCTGAACAAAAACCTGTATGAAGTGCTCTGCTAATCCAACCGCCTTGGCTCCAGCGGGATTTAAACATGTGCTCGTAGTTAATCAGGTATTTAAGTGGTTTTCTGACTTGGCAAGCCTGAGAGGAGATATCCCAGAGGAGAAGGAGGAGAGCAGAGCCGTGGCCTCCTGGCTGAAGGTGTTTGGAAATGGGGATGGTGAGGGCAGCAGTGCGGGTTGGGGATGTGGGTTTGGGTTGCTGTGACTCAGTTTCTCCTTTTGTTCAGGGGGAGACACCAAAGATGCCAAGCAAGGCGGTGGTTTGGTGAAACAGGGCAAGCTGGGATCTGTTTATCAACAAATACATCCCAGGTGGCAGGGGAGGGCACAGGAAAGGTCCTGCCAGGGGCTGCTGAATTCCAGGACTGGCACCTCCTGGAGAGGAGGGCTCTGCCAGGCACCCAGGGTGAGACCAGAGGCGCTGAAGAAAGGATTTGGAGGGAGATCATCTCCCCTCGCTCTTTGAACAGCTGCTTGGGGAGCTCCTGGCTGTTTGTGGGGCCGCTCAAGAGAGGGTCCATGGAGTGTGAGGAAGATTTTCCTGTGGCTCCTGGATTTCACCCCAGAGCCGCTGAGCCAGGGTGGTTTTCCCACCTCAATCTGATTTTCGTGCTGGGTATTTCTGCTGGGATTGCTCAGGAGGGGCTGCTCTGGGATTTGTCTCCACTCGAGCACCCAGTGCTGATGTTATTATGCAAAGCGAGGTTATTTAACCACACACGTTTTTTCTGTATTGATTTGAATCCCATTACAGGAATCTGCTTCCTTAATGGACTTTGTCCATGCTCGAGATTAACTGGGGATGCTGGATTTGCAAATGAAAGAATTGAAATTCACGTTGTCCATGTTAATTACGTGGGTGATGTTGGCTTCCTTGGGGAAGCCTTTATTTTTATTCTGCTCCTGTTGCTTTGTCTTAATTCAGAAAACGAGTTTGGTGCTGTGGGGTTGGGTTGGTTTCTCTCCTTTGCTGGAATTCCCTTTAAACCGTCGGGAAGGTACAGAGTGGTTTCATGGAATAGGCTGCTCCCGAGGATAAATTTTAATGCAAAAAAGGGTCAGGGAGCTTTTATTTCAATGTTTAGTCCAACCCTACTTCCTCCTCTTTTGCTTTGAGCTAAAATCTCTCTGTATCTTGATCCCTCTAAGTTTTTACCTTGCAAAATCTCTTAATTCTTGCAGTGATACTGAGCCATATTCTTGTGCTGAGCAAAGCAAGGCAGCTGCAAGGAGTAATTCCACTCTCCTTGCTGGTAAAAAACCAGGGATATACCTGGATTTTGGTGTATCCAGGTATTGCTGTTGATCCAAACCCATTTTTTCCCTCTGTTCATGCAATGGTGTAAATGGCCCCCCCAAAAAATAAAGGCTTGGCATGATTTTAGGAGAGTCAGCTGCAATTTGTTCACTTAAATTATCTTTTTGTCACGCTCGCGTTATTCCACAGCAGCCAGCTTGGAGAGTTAATTGAATATTTGTGCCCCTCAGAGATGCCTTCAATTACTTCCCTTGAATAACTCTGGGAGAGGGCCGTGATGAGGAATCACTGATGCTCATTTTCTGTATCAGAAATATCTGAGGTTTTATTCCAGCGCCTATTAAAGGATCCCAAAGCATTCCTGCAGTCTCCCACCCCGAAATTCCATCCCTTTGAAGCAGTTTAGCATCCACTGAGCACTAACAATGCATCTCTCCATGGCTAATGCAATAATAATCAGCTCAGGGCTTGGCAGTGGAAGCAGGCTGTGGACAGCAGTTCTTGGGTTGCAGCCTCTCATTGTGTGAGCAGGAATGGATTGATTTCTTCTGGCTGGTGTGGGCGTGCCAGGAGGCTTCCAGGTGAGACAGGAACATCGTTATGGATGCTGCAGGTTCTGTGGGATGTACCTGGGAATTTCAGTGCCTGGGGGTGCTGTGGGAGTGTTTCCCAGGGCTGGGCAGAGCCGTGCATCCAAACCAACCCCCCAGATAAGTGTGGGTGGTCCCCACCTCGGAATTTTTGGCTGTGCTGATCAATCCCCCGAAATGATCGAGTTTCTTTTGCCATCATTGGATTGCAACAGCTCTGCTGGCTGAGGGGGGCAAGGGGGGGCCATCGAAAGCAGCATTTTTGAGTGGTTAAAAAAGCAAATGTGTTGTTTCAAGGGAGATGTGTAATTCCTTCTGTGCTTGGCTGTTCTGGGATCACCTGCTCCTGGGAACAGCGGATCAGGAGGGGCTCAGAGAGGGCTCGAGGGGCTCAGAGAGGGCTTTTCACCCCTTGTACATCAGGAGACCCACCCTGGCCTCATGAAGCCTCTTGTGGCCACAGCTGCCAGGCCAAGACAATAAACCCTGATTCCCTCCTAAGCAGAGCCTGGTTTAGAATCCATGGCAGAGCCTGGCAGGTCGTGCAGTGTTGTGTTAACTGGGAAGGGAGGGTGGTTTGGAGAAGGTGCTGGGTTAGAGCAGGGAGGAGTGCGAGGTGAGGACTCCCAGCCTCTCATTTGCTCTGTTAGACCAGGGCCAGGGCAGGCTGAGCTTTCCTGCACCCTCCATCCCATCAGCTCTGGGAGGGTCCCGTGTCCTGTCCATGTCCCAGGCAGAGGCTCCCCGACAGCAGCCGGGGACCATCTGGTGCAGCTGCAGAGCTTCTGTCCTGCAGCCATGCAGGGCTTTCCACAGCCAACTCCTGCTCCTTCCCTTGCTGGGATCTCTTCCTTCCTCCCTTCCAATTCCCCTGCACTTCCAGGACCTTCATTATCTGCGAGACTCGTGCCCCTTTCCCACAGCTTAACGAGCGTGGCTGGCACACGGAGTCACCCAGGGAGGGCAGAGGGGTGGGAGGATGGACAGGGAGCACCAGCCTCTGCCTGTTTGATTCATGGCTGAGGCTGGGCCATCCCAGTGAGGGTTTTTGGGCTCTTTTCCCGGCAGGGATGTGCAGAGCCGGGGTGTCTGGCTTCTGGAATGCTGCACATGCAGCTGGGGGTGAGGAGCACATTGCACCGAGTGCTCGTGGGCTCGGTGCTGATCCAACAGCTCCCATCAGCTGGAGCTGGGTGTGGGGAGCCTGGTCTGGGATGCCAAGCAGGGAATTGTGTGATTGGAATGCTGCTCTTGTACCAGGAGCTGTTCACTCGCTGCAAGCCCAGACACCGGGGCGGTCTCTCCCAGGCAGTGGAAATGATGTGGGCGAGTGATTCCTCCCCATCAGACGGTGCCATCCTCTGCTTGGGAACCTCTTCCCCTTTCCTGCAAGGATCCCAGTTCTGCTTTTCTCTTTTTTCCCCCCTTGTAAATACTTATTTCAGAGATCTGTGGGTGTGTTTACTGCTTGTGAGCACGAGAGCTGCATGCACAAATAAAAGTCTTCAGTGGCCATCAGGCATCTCCTGTCCCCTTCCAAGGACAAGAGTTGTCCGAGCCCCGGGTTAGCTCCAAAAAAACCACGGGGGCCTGAAGCAGATCCTAAAAATCTGACTGATATTGATGGGTGATCAGCTGCAGAACAGATGAGGCTGGTTTTGGCTGGGAGAGTGGGCACGGAAACCACGCAGAGCTCCGTGCTTGCCGCGCTGGGAAACAACGGTGAGAGCAGCACGGGCGGGATCCTCCTGCTCCAGTTGCCTCAACACTGAATGTCTGGGATCAGCTCATTAGAGGGGCTTTTCTTGGCAGGTAACTGAGAGAGACAACCTCATCCAGGGACTGAGTCAGCCCAGCTGTCTCAGGGTAGGATGAATCACCATCCTCATGTGAACTGACAGTAGACTGAGCTCAGGTGACAGCTCTGGCTCCTTCCCTGACAGGAGATAATAGGCAGCCTGCCCTCCAAGTCCATTAACCAGCAGAGACCTGGAAAGCTTTTGCAAGTGAAAATAAGGGGTTTTTTTGCAGTTGGGAGCTGGCAGCACAGCGCGGTCGAGGCTGGGGCTGATTCTGGGATCAGGAGTTCCCCCCTCAGCCCTGAGAGCTATGGGCCACAGGGCAAAAGGGATGATAAATTTGAAGTTCTGCTTCTGAGCTGTGGTTTGGATACTCCAGGCAGCATCTGGGATGCTCCAGGGAGCTCTTTGGGCAGAGGATGGAAATGGCAAATTTGGTTAAATTGGTTATATTTTCTTTTAATGCTTCACTGCAGAGCTGTGAATGGGAGGCCCAGCAGCCAGACTGGAGCTAACAGGGTGGCTGTCGTGCAGGGGTGATGCATGAACCTTTTTCTTTGGGTTTTAGCCATGGAATGTGGGGGGCTCTGGGTGGAGCTGCCTCCCAGGAGCTGAGGGGGTGGGAGGGTGAGCCCTCAGTTGTGCTTTGCTCAAACCCTCCTTAGACCTGCAGCTTCTTCTGCCTCTTCCCTTCACAGGAGGACAACTTTGTAGGATCACTGTCCTTGGGAGGGTTCTAAAGAGACTCTGGTGCCTCTGGGCTGAGCCTGCTGGCAGGCTGGGCTGTCACCCGTCCGTCTGGGAGCAGCAGGAAAAGTGACAAGTCCCACCAGGAGCCATGTGGTGCTGGCTCTGCGTGGCCAGCAGGATCCTGGCTTGGGGCTGGAGCCCCAGCTGGAGCCCAAACCCCAGGCTTGGATGGAAAACCAGGATGTGGGCAGTTTAGGAGGGATGAGTGGATAATATTTGGTGAGCTCAAGGCAAAGGGTTGTGTTCGAGGCAGTGGTGGATGGGGATGTTTGGGTTGTTCACAGCAAATCCTGGAGTCACCTTACCCAAACAGCACTTCCAGGCTTTTCCTGGGGTCCTACTGGCTCTGTAAACCAGGAGAGCTCCAGCTACATCCACTCTCCTGGAGAAGTTTTAGCTGTGGTCTGGCCAGATTCCAGTTGGAGTCATTGCCTTTGCCTGGCAGGAAGAAATAGAAGAGCATTTTTCTGCAGATCTCCTCAGTTGTTTATTATCTGGATGGCAGCGTCACATCTCGGCCCATTAATCCATCTCTCCACGTCCCTCCAGTTCCAGGCTGCTGGAGGGGGTCCAAGCTGCCACCATTTATTATTTGAGTCAGTCTGCCAGGGAAATGTCTGTTCCTTCTCCCAAGCACTGACTCCCTGCTCTCGCTGCTCCCTCACTCAGGGCTTGAGTGAGCCATTTGTGGCTCCCAAACCGAGATAAACTCTGAAACAGAAAATACCCCACGTGTTTAAACTCTGGTTTTACCCCAGCCTGCTGGGTTGGACACCAGCAGCAGGTTTGTGTGGAGGCTCCCAGCGTGGTTTTGTGATGCCCCATCCAGATGTGCTGGTCCCATCACAGCTGCCCAGCTGCCTGCCCTCCTCAAAGGTGCAAATTTGGGTGTCTTTGCGTGGCTGAGGGCTGCTTTTTCCCAAAATGTGTGGGAACAGCATTACCTTTGGGGTGCTTTGCTCTTCTCTCAACCAGAAATCAGTTCCTGCCTTAAAAAGCTTTTTGGGGAAGAGTAGGAGGAAGTGGTGGGACTTCTCCTCCCCAGGGGTTGAGCAGAAGGATGTGTCCTCCATCCAGAAAAACGCGGGGTTGAGGCACATCCCACCCCTCTCCCCGAGCTGACCTCCCTCCCCGCACTGACCTCACCTCATGGAATCATTTTATTCCCAGAGAACTTGGAGCCAGACGATGGATGCAGCCCTGAATTAACCCTTCCCTTGCTCACACCACCAACCTCCCTGCTCGGGAATTCAGGATGCTGCCCTGAATTTAGTGGAGATAAAGGAGCTTGGGAAGAGGTGCTGGCCAAAACAGCAGCTCTTGGGATAGCTGGGAGCAGCTGTGATGGGGTGTTTTGCACAGGAACCTCATTTGGGCAGCAATAACTCCGTGCTGGTGACAACAACAACAGCAGAAGCTGCTTTCTCAATGATTCCTCACATGGACCTGCTGCGTTTCCCCCTAATTACAGTTCACTTTGCAGTGATAAATGGTTTAATAAGCAGAAATGGGCTTGGCTGGGGTTGTTTACGGCTCTGTGTGGCTTTGGAGGATGCCGGGTCTCACAGAAACACAACTTGGAGCTTCCAAAGCCTGGGAGCTGCAGGTTTTGACAACAGAAAGGAATAAAAGTTGTTTTACCTGGCATGAGGGAAAGGTAAGCTGGGGGTGCAGCTCCCAGATGTTTTGCTTAGGTGGTGTTGGTCTGGATCTGTTGGAGAGTGGATGGTGAGCTCTGAATTTTGGGGGAAAAGGGCTGTTTTAGTGGTTGTGCTGCAAACGACAGGCTGGGCACAGCTTGCCCTCTGCAGAGCAGCAGGGCTGACCCTGCCCCTCACTTGGCTTGGGGTTTTCTTGACAAAAATATTTGGGGTTTCTTATGCTTCTCGTGGCCGTGGCTGGGGAATTTCTGTTGCTGGCTGCTGGAGGGAGACGTTACATTTTTCTGCTGGATTTTTGGAGACAAATTTCAAATTCTCCCCTCGAAGTGAGGTAGGTAGTTGGATTTTTTTGGATTTTTTTTTTTTTTTTAACAAACCTAATAGCTTTACACTGCTAGATTTGCAGAAGACTCCTCCTGTGGAGGCTCAGCTGGTTGGTGGCAGGAAGGTTTCCTTCCAGGGGATAAGGATGGATGAATGGTTTGGCTTCCAGCTCCCTAAAGCTGGGAACAAATGGGATGAACTGCAGAGAAGCCATGGGTGGTTTCTGTTCGAAAATTCCCCTTTTTTCCTGTCACTATCTGCAGAGATATTCCCATTTTCCTGCCACGCATGGACAAAGCACCCCAGCAGAATGCAGGGGTTTGGATCCACTCCTGAACACCCCTCAAATTCATCCCGAGACAGCCATGCCTGGCTCATAAATCCCACCACTTTAAACTCTCATTTATTTGAAATCTGCACTTGCCATCCAGGTAAAACCCCCTGGGAAAAGGGAATGTGCTGAAAAAAAGTGACTGGAGCCAGATGCTGGGCGTTCTCTGCAAAGCCAGTGATTGGTGATTTGCTGCTGACAGCACGAACTGGTGCTAAGTTATTAAATTGCAGATGAGCTCATCACTTGGCCTCGAACAAGTTGCAGCCTTGAGAGGGTTTAAAATATTGCATGTGGTGGAAAAGAGACAATGCTGGTGTGGCAGAGAGGTTGGGGGAGCAGCTGAGAAAGGCATCTGTGCATAAAAAATGTGTGTACCAGCAGGGAGGAGGGAACGCGCCATGCCAAAAACGTAAAGTTCTCCCGGGAGAGAGGAGGAGAAATCCTCTGATTTATGAGCTGGGCGTTTTAATTTGAGCTGAGGAGGAAATGGTGAAGAGTTTTGAGATGCTTGGAGAGAAGGGGCAAGATGCTGAGCCTGGTTGGACCCTGAGAGGTCCCAGTGAGTTGTCCCAAATCCCCAGCTTGGCCCTTCCGTAGTGCCTGGTGCTCGCCCTGTGACCAAATCCAGCTTTTATCTGATGTTTGCTTAATCCTAAGGCTGAGCTTTACCAAACTGGGAAGGTGACATCCACGCTGCTGTTTGGAAGACTGGGAGTTTCCTTCGGGCACCTCGCTGCCCAATTTCTATTTCTTACTCCTCTTCCAAGCTCTCTCCACGCTGAGATGAATTCATCTTTTTTTTCAACTTGACAGAGGCCATAAATCCGTTCGGCCACTTGCTTTTTCCAACTGGGCCCGTTTGTTCTCCGTGGCTGGGTTGGGTTTTGGGGCCGCTCGGATTTGCTGTTCCGAGGCTTTTTTTGTGCTCCCGAGGCAGAGCAGCCTCACACGTGTGTGGTTTTTAAGCGCCTCGGCTCTTTTTTGACTAAATGACCTGTTTGCAGTCAGAGTTGGTGTTAACTCAGGCAGTGCTGCGGGGCTGTTCCTAAAAATACCACGGAAAGCAGTGGGATAAACACTTGTCACCTCGTTTGTGGCCTGAGTTGTAATTGCTGTAATGTGAGATCCCTCGGGCTGCTGTGTCTGAAGGCACAATGGATTTGGTTTTTTTTAAGCGTAGATGTTTGTTTTCAACCTGTCTGAAATCGCAGAGCATCGACACCTACAAGCAACGCGCCTTCCCGTGGGGTTTTTGGGGCTGGAGCATCTCTGAGCTCAGTACAAGCTTTAATTTATTGCAATTTCCTTCATTTATTTATTGGCTTGTGTTTGCCACGAGGAAACTCTTCGTGCCGGGTGCCACCAGCTCCATGGGAAGTTAAAAGGGTTCAAAACGAAATTAAAAGAGTATTTGGGTATTATATACACAAATACAGATTTATTGGAGGTAAAGGGAGTACACTGTGCATAACCCTTCCCCTCCTCATCCCAGTGCACCGATGTATTCCATACAACGATGAGTTCTCTGCCAAAATTCCTCAAATTATTATGTCTAAGAATCCCAAACCACAGAAAACAGCCTTGGAGGGGACCTCAGGAGGCCTGGCCCATCCCTAGGGCAGGATCAGCTCCATCTGAACTGCTCCTGACACCACCTTGCCCAGTCCCCACCAGCAGAGCTTCCACCCCTTCCCAGCCGGTCTAATTTGGCTTCTCCCCCGACTCCAATCCATCCTCCTGTTCCCACTGCTGCAGTTTTAGGCTCGTTCCCCCCTCCCTGTGCACAGCAGCCCCAGAGCCCATCCACGCTGTGTTGATTCCCCAGTTCCGTGTGCTGTTCCCTGGGGGCACCTTGGATTTTATCCTGTGGCGAGGGAGTCATGAGCTCAGGGGGTTTCTGAGGGTGATGCTGCAGCCCTGAATCCCCTTTGCAGAGCAGGTGAAGGCCGGGAGTGCAGCTTCCCTCGAGGTGACCCGAGGTGGCCCTTCCTTCTCTCTGTCACCAAAACTGAGGGAAAACTGTTGTCCTGTTTTTTGTTAACCTTCTGAGTTGTAACCTTGGAGTCAGAAGTTTTCACACTCTTTCATGTAAATAATAGACAATGTTTACTTAACTGTCCTTTCTATTTTTCATTCCTTTGTGATGAGGGAAAAGTTTGACGAGCATCTCTTTTTACCAGTGGGATCAAAGAGGAAGTGACATGTCCTCCAATCCCTTGTGGAATTGAGAAACCTATAAGTATGAGAACAATAAATCAACTTTTCTCCTTTTCCTCTTTCTGCTCAACCTAGCAAGAGTCTGTCTCTTTTCTCGTGTCCTATAGCGACAGAAAACCAAAAACTCTCCAACAACATTTTTAGTGGGAGCTGGTGAGGATCATTTTCTCCTTGGCTCCTCCACCAGTCAGGGCTGATTTTAAGATCCACTGGCTTTTAAATCCCATCTAATCCTGCTCCTTTTCCCTGTTTCTTACAGGATTTAGGGATGGAGTCGACCTCTCTGGATGATGTCCTCTATCGATACGCCAGCTTCCGAAACCTGGTGGATCCCATCACTCACGACCTGATCATCAGCCTGGCCAGATACATCCACTGCCCCAAACCAGTAGGTGCCACAGTCTCCTCACGCTCTGGGACTGTGCTGGCTTGGGAAACTGGGAATGTGGAGCTTCTCCTTCAGTGCCAGGGGAAAATCCTCCCGGTTTGGGGTGGGTTTGGACCAAGAGGATGAGGTTTTGCAGCTGAACAAGTGATAATTGCTGATACTGGTACTCCTTTTGGCTTGTGTGTGGCGTTTTTAAGCTCTTCCTAGCAAGGGATCACCCACGGGTGGATGTTCCTGGAGCAATGGGACCTGCAGGCATCACTCTCCTGTACGTGCTGCTCATAACAGGTCTTTAATTTCCTGTGAGTGTCTGAAGGGATGGAGTCATTCACTGCTGCTTCTTGTGGATGTTTTACTCAGTTACAGCCTCCACCCGTGTTTAAAAAAGAGGGAAATCGCTTTTTTTTTTGAAGCATTTACAGATTTCTTTCATGTCGTGAGGCGAAGCCTCAAAGGTGCTGCTCGGGCTGTGTCTGCCCGGGCTCTGGTGTGAGTCTGACTCTGAAGGGCTTCATAAAACCCTCTGCACTCAGTAAAATGTGCTGGGGAGGGTGGAGTGGCTGCAGCAGCGTGCCGGGGACACCAGGGACCCACATCTCCATCTCCACACGCCAAGCATGGCTGTCCCATGTCCTCCAGCGTGAGACACACCCCTGTGCTGTGCAGGGATATCCATGGATCCCTTCTCCTGTGGAGAGTGAGATCTTTTCCTTCCTCCTCCCCCCACCACGAGCCAGGAAAGTGGAGAATCCTCTCGTGCCGGGCGCGTTTCCAGGCAGAGAGGCCCCGTTCCCCTGCTGAGGTTGCCCTTTTCCAGAGCACTGTGACTAAGCTGGTTTCTCCTCCTGAGGGTGAGCCGTGGCCAAGGAGAGCTCTGTATTCCCTCTAAAAACACCCCGAGGCCACTCCTGAGCGTGGAGCTGCTCCACTGCTGAGCTCCTGCTCTCCCTTGTCCCCCTGCAGGTTTCTTCTGGCACCAAAGGCTGTGGAGGAGGCAGTGCCAGGGTCAGCAGGGAGATGGAAGGTCCTCGTTCCTCTGTTCAGCCCTGCTGAGGCACATCTGGTGACAGTTCTGGGCTCCTCAGGACAAGGAGAGCTCCTGGAGTGAGGCCAGAGCAGAGGGACAAAGAGGATGAAGGGGCTGGAGCATCTCTGACAAGGAAAGGCTGAGGGAGCTGGGGCTGCTCAGCCTGGAGAGGAGATGCTGAGAGGGGGCCTCATCCCTGCCTGTCCCTGTCTGCAGGGACACAGCAATGGGACAGGAGGAACGGGCAGGAACTGATGGCCAGGAAACTGATGGCCACCTGAAACTGAGGAAGAACTTGTTCCCTGTGCAGGTGAGAGCTGGAACAGAGACCAGAGAGGGTGTGGAGTCTCCCTTCTCTGGAGATATCCCTGAGCTGTCTGGACACAATCCTGTGCCACGTGCTGTGGGATGACCCTGCTGGAGCAGGAAATTTGGGCCTTCCAACCTGATCATTCTGGGATTCTGTGGTGGGAAAACTTCAAATAAATCAACCTGTGCAGCACTGAGGCTCTTACTCTGCAGGAGATGATTTTGGGATGCCCTTGGCGCTGTCCCCATCCTTTGCACAGCTCAAAGCACCACACCAGGCATGGAGGGATGGGTGTGGATGGGTAGATGGATGGGTAGATGGATGGGTAGATGGATGGGTGGATGGATGGATGGGTGGATGGATGGATGGATGGGTGGATGGATGGATGGATGGATGGATGGATGGATGGATGGATGGATGGATGGATGGATGGATGGATGGATGATGAACAGATGGATGGATGGATGGATGGACAGATGGATGAATGATGGATGGGTGGATGGATGGATGGATGGATGGATGGATGGACGGACGGACGGACGGACGGATGATGGATGGATGGGTGGGTGTTGCCTTGGAGAGGGCAGCAGGGCTTGTGCAGGTGGCAGAGAACCAGCCCAGCAGCAGCAGGGCTGTGCTGCAGCTCCTCATGGTTGGCTTTGCCTTGCTCAGCTTTGGGTGCCACCAGCTGTGCTTTTTTTTTGACAGCTGAGTGAAAATTAATTTCATCCCAGTGTTTTGTGGTGGTTTCCTGAGATACTGATGTTCTTCAAGTCCCCAGAAACTCGCATGCTTTAGTCACCAATGTTATTTTCCAGCTTCCAGCCCTCTCTTCCCCCAGACCTATTTCACTTTGACAGAGGCTTGGCACGATGTGTGAGAGCAGGAGAACACTCAGGGCCAGGAGTGCTGCAGAAGTTTTGGCTTTTGCTCTGCATCCTATGGCATAAATATACAGAAATCTATAGGCTGAGGCAGCTGGGAGCTTGTCCTTACCCATCCAGAGGTGGATGGGGCTGACCTGGACCCTGTTAACCTTCTCTTTTAAATACGTCCCTGCTCAGGGTTATGGGGTTTTGCTTCCCTCCTCCCTCCTGGCAAGGCTTTCCTGACTCTCTGTACATTGCTTTTTTCACTCAGCTTCTATTTATACCACCCTCAGCTTAAAGGTGACCCCTTGGTTTCTCCTCTGAGCTAAAATAAAAGTTGAATCCTTTTTCCAAGCCCTGGATAAACACGGCCTGGTCTGTATGGCCAAGAAAACGTAGGCCTGGGCTCTCCAGCGTGGCTGGGGCTTTCAGGGGATGCTTATTCCAGCCACCAAATCCAAACCAGCAGCAAGACAAGAACTGTAACTTGTGCTGGAGGAGGCTGGAGGGCTGTGAAGGAGGAATTTGGGAGGTGGAAACCGTTTGGGTGAGTTTTGTGTGGTGCTGCGTGGCTGGATTGCGTCTCCCAGGCCCTGCTGAGATCCCAGCCTGGCCCGAGTGTTGGGGTGTGAAGGAGCCAAGGAAAAGCTCCTCTCCAGATCATCTGGAAGCCAGGGGTTGGATTTGGTCCCATCCCTGCTTACAGATGTGTGTGATGCAGCTCAAGCAATCCCAGGTGCTGGAGTGCAGCTCTTGTTCAACCTTTGGGGTTCCTGAGGCCTCGGCAGGGCAGATTTGCTGTTCAGGAACCTCAGATGGTGCAGGAAGTTTTCCAGCAAGGAAAGGGGGTGATCAGAGGGATCTGAAGAGGGGTTTTCTCTCCCATGGCCAGTCTCTTATCCTCCTGCCTCTCTCCAGTGCCAGCCTCATGGAAAAGGTTCCTTGGAGAGCGGCTCAGCTCTGAAGCCACTTCCCAAAACCCAGTGCCAGGGGAAGGAATCAGCGGCTGCTGCTGGTGCCCTCAGCCCTCAGGGTGATGTCTGCCTGTCCCCAGAGCCGGGAAAAAGGGACAAAACACCCCAACAAAGCCACGTGGCATGGGATGGAGCAGCCAGGACACCCCAAATCTCCTACAGCTGCTCCGGTTTCCAGCGGGAAGGAACTGAAAACACAAACTTTGCGTAGGGAGCAAAGGGGCCCCCATGAAAAATTCACAGCTCTCTGTGCCAGCAGGGATATCTGGCCCTGAACTGTTGGAAAATTAAAGCAATTCCTTTTTTTCCACAGAGCAAAGCCACGTGTGTGGATGACTGATGGCCGTGATAGGGAGTGAGTCAGGCTTCCCTCCAGCTTGAGGAGTTGTTGGATTCGGGATAAGCACTGGGGGAAAGGGGAAGGTGGAGCCCTGGGCAAGGCTGGTTTGGGGCTTGTGACCTTGGGCTGTTTCACTGCACCCCCTGGGATGTACCTGGGAGCTCCTCCAAGCCCTGAAGGCTGCCCAGAGTGAGATTTTGGCTTTGCTGAGCCCCAGCCTGCTGCCTTATGCCAAGGAAGGTTTTCCTGCCAGGGAAAGGCTGGCACAGCAGCTTAGCAAAGCCCTGTCCCAAAGTCCAGCTCAGCCTGGCCATTCTGCTGGTGGTGCTGGCAGCTCTTGGGCAGCAGGACATCAGGTGGCAGATGGGATCCTGCTCAAGCACAGGGGGGTGGATTTGGGCAAATATCTCAATTTAGAAGCTGTGTGCAACAGGGAACATCATCCTCACCTTCCCCGCTGAAATTCAGGATATATGGGGACAGGGAGAGGTTTTAGAAGCTCTTCTAAGCAGCTGGAGAGTGGAAGCAAAGTGGATTTTGCCCTGGGGGGATGGAGGATCTGTTTTCCTGTGTCATTTGAACAGTTTTTGTGTGGCCACATCCGTAGCTCTGATGTCTTTTCCTGCCTGAGCTCTAAATTGATCAGGTTTGCAGGATGGCTTTGATTCCATGAACTGTCACCCATGAAAACAAGAAAGCATGGAAAGGAAAAGTGTGACCTGGGTGGAAGAATCTATTTCTAACTCTCCTTCAGCTCTGTGGGATGAGCACTTAACTTACAAGTGATATTGAGATTTTTATGCCCTGCATTTAAAAGATGTGTTATTTCTGCTGGAGCTAAAATGAGCATTTTTCTTGTTATTTACCATCCCTCTGTGCTGTGCTGTGTGGCTGAAACTGCATTAATAACCTCAGTTTGTGCAGGATGAAGATAATCAGGGCACCACGACCACCAGCTCGGGGCCTTCATCCCTAAAGCAAACCCATAATCCAGCTCCTCTGCCATGTGTGTGATTATTTGAGCTGGAATTCAAATTATCATTCCAAGTTCCTGACATCAAACTTGTTTCTCATCAATATGAGCTGAAATTATGGGTATGAAGTGGTGACACACTCCAGCACGGGGTGATCTTGTCAACCCCTTGAGAGATTTTTACCTTTCCCTTTTCCTCTGAGGTGCGCAAGGAAAACCCCACACAGCTCTCAGATTCCCGAGTGCTGTGAGAACACTGAGTATTATTTGCTTTCTGCTTTAAGAAACATCATAAAAGGAGCTGATGTATGACCAAAACCCCTCTAAACCCCCAATTATACAATATAAAAGCAAAGAGGATTATGAAGATTCAACTTAATTCTGTATTAATGGCTCCTTTTGGGTATTTTTTTTTTTTTGCTGGTCTTGCTCCAAGTGTGACAATCCCTCTTTGTGGGTGTTTAGGACATCTGCAGTATGTGAAGATGTCCTGGAGTAGGAAAAGGCTGCAAAGCTCAGACCCCACTGAGGGCAGTGAGTTCTTTGCTGACTCGATGCTCTCTGCTCATCTCTGCTCTGCAGAAACAGAGATGTTCCTTCCCTGCAGCTTTTGTGTGAGAGCTGAAGCTGAGCTGAGTGCCTGGGAAATGGGGGGAAATTGCACTTTGGAGGGGTTTTAAGCATTAAAGCTAAAAGGGAGTAATGGCAAGGTCTGCACAGGCTGTGATGGTTCCACTACTGGGAACTCAGTGGTTTTTTTGTGTGAAATGGGACCTGAGCCCTGCCTGATCCAAAGCCTGTGGGATGCAAGGAAGCCCCTGGATCCTTGTCCCTCCCAGCCCAAGGAACGTGCTCCCAGCATCCCCATTTCCACATGAAATTGGAAATGTGACCAGTTAATCACACTCTGATCATAATATCATTTAGGCTGGAAAAGATTTAAGCTCATCAAGTCCAACCCTTAACCAGCCCAGCATGGCCAAGGTGACTTTTATCAAACTTCCCATCTTTTTGGGTTGCTTAAGCCCAAAATCTCAACGCCAGCTGGCAGAATTGCCAGGCCCTCTTTTTTCCCAGCTCCCATAATACCAGGATGACCTTTCCCAACCATCTGCAGAGCCCTGGAAATGCCGCAGGGTGGATTTTTATCGGCTCAGAGATGGATCTTTGCAGTGCCTCCCAAATGTCAGGTGCCACAGCATCTGGCAAGGGACGTGCTCAGCTTCCCCTCTTCCTTCCCCAAGAGCAGCTTGGGAACACCAGCTGTGGGTGATGGGCATCATCACTGAGGTTGGATGATTAAATTATTTAAAAGAGGATTAAAAAATGAACCAGTAGCTGGAAAAGATATTTCAGTTACCTGTGGGTGAGGCTGTAGTTCCCCAGTTTGAGTCTTTCCTGAGGACCTTTTCACCTTTCCGTGAAAGGGAAGTGACAGATGAAGAACCAGCCACCTCATTAAACAGTACCAACACATTTTATCCATGTTTTCTGCTGCTAATTGGCGTTTGAGTCCAGCTCATTTAGGTTTTAATCAGAACATCATTTCCCTCGGAGGAAGGGAGAGGATTGATTTCCTGCCCCTGGCAGAAGGGGGATTTATTTACATGGTGGGGACCTGTCCTGGGGGATGGCTGGAAGGGAGAGCTGGCACTTGGAGGGGGTTTGGAGATCTATTTCTAGCACAGCTCACAGCTGTGGGAGCACTGAGCAGGAACATGTTCTGCTGGAAGTGGGGGTTTGCAGAAATCAGTGGTTCCATAAGGAAACTTTGAGGGGTTTCATGGTTCCCCCTCTGTTGCTAAACCTCTGCTGGTGGCTGAGGAATTGATTGTGGCCACATCTGAACCGGTTCAGGCACCGTCTGCCCAGGGGGGTGAGAGAAGTTTTAATAAATATTATCACCCAATCTGAGCACTTTTGGGGCTACAATCAGGGCTTCAGCCCTGACCACTGAAGCCTGGCAGTGCCCAGGGAACATTTTGATTTTGCTGCTTTCCTGCAGCGTCTGGGGGAAGGGGTGGAGCTGGTGCCGTGTCCCGAGGCTCTGCCCCAAATCCTGCCTTTGCCCTGTGCCGTGGGCTTGAAAAAAAATCCCAAACCCCCCAAATTTCAGTTTCTTTGCTGGGTACCACAGCCAGGCTTTGCAGGGGGGTTCAGAGGTGCTGAACTGTGCAGGATGAGCTGGAAGCACTGAGGATAAAGCACTGGGACTTCCAGCAGCCCTTTCCTGGCTGCTCCCTGGAGCCCTGAGCGAGGAGTGAAGGGCACTGTCAGCATTTCACAGCCGGGAGGAGCAAAGCCTGGATTTGGGGAGGGCTGTGCACAACGCTGCACTCCAAACACCTCTGGGGCTTGGAAGCACTCCCGTTTCTAGGGCTAATCCTGGAATTTGAAGAGTTCCTGGCATTTAGCCTGTCTGCAGCATCACAGCTGCCTTGCCAGGTTGTTTCTTGGAGCAAGGAGAAGTTTGTCCCTTTGCTGCTGAGCTCCGAGCTTTCCTTGGCTGCTCCCAGCACAGTCACCTCGCTGGGACAGCTCTGCAGCCCTTGGCCTGGCTGTGCCACAGGTCAGAGGTGCTTTCACCCAGATTTGGGGTGGCTCGGGACCCTGTGGGGTGCTGATGAAGCCAGAGGAGCCCCTCTGGTTCACCCCACGGGCCGAATGTGCCCTCCTTTCCCTGGGGATCACCAGGGCTGTGCTCCTGCCAGAGGAAGGAAGGATTAGAAGAAAAATAAGTAGTAAATAAAAGCCAAGAGCTGAGGTTTTGTAAATAGGGAAGGTGCCAGGAGGCTTTCCAGTGATTGCTCTTCCTCAATGGCAGGGACTGTGATTCCTGGCTGAAGTCCAGCAAGTGATTATCTCCCAGTTTGGGGTATTTGGGGATTTGGGTAAGAGCTTTATCCCACCTTTCCCATCTTCAAAGAGTTTTGGAGTCATTGGGTAATTTGCTAAATCCTCCTGATTTCTCTGTCACTTTCCTTTTTCTCCTTGCCATCCATCCTTCCAGGAAATCCCCAGCACAGCTCCTGCATCTGTAGTTTCCCATCTGCTTGGAGCACTTGAAAGTGACCCCACTCCCTCCAGCCTTGCCTCACCCTGGAGCTGCTGCTGGGAGAGCTTGGATACGCTCAATTGCTGCTTCCTCACCTCTTTTTCCCTTAAAAAAAGTAGGAAAACCCCCAGTTCTGCTGTGCCTGCCAGGGCCCCACGGTGGTTAATGAGCTGGAGATGAGCGATGTGCCCTTTCCCTGGGATTCACATTTGCAGGGAGCACCAGGGACTGAATGTGAGGGGGTCCTGCCGCCCCTCCCCACGCTCCCAGGGCTGAGAATCCCCAGGGAATGACAAAAATATCCCAGGGACACTCCAGCAGCCATGAGGGGCTGGGCTGGGCTGTGCTTCCCGTGGGATCTGATGTGCTGCAGCTGATCCAGGCTGGGAAAGTCTCTCTGCGATGTCCCGAATGTGGGACAGAAATAACCCAACAATGCACGTCTGGTTCCACCCTGGGAGCACAGGGGGACAGAGGAGGGCGAGCAGGGCCTGCCTCCAGCAGCCAAGGCAGGTGCTGGGCTCAGACCCGCACTTCCAAGGGGGATTTTCCCTGAGAAATGCCAGTTTTCCTCTGAAATTCATCCTCCCTGTGCGTGTTGAGAGCAAGGCAGTGCCACCCGCCGGGGTGCCACCATCCTCTGAGCACCCCGATCCCAGCAGCAGCAGCAGCACCTCGGGGGTTCTCCTCTTTGCCACTGTGCACCAGCTGCAGTGATTATCCTGCTGTTTGCTGGGGTATTTCCAGAGGAATGAGTAAATCCAGCGTGATGAGTGGCCCTCCTGGATTTTTAGCTGCTCCCTTTGTTTTCTGGCAGCTCAGTCAGCAGGGTATGGATGGATTTGGCATTAAAATGCTGCTCCAGTGACCTTTTCAGTGGCATCCTGGTGGCCTTCCCATCACGGCTTTGTTTGCAGCACTCAGGTGGGCGCAGTTCCTCAGGAGTGGGGATGCTCCAAGGCCTCCTCCCCACATCTCAGTCAGGTTTTCGAGGCCTCACAGCGCCAGGAAATGCAGCACACACCTCCCTGCCATTCCCCACACTGCTGCCACTCCTCCTTTCCTGTGGAAGCTCAGCTGGGTACCCTCCAGCAGCTCTCAGGGAAAATTTTTATATCTTTTTT
>VYXC01010318.1:575175-587782 GCA_013397175.1 Platysteira castanea | reverse complement strand
AAGTCTTTCTATTTTAGGGCGCAAATTTTCTACACCCAAATCCTTAGAAACTTGCAGAGTTCAAGTTTTCCAAGCCAGTATCCCTTGGGCTGGAAATTTGAGTCAAAATTGAGAAGACAGTTTTTCTTCATGTTTTTATTTTTCCTGACAATGAAATATAGTGAGATTCTCTCTTCCCAAGACTCCACCAGCTCACAAAACCTCTGGGAAGCAGTTTTTGGTGGTAATGGGTGGGTAATTTAAACAAATTTAATCAACCTCTGCCCAGTTTTAGTGCTGGGAGCTGTTGCATGGTGTCAAATGATAACGGAATTATAAATAATAATAATAATAATAATAATAATAATAATAATAATAATAATATACCTGCCGTATCTGAGCAATCAGAGAGGTTTTTCCCCCTTCCTAGACAGTTTTGAGGTCCCTTCAGGCTTCCCAGCTCCCAGCTGAAGCCACTCCGGGCTTGGAGCATCTCCTGGGTGTGGTGACAAGGCTGCAGAGCCCTCACCCGGTGTCCATTCCGTGTTTTCCAGGAAGGGGACTCCCTGGGAGCCATGGAGAAGCTCTGCAGGCAGCTCACCTACCACCTGAGCCCCCACTCGCAGTGGAGACGCCAGGGCATCATGAAGAGGAAGCCGCAGTCCTGGTGAGTCCCCGTTGGGTCACTGTCCCCAAGCTGGCCTTGTCGCCCCTCAGGGCCACCGGGGGCTGGGGAGGGTGAGAAAAGGGGTTTTCCTGGATGGTTTTGGCAAATGTGGGAGCTGCCTGCTGCTCCTGCAGCCACAGGAGGAACAAATCCAGCGGGAGGAAGGGAAGTGCTCGAAGCCGGGAGGGAGCTGGGGTGTCACAACCTCCCAGCTTGTCACAACCTCCAAAATCCTCCTTCCTCTCCAATCTCACCAGCATTTCCCCCATTTCTGCTTCCTGCATGCTCCCCCAGAGGTGTTTTCCTCTATTCCCATCTTCCTTTCCCTGTTGCAGAGGAGAGCAGCACTTCAGTGCCTGGGGAGGGTCAGGAGAACCTGAGCCATCCCTCCTCCAAACATCCCTTATCTCCCAAACTGCCCCAAGGCCTCGTAATTAGCTGGTAATTAATGTCCAGGCACGTGTCACTGTGCACACCGTGGCTTGCAGTTCGCACAGAAGGAATTTTATTGTTAAAAATAGGGGGAAAACAACCCCAAATCCCCTCCTCATCCAGCTCCTCAGCAAAGCATTCCCAGCGGGTGTCATCCTGGATCCGCAGAGCTGAGAAAGCTGCGGGTGAGGCTGATGGCGATAGAAAGGGCTGCTTGTTTGCCTGATGTTGGGCATTATATATTTATTATTTTTGCTTAAGGAAGCGAGAAATAGAAACGGAGCCGCAATCTGGGAGAGTCAGGATTTGGAGCCCGGTGCTGGCTCGCGGTCCCAGGAGAGTTTTGTTTGTAATGGAGCTGTAGTGGGAATTAATCCAATGAGAAAAAAACTGGACTAGAGAAGGAGAGGGGAGGAACGTGGTCACAGGAGGGGAAAAGACACAAGGAAACAATGGACTGTGTGGCCAAATAGGATTAGGAGCATATTTTCCAGGGATCTGGCTCAGCATCCCTACAAAATGCTGTCCTGAGAGAACAAAACGTGGAGAAATATATTTAATTATCAACGATAACCACATTTTTGGTGCTTTTTAAGGTGTATTGATGGCTAAAATGTGCAGTTTCCAATAAAGCAGCAGAAATTGAGGGAATGTTGGAGCTCTCGGGCTGTGTCCCGGGGGCACACGGAGCTGGTAATGACCCAGCAGCTCATTACCCTCGTGGGGTTTCCTCTTAATTAGAACAGGAAATGCTCACCCCTTATCGCCCCATCAGGGCATTGTTAAAGCCACACTGATGCGGCATCGGGGAGCTCTTTACAGCCCCCTAAGCCACACGAAATCCTTGAAAACGGGGAAAAAACTTCAAGCCCTGCCTTGTGCCCCTCTGCCTTTAATTACCAATCCCTGTCCTTAATCCCCGGCCTGGGATGAGCAGCGGTGCGAGCACAGCCTCGTGCCCGAGATTTGCAGGGCTTTATCTGCAGCCTTTCCTTGGAGCAGCCGGGAAATAGCTGAGGTTTTCCAGAGGTTTAAGAGCAGGGATGAGGTTTCGGGATGAGGTTTCGGCTGTCAACGAGCCCTGACCACATGGAAGTGACCTCAGGGCCGCCAGCGTGGGATGCTGGCTGCTGGTTCTGCCCCAGCCAGGCTTTGGAGGGTGGGATTTTCCTGGATTTTTGGCTGGGATGCTCTTTCAGGAGGTGGCCGTGAGTTGAACCCTGCACTGGAAGTTGAAGTCAGCCTTTTGCTAAAGTCTAAATGCCACAATACGGGGGTTTTACAGTTGGGGTTGGGGTTTCCAAGTGCCCTGTGCTGCTCCCAGGGGAATCACGAGCTCCTATTCCCAGATGTTGGCATTGCCCTGCTGCCAGATGCGGCAGGAACTCCCCAATATTCGGGATCCGCCCTTTTTTGTGTGTCTGCTCCAGGGAAAATCGCTTCTCTTCATCCCACACCCACCGTATCCATTGCAGGGGATAGCGGGAGGAGGAGGAGGACAGGGATGGAGGATGGAGCTGATTTTTTGGCCGGGCAGCGCTTCCCAATCCCATCTCCTCCCAGGAATCCCGTCCGGCCTGGGTGCGCTAAATCCAGGGAGACACTCCCAGCACTGGCTCTGCTCTGCTGCCTGGCACCGGAGCCCCCAAACCTCTGCCAAATGACCTTATTTTTTTGGCACATTCTAAATCTGTCTGGCTCTCCCTCGCTGTCTGCGCGCCTCCCTCGGAATACATTAAACATCCAGGGATGAAAATCGGGGAAAGCCAACAGCACCAGGATGAAGCCAGCCTGCTAAAGTCATTTCCCTATGCCTGGCTCTGCCTGGGGACACGATTCCAGTGTGGAATTAGCTCCTGGAATCTCTCCGCTCCTGGAATCTCCCTGCTCCTGCTGCTGCCAAGCGCTCGCCGTCAGCATCACAAGAGCGAAACCGGGAATCAAAGCTCCCCTAATTGCTTCGGGCTGGGAGGGAGGGAGGGAAGGAGGAGGTGTTTCCCAGGGGAAACGCCCTCCGTGGCTTTCCCATCCCGCGGGGATATCCCGCTCCTTTCCCGGCTGTGGTAGGAGAGAGCGGGCTGGGAAGCGGGGAGGATGGAGCAGCGGGCACCGGCTGAAGGAATAGCAAATATCCGCGTTGTAACTCCAAACTGACATCACATAAACCCTTTCTTCCCCCACCGAATCCCTGTTCATGCCCGTGCACGAAGCAGGGAAGGATTTAGGGTGAAGCAGCTCGGTTTAAATGGAATTTAATGGGGTCAGTCTGGACCTAAATTCGTGGATTTTTGGACTCTGCTGCCGCAGTGCAATGAGCAGAGAAACCCCCACGTGTCCCCACCGGGGTGAGCCAGCGTGGCACTTTCTAACCCCATTTTGTGTTTCACAGCTCTCAGCCCTCGCTCGTGCAAATCCCCCAGCGCTGGCACGGGGGAAGAGCCAGGAGCTGATGCTTTTCCCACTTCTCCTGGGTTTTCCAGGTGGTTTTCCTTTGCTCCAGCCCACTCTCTTTGTGCCACTTGTCCTTTCTGCCGGTGACACCTGGGCCTCAGCCTGAACTCCCCGTGGCTCTCTCAACACCCTGTGATGTGGAATCATTAGAAATCACTTTGAAAACAGCAGGAAAATGAATAATTTGGGACAGCTTTTGGAAATGTGGAGGCTCCGTGAGGCTGTGGCAGATTTAACCCTTGGTTGGGGTTAACCCCAGATTTAACCCTGGCAGATTTAACCCTGGGGTTTAACCCCAGATTTAACCTGAGGGTTGGATGTTCTCCCTGGCATTTGGCATCCAGGTACAAACAACAGAAGGTGTTTGGATTTAGAGATGAATTTAGAGGCTGAACAGCCTCATTTTGATGGCAGGAATGATCTTTTACCATCCCACTCCTGATTTCATCGGGGGCACAAAATATTGAAGGAATGCTGGGTGCTGGGTTTTCACATTGGCAGTGCCTGCTTGCATTGCTTTGCAAAGGAAAAAATCTTTTTAAAAGGAGTTTTCACGGTGGGAGAAGCCCTTTGGAAAACAGAAGGGGAATGTTTGAGGCTGGGAAACCTCCTCTGCTGTGGCAGCTGGTGGGCGAGTGAGAGGAGCAGTTGGAGCTCCTGCAACAAATGGTCCCTTCAGAGCATCCAGCACAAATCCAGGCCGTGGGAGGAGGCTGGAGCAGGGTCTCCTGGTCATTAAAATCCCATTTCTGTGTGTGCTGGGAGCTGCTGCAGGAGAGCAGGGAATGTGGGAGCTGGAGCCTTTGGGATGTGGGTGGGTGATCCCTTCTCCCTGTGCCCATGGAATGTCGTTGTCCCCGTGTTCCATGGAGCAGAGGGGCCAGAGGAGGCTGCAAATGCTGCAGAACTCAGCCTGGCTGCTGGGATTTGGGGTGCTGGTGTAGTTTCCCACCTTTTGCAGTGGAAAACGGGCGATTCCCAGACCTCCCTGCCCTTTCCAGTGTGGTCTGAGGCTCTGGGCGGGGAGAAAAGTGAAGCTCTGGCTCCTGGTGGTTTTCCAGGTTGGGCAGTGGGGTCGGGGAGCAGTGGGATGCTCAGCCCTGGCTTAGAGGTGGGTCCTGCATCCCTCAGGAGGAGGTGGGTGAGGGTCAGAGCTGCTCCTGGCCGGGGTGGATCTGCTGGTTTTGGCTGGGTCACATCACCACGGTTGAGGGCTGCAGCCTCTCTGGTCACTGAGCCCATAAATCCTTGTCCTCAGGAGATAAACTCCTGGTTTGGTGGCTCAGTTCACCCCCAGGATGGGCACTAAATTCCAGCTCCTGTCTGCCCTTGCCGGGGTGGAGCAGAGCTTTCCCCTCGGTGTTCCTGCGGCACAGAAAGATTTGTGCTTAATTACTCTGTTATTCCTGTTAATTGCCCTGACAGCGCGTGAGAGGCCACCTCTGAGCGTGTCCTACCCTCCTCTCGGGATTGAGGGCTGGAAATTAGGATTTAATTTCTGTTTACTGCTGAAATTAAGCATTTAAATTGCAGCAATAACTGGGAATGGGGAGGGTTAACCACAGGCACTGAGTAATCCTCTCTAATAAATGACTTAATGCGATGGGAAGGCCCGGAGTGACCCAGAAGGGAGCTAAGATTTTTGGGAGAGACAGAGTGTGGAAAACCTTTGGGAGACACCTTTGGTTTGGGCTGGTTCACGCAGGGCTCAGCCAGTTTAATAAACCGGGAATATTTTCCCTGCTTTGGCAGAAATGTTTGGAAATTTGCGGTGCTGAAGAGCAGGAGGGGGCTGGTCCCAGCACCTCTCTGGGGTTTGGCTCTTTCCCACACACCCCACACAGCAAATGAGGAGCTTTGATGGGGTTCAGGGCACACAAAGCGGGGGGAAAAAGGAACTTTTGGAGGTACCAATGAGGAGAAATAGTTGGATGTGGGTAATTTTATCCCAGGAATGCCCTTTTCATCACCTTTGTCCTCACCTCGCTCTCCTCCATGGCCGTGGGGCATTTCCTCCATCTGCCAGTCTGGGACACTCTGGACTTTTTATAGCTACTCAAGATGTGACTTTTCTCTTTCTCTTAGGGCTGCGATGGGAACAAACCCTGATCTGCCCTGTCAGTTGTTCCCTTCCCAGTGCTCCTCCACAAGATGCTGCTCCTTGGGTTTATTCCCTTTGGCACGAGGCTGCCTGGGAGCACGGTGCCTGCTGTGTTCCTGCTCTCCCACGGTCTGTGGGACTCCCAAACTGCTCCTTTGCTCTGTGGGAAATCCATTTCCCAACATATCTGAACAGGAGCAGCATTTAGGGCTGGTCCTTTGCACGCACCGAGGTGCCTGCCTGGGATTTGGGGTTTTTTGTGGAACCCCAAATGGGGGTTTGAGTGGGGTGGGCAGGTTGCTTCCCAGAAAAATGGGAAAATCCCAACCCTCTGAGGCTGGGATGCAGCTCCCTGGAGCCAGGCAGGCATCACAGCACTCACTCCTCCTTGCCGTGTAGAAATCCCAATGAATCTCCTCCCCAAAAATGCTGTTTAATGTGCAAACATCCCCTCTGCCAGCTCCGGGGGTTTGTGACCCTGCAAAAACCGCGGTGAAATGTTTCATCCTGGTGGGAATGGGGTGTGGTGCTGGGGGGAGAGGAGGAGCAGGCCAGCAATCAGCCAGGACAGGCTGAGGGGGAAGAAGGGAGGGATTTCATCCAGCTGGAGATGGATGCTCCTGAATGAGAGAGGAATCCAAAAAAAAAAAAAAAAAAATCCGTGAATTAAAAAAGAAAAAAAAAAAGAAAGAAATCTCTGTCATTTTAAAGTCGATAATATACAGCACTAAGAGGCTTTGGAGTTAAATAATTCCCTTTTTCAGGCTCGTGGAGTATAAATCCAGGGTGTCAGGTGTCCCTGGTTTGCACTTTAGCCCTGAATTGGGGAGGGGGTGTCAGACAGGGAGGGATGGAGCTGGCAGTGCACAGGGATGTCCTGAGCTGCTCCCGGTGTGCCGATCTTACAGCGAAATAGAGGCTGGAAACAAACCCAAGTAATTCCTTTTCCACCCAGTTCTCCCTGCTGGACGATGCTGAAGGGCCCCAGAGCACGGAGAGTTCAGGACAGTTCAGGCTCCAGGGTCTGAGAAGGAAAATGCTTCTTGTTGAATTTAGAGAGCCAGAGACCTTTGGCCTGAGGAGAACGGGGCTAAACTGTGAGCAGATGAAATGCCTGGTGTGGGGGGAAAGGTGGGATGCTGCAAATCCAGGGGAGGAAAGATTTGTGAGGGCTGTGGTTGAGAAATAATCCTGCAACGTGTGGCAGTGAAAGGAGCTGCCCGCATCGTGGGATCACGAAGGCTGGAAAAACCTTCTGGGATCAAGTCCACCACGAAGCCAAGTGCACATCACATCTTTTAAATGCCTTCAGGTATCCTTTAAATAACTCCAGGGAGTTACTGTTGATGATATTCTAGGGAAATCCGATTTTTCCTGCGCCTGTTGGAGCAGGATCTGTGGGATCTGCCCCCTGTTTCCTGGAAAACCTGAGCAAAGCACACCAGGCAGGTGCTGAAATCACTCCTTGCCACTGAGAGCTATTTGGCCACCAGATCAGCAGGTTTGGGGTGGAAATGGGTTCTTTCCTCAGCTGCGTTTGGCTGGGGGAGAGGTTTTCCGTGAGCATGGAGAGGCTGCAGCTCCTGGCACCCCGTGCCCAGCCGGGAGCTGGCACTGACCAAGACCTGCTTCTGCAGCTGAACTGTAAATAATTCATGGGCACTGAAACGCCACCCGGCTTGGTGGCACAGGGCTGTCACAACCAGGGGACTTCAGCTTTTCTGCTGGCTCCGTGTGTAAAATGAGCCCTTCCCCTGCTCCTCGTCTGGGTTTGCCCCAGAACTGACAGCAATTGACCCAAACTGCAAAGCCCCATTTCACCCCCGCTGATGAACGCTGACCTGACAAAGCCTTGGGTTGCTTTGGCCCCTCCCGGCAGCCAGAAATGCTGGAAAACAAAGCAGGAAGGACCTGAGGCTGGGATGAGGTGATGTGGAGCAGCAGGACACCTCTCCCCACTGACTTTTCCCTCACACTTTTGCTGCAGCCTGGAAAGTTTCGGGTTGTCACAGGCCCTACTTGGGATTTAAAACCTGGATTTCAAGCCACTTTCATCCTCCTTTTTTTCCTCTCTCCTCCTGCAGCTGAACTCAGGGGTAACGTGGTGGTTTTCCTCCCCTCAGAGGGAACATCCATCCTGCTGCCATCGCTCCCCTCCCACCTCCTTGCACTTAGGCGCTGGTGCCTCCTTAAATGTGATTTTCACTCTTGTGCCTGATGAGAAAAGGCCTTTGACTGTGAAAAGTGTGAGGTTTTTAATTTATTTTTTTTGCAATAATTACTCCTCTGCTTCTGGGCAGAGTGGAAATGAGATTTTCTATTGACACATGGCGGGGATTATTTAAATCCATCCCCGCCACTTGGGCCGCAGAGCGGGGAACCAACCGGTAGAAATTGTTATTAAACGAGGGAATCAGCTGCTAAAATAATTCGTCTCCCCGCCTTGGAAGTCGTCCAGACGCTCTGTGATGATTTGTCTTGTCTCAAACAGCCACTGACTCCTGTTTTTTAGGTGGTGAGGGCCAATTTGGTGCCTTGCCTGGGGCCTGGATGCTGCTCCACGGGGGAAAGGCATCGCTCCCGCAGCAGCGCTGCCCGTTTAATCACCCCAGCCCAGCCTGGCTGTCACCCCGGGCTATATTGCCCAATTAAGACAATCAAGCTTGATGATGAAGCTTTGAACGGCGCTCTTTACATTTATTTTATTTCCCAAGCCCTTCCAGGCGGGAGGGCTGGCGAATGAAGGTGTTCAGTGAGCTCATCCATCACCAGGACTCGGGGCTGAATTCCCACCTCCCGCTGCTGCTGCTGCTGCTCTCTTGCAATGGAAATAACGCTTTAAAAGAAGAAATCCTATTTTTGCTGCAAACGGGGACGGCGACAGCGGGGGGGTTGTGGCACCGCCAGGGATTTCTGTGTGTCCCCTCACAGTCCCCATGGGTGACACAGACTGGGCTGGTTCCCTTCCACTCCGACACTTCATCCTCACACATCCCTGGGCTCCTGGCAGGTGGGGTGAAGGGGAAAAAAAACCCCTCTTGAGCGTCTGAAGCACAGAAGGTTCTTTTGCATCTCAAAAGGGGCTGTTGGCCCCTCCAGGAAAAAGTCCAAAGCCCCTGCCTGGCTCCCAGTTTTTGCAGGCCTTGCCAGCCTGTGTTTTGACACATCGCAGGCCCTGACAAAGGAGGCAGCCAGCCCCAAGGCCGATCCCTTTTGTCCAGCAATATGTTCTTCCAGGTGTTTCACTCTCCCTTTGTCCAGGATTAGGGCCAGACTGGGGAGCTGGGGGAGGTTTTTTTGGGGATGAATCCACCCTTGTGTGCTGAAGGTCACTGCTCCCCGTGCTCCAGGGAATGGGGATTATTCCTTGGCAGCTCCTGGCCTGGCAGAAATGCCCATCTGGAGCCACTTCTCCTGCATCCCCTGCTTTAAGCAGCTGCTGGCTCACCCTGAGTGCCCAAACGGGGCTCCTTATCCCAAAGATGATGAGCTGGAGACTTGGGGGGAAAAAAATGCTGTGTTGACATAACATGGACAAATGACTTGGGAAGATTTGTTGTTGGGCTGATCTTTCCAGCAGCATCCCTCAAACAGCCAGCTCGGAGCACAGTGACACAAACCCTCATGGCTGGTGAGTGCTGAGAGCAGAGAAAAAGGCAAAATATTTGCATTTGGAGGGCTTGTGCTGGCGCAGAGGAGCCGAACAGGGAAAATCCAGGGAAGGCTTTTGTGGTTTTCCTGCTTGTCCGGCAGAATTTGCCGTGCCCTGGGGACTGGGGGAGCTGGGCAGGGTTTGGCTGTGCAGAGGAGGATCACGTTCCTGCTCTGTTATACCCACTTGGCAGCTCTGCTTGCAGCTCTGCTTTCATCTCTGGGGGGAGCTGGAGGCTGAAACCCCCCCATTAGCAGGGAAGAAGCTGCCAAAAGCAATGGAGTGCTGGGGGAAGAGGGAGTTTGCTTTGGGCAGCTCAAGCTGTTCCCTGTTCCCTGCGTTTTTTTCCCTTTGTTTGGCTTTGCAGGAATGGCTGCAGCCGCTTTCTGCTGCCCCTGGGCTCGGGGAAGGGGCTCTCAGAATGAAATAACTGCCCCAAAACCTGTGTCCAGCAGGAAGAGCAACCCAGAGGGTGCCCAAAAGTCGGATTCAACCCCTGCTGCAGTGACAGGGAGGAGAGGGGCGCTGAGAAATCCTCTCACTGGAACAGGAGATGAAAAAGCCACCAGAAAAATCCCTTTTTCTCTTGAAGATGGGGCAGGGCAGTGGCAGTGGGTCAGGTTGGATCCTGTTATTCCTCCCTGGAGGAGAGCTGAGGGTACAATGGTGGCTCTGTTCTGCTGGGCTGAGGGGGACCCAGTATTTTGTGTTAATGGGAAGCAGATGCATCCCAGTGTTGGAATTCCCAGCGCCAGGGCAGGGAGGCTGTGAGGGAGCAGCCCCGCACTGCCCAGGGCTCCTTATCCCGGGGCTGCCTGATCCCAGGGATCCCATCCCTCCCTCTGGGAGCCCTGGGGGAGGCAGGATGGCCACAGGAGCAGCGTTTTCCTGGCCGACATTACATCTGTGCATCGAAACCCGGGTGAAACAGAGCTTTTTGGGCTTGATAGATGTGGAAATTGTGATTTAAAACTGGCCAAACATTAGGTGAGAGGCTCTTGGCTGTCTCGCTGTGTCCAGCTCCTCTTCCTTTGGCTGCTGCTGCTGAGACCTTCTGGCTGTGCAGCTCCTCCAGCACAAATCCCTGGATGTTCTTTGGGATGTTCCGTGCCCTGGGGGGGCTTCCTGATCCCCTGGATGTGGTTGGAGGCCACCAGCCCCACATGGGACATCACAGATCCATCCCACAGGTCCCTGTCCCCCCCAAAACCAGTCAGGCTGGAGCAGGAGCTGGAGTTTTCCTTCTGATCCATCCCTGAGCGTGGCAGGATCCGTGTTGGGCTTCACTTTGGACAGCAGAGCTGTTGGGATTTTGGTGGGAATTGCAGGATTTGGCGTGGAATAGGGACCTGCCAAGGATCAGGGTGGGGAAAGGGAAAAATAGGGGGTGATGGCAGCTCCTGGCTCTGGAAAAATCCCTTCCCAAGGAGTGAGAGGGACAAGCAGGACCCTGGGAGCCGGGCTGGCGGCTGCCTCTGTGCTCTGGCTCTCATCAGAGCAAGAGGGGAGCTCAGCCTGCCTAAACTCTTCCAAATGTGATCTGTGCTCCAATAAAATAAACAGTTTAGGGAAAGCCAAGCCCCAGGCACACACTTTGGCAGCTGATCACTCCCTAATTGCAGGAAGAGCAGTTGGGAGAGGGTGTTTTTGGTTTTTTTTTTCATTTCTTCGGGCTGGTTTCTGATGAGAAAACTGGGCTGGAGGAGCAGGGTTGAAGCTTCTCTCCCCACCCCCCAAAATGCTGGGGTTTTCCCCTTTGTATTAATGGAATTCGAGTTATTTCAAGGAACAGGAAACACAAGCAGCCTCTGCTAAGTGTGAACCTCAAACCCTCAGCGAGGGCTTGGAGTTCTCCACAAATTTTTCCTGTTTTTTTTTTGTTGTCTGACAGCACCAGGGGCAGGTTTGAGGGCTGGGAGAGGATTTGGGTGGGCAGAGGTGAATCAGAGGCGTTGCCTCTCAAGCCTGGCTGTTGCCTGGGTGTTTCCCCCATCCCAAAACTCCCCCGGGGCTCTGGAATGGGATGGAGATAATGAACACCAGCCCCTTCCATCTGCAAATAGACACGACAAAACTCATTTTCCCTGCAGTTTGTGGTGAGGGGCAGAGCAGGAGCAGCCACCCTCTCCCCGTCATTTTGGGGTCACATCCAGCCTGTTAACCGGGGCATTCCTTCCAAAAATCAAACAAAGAGGCAACAAAACCAAAGGGAGAGGCTGGAATTAGGGATTTTTGGGAAAACTCCATCCTGCTTTTCCAGAAAAGGGCTGGAGCTGTGGCCAGCACTGCTGCTCTCCATCCCATCCCTCTCCCTTTTCTTTTTTCCTCCTCTTCTTTTGCATTTTTCAAACCTATTTGCAGCCAGTTGTGTGTTTTTAAGAGCAAATTATTAGGAATTTCTTCTCCTGTGGCCTCTTCCCTTTGGACACTGAGGGCTGCAAATGGATTTAAAGGCTCTTTTCCCAGCCAGCCCAGCTCCCTCTCTCTCCCTAGTGGGGATTGCTCGTGTAAATCCAATACGATTTGGGGATTTTTGTACCTACCCAATCATAAAAGTCCCTTTCCAAGAGTCTTTCCAGCTTTTTTTCCCCCTTCTGTGTTATAATCTGAGGAAAATGCTGTTTGTTTTATGGCAGACTCTCATTTATTGTAACACAAATCCTTATTTTGGGCCAGCTCTTTTCCAGGGAGTCATTTCCAGAAGCAACGAGCCCAGCACTGTTTTCCTTTGAATTCCTGATTGTTTTTCTCTGGGCGTTTGAGCAAATTGCCTCTCCTGCAAATGCAGGTTCTTAACAGGGCGTCAGCTGCAGCTCCTTATTCTGCTGGAGTAGAGTTTGTTGGAAAAATTCCAGCAGTTTCTGTATAAAAACAGAGGTTTGGGAGCAAATTGTATGGTAGGGAGGATGATATAAATACATTTTATTTTGGGGAGGATGGGATAGGAAAACAGAGCTCTCCAGCAGCAGGATATTTACATTTTTTGCACTAAATGAAATAGAATTATAGCAGAGCATTTTGATGGCTCCCAAGTGCTTATTTTTAGCATTTTGTTTAGCAGGAAATTAAAAACAAGTTGCAGGGAGGGGAAATGATGGTTCTGAGACAGAGCAAGGACCTTTCCCTTCCCTCCACATCCCAGTCCAGGCTCCTGGAGCTGGATGTGCTGTATGCAAATGAGCTGCTTAATTGGCCCTGCTGGAGATATTGATCAAGGGGATAACAGAAATCCATTTTTGAGGAGCTGGTGGCGTTTAAAGGTTTAATTGGGTCCTTTTGCTGAGTGGCACGGGGACACTGAGGGGCTGTGGCACAGCTGGGGATG
>VYXC01010318.1:540355-573672 GCA_013397175.1 Platysteira castanea | reverse complement strand
ATATAAAATATAAAATAATATGGGATATTCAATATAGAATATATTATTATCTATCTGAGTCACATTCCCTCTTTAAGCTAAATAATTGTAAATTTTTGTTTTGATTCCTCCTCTGAGGGTGGGGATTCTCAACCCTTTTCTCACTGTTATTACTGAATTCACACCATTTGTCTGTGTTCCTTCCTTTCCCAAATCTCTACTCCAGTGTTTGACTGCCATCACTTGGAGCAGGGATTTTGAAAAAACTCTTTTATACTTATCCTTGCCACCACCATTATTTCAGGACAAATCTTTTATCTCAGGATTTTACCTGGTTTTTTGTTGTTGGGTTTTTTTGGGTGACTCATTATGTCCAGTAACATTTCACTGACATTTTCGTAAACAGTTTTCTCACCAGGTGTCCTTCTAAATTTCTGGCTGTAATTCCTCACTCTCTGGGGCTGCCTCTTCATTTTCCCTCAGCTATTCCCTGCAAGGAACTGGGCTGAACATCCCAATTTCCCTTCAGTACACAACACATCAGTGCCTCCTGTCCCGATCTGTGCAGCGCTCGAGAGCAGTGCTGTGAATTTAAACCAGGAGGAACCCCCTTTCTTATCATTCCCTTTGATCTAAACATCAATATTCCTGTTTATGACAACATCTTCTGATCTGATTCCATGGGAGAGAGCTTTTAGCTCAGCGTGAGCGTGGGTAAATCAGCATCCTGCCAATGTGTGAGCAGGAGCTTGCTGAAGGGCTCTATCCCCAATCCTGGTGTTACATTGGGCAAAACCTCAGCTTGGGGAGGGAAAAAATCAGTGTTTTTCCCTATGGAGCAGCCTTGTAAAATGTGAGGATGAAACCCAGTGGGTGTAACTGATCCCCCACTAAAGCTCTGAGGGATTTGTTCAATGGTTCAGATTTTCCTCGTGAGATTTGGGGCCGTTCTGTTGCCAGCTTTTATGGCAGGGCTCGGAGTTTCTCCAGCTGTTTGTTAACATAAATACCCCCCTTATTTCCACGAGCTGGCACAGAAAAGCCACAGGAATATTTGGATGAAATCCTGTTTGGGGTTTGTTTGCTTGGTTCCCCAGGGATGGGAGAGCAAAGCCTCCCCCAGAACAAGCCCAGGGCCGTTCTGACCCGGGGGTTCAGGAGATGTTTTTTGCTCACCAGCAGGGTGAAAAGGCAGTTTGTACAAGAGAATCAGCCTGTTCCAGTGGGTACTGGCTGAATCCCTCTCAGGGGGAAAAGGATAGAACCCTGTGAGAAATTCCCTTCTCCTGGCTGGCAGAAATCCTATGCACGCTCCCAGGGAAAAAACCAAATGTGGAGCAATACTGAAAGCAGCTCAAAATTAAAAAACCCAGCTGTCCTGAAGTTGTCCGCATTCCCTCTTTATCTCCTTAACTTTGCTTATTTAAAGCCACACCAGACATCCCAAGAAGGTCCAGGAATAAATGGATAAAACCAGGATCAGCCCCTGGCTGCTTTTCAGCCGTGCTGTTCGATGGTTGTCACTCATCCACAGGGGTTCTCTGGGCTTTGTTTGGGAATGAGATCCCACTACAGCCAGCTCTGGTGCTCAAAGACTGCAAGATGACTAATTTGGGGGTTTTTTAGATGGGTAAAGCTTGTTACTGAGGCATCGCCTTGGTCCCAGATGAGGCTGCTCCCAAAAAATGCTGTGGCTGTACAAACCCAAGGGAAGCGGCTGCTGTGATCCAAATCACAGCTCTGGATTTGGAGTAGCTCTGGGTTTCACTGGCACACAACTCATGGGCATGGATTTTTGGAGTAAAGCTCCCATTTTCCCTCTTTGGAATCTCTAGGCAGTCATCCCTCAGGGGCAGCTTGGAAAAAAACTCCCAGAGGAGACAGAGCAGCAGCTTGGCCCTGAGCCCTCCACAGCATCACCTTCCTTGGGCAACTTAGGAGACACCTGGGGCCACCAAGCTGACACAGCAGTCACAGGGCTCCTTCCACCTCCTCAGGTGTCCAGGATAATTCATTAACAAAACCCCCTCAGCACCTGGTTTGCCAGCAGGGCTTTGTTGGAGATAAATTGAGCTGTGAAACTCCGGCCTGGCTCATGCTAATAAATCTCTGTAGGGCTGTTGTGGGAATGAATGTATTTATCTGAGGGTTTCTTGTAGGGCTCAACCCTTCTGTGAGCCCTCACTTCTCATCTCAGTGGTGACACTGAAGAGACAACAGGTCTGACATACTGACAGTGAGCTCAAACCACCCTGGAGGTGTCTGTCCTTCATTTGCTACCCTTAGGGTCTCAGTGTCCCACCTGTGCAGCTGAGAGGACAAAAAAAGTGTCCTTTCCCTCACAGAGCTTCCCAGTGAGCAGAGTGAGCAATGCCACACCAGCAATCCCTGTCTGTCTGATCAGGGCCTTCCTCACCCTTTTTTTTGCCCCTTTAAAAGCAGCAGGATGGGCTCTGACAAGCCAGGATAACCTCTTTGCTCCAGGGGTTGCAAAACTGAATTTGCACTCCTGATGATGGGGTTTGACCGTGGTGAAACAGCCTTGGAATGGCTCTGGGAACCCCCAGCAGCACAGACACCCTCTGGAGAAGAGCTGGTTGGAATGATTCCCAGCTGGAATCCTCCATGAAATCTCCCCAGAACTCCTCTTCTTCCCCTCTCAGGAGCGCTGCCCCCAAACTGAGCCATCCCCCCGCATTAACCCCCTGTCCTTGCTCCCCCCGCAGCCTGAAGGCCGTGCTGATGGGGAAGCCCCAGGACAACACCGTGGACTTGTCGGGCATCCCGCTGACCCTGAAGGACGTGGAGAGGGTCACGTCCTACCTGGAGCACAGCTCGGAGCACATCGACACGGTGGAGCTGTGCTTCACCGAGCTGACGGACGAGGTGCTGCTGCAGCTGCTGCCCGCGCTCGGCGGCCTCCCCCGCCTCACCACGCTGGCCCTCAACGGCAACCGCCTCACCAAGGCCATCCTGAGGGACCTCACCGAGACCCTCAAGGACCCCAAGAAGTTCCCCAGCGTCACCTGGATCGACCTGGGCAACAACGTGGACATTTTCTCCCTGCCCCAGCCCTTCCTGGTCAGCCTGAAGAGGCGCTGCCCCAAGCAGGGCAATTTGCCGACCATCCTGGAGTTTGGGGAGGGCCAGGTCAGCGATTTGGAGGGGCAGGAGGGCCTGGGGGACAGCCAGGAGGAGCTGAGGGCCGGGCCGGGCCGGGCTGGAGGCACGGACTCAGAGCAGACGGACAGAACAGAGGCTGGGGAGCTCCCTGGCTCGGCCCGAGGTGCTGCCACACCACAGACATGATGTCCAGCCCTCGGGTGGGCACCTGAGCAAGGATGACTTCAAACCTCAGTGTTGGGGGGGTCTGTTCCCACTCCTGGATGCTCCAGGAGTCCCAACTGCTGCCTTCCCCCTGTGCCATGAATGTCAGTGATTCTCTTCTCGAAGAACACGTAAAAGTGATCACGTGGAGCATCTGTATTTTCTAAAAGCTGGCCAGGTGTTTTGAAGCATTAGTGGTGTGCTGTGCTTTAGGCTCTCTCCAAAATGCATCTCCAAGGGGCTGCAAAACCTCAGAAGGGCAGGGAAAGGGAGCAGGGAGGTGCCCGGGCTGTGCAGGGCAGGGCTCCCTTTCCTCAGAGCGGGATCTCAGCTGCTCTCCACGTGTGAGGGACAGACAGCGGCCACCCCAAAGGGACCTGCCCGGGATAAACCTTCAATCCTCCCACTCCTGACTTCAGCAGTCACTGAGGAGAGGCGTGGCTGCTGAGATTGAACAAAAATCTGCTCACACACAAACCAGGGGTCAAAAATCTGCTCACACACAAACCAGGGGTCAAAAACCGGCTCACACACAAACCAGGGGTCAAAAACCTGCTCGCACACAAACCAGGGGTCAAAAACCTGCTCACACACAAACCAGGGGTGTTCCTGTCAATACTGTGAGCCCAGCCCTGAGGGAGAGCTTTGCTTTCCTGGGGCAGGGCTAAATCCCAGCCTGCAGCGTGCCTGGCACCACCCTCACCCTCCAGCCTTACCAAAAGCAGGCTGGCACCTGTGCCTGCCCAGGATGTCCTCAGTAAAACCCAGCTTCCCACCAGCTGTGAAAACTCCTGAGGTTTTAATGGGAGCACCCAATCCTTTCTGGGAGGGACACACAAATCCTGGAGTCAGGGCTCAGGAGCATCACTGACAAAAAGAGACCACGATGCTGAAGGGTTAGAAAAGGAAAAACAACCCTTGGGTTCATCCCTCTCTCACTGCCAGCACACAGGCAGCTGGTGCAGCCTCAGAAAGCCTTTGGGTCACTTGGCCGTGGCTGACCCCTGGACCAGGAGTGCTCTGTTTCTAAAATGTTCCAGTTTTTTTCCAAGCCAGGAGTTTGGTGGTGTTGTATTTTCGATGGGAAATGGATCCCCCTGAGCAGCAGTGCTGGAATGTGCACTGTGGCTCTTTGGAACCACAATTTCATTGGATCCCAAATGGGGGGAGGGCAGGAAAGTGGGAAAAACTTCCTTTCCTTTGTGTTCCAAGGCCCAGACCTGACTCCCTTTGCAGGGAGTTCCAAGCCCTGCCCCTGACCAGCTCCCACCAGTGGCTCCAGCTTGGCTTTTTTTGGGTGCAAACAGACTTTTGGCTCCGTCCGTTTTTCCAGAGGGGCTTCAGGCTGCCAGTGGTTGTTTGTCCTCCATCTGCAAGAAGGTAACTTAGAAAAAACTCTGCTACTTTTAATCCATTTGGCAACACTCAGTATGATTTGCATGTATCCAAGCCTTTTTTCCTTATTGTTTTTTTTTTAAATTCTAATCTTTCCAACAGGCATGAAAAAACTCCAAAACTTTCCAGTGAATATGGAATATTTCTGTTGGAAATAAAGGAGCTATCCATAAACAAAATAAATGATAATGTTTAATAAAGACCAGGCGTTGAATTTTTCCTCTGTCCAGCTTGAATGCCCAGGAAAAAACAGAGGACAAAGCAGTGACAAGAGCTGCTGGTCTGGGTTCTTCAGGGGGCTGGAGAAATAAAGAGCTCAGTTTATGGGCTGGGTTCTTCAGGGTGGGCACAAGGTGGACACAGAAGCACCATAAAAGAATCTGTTGAATGTTCAATATTGCCAGTGTGTAAAGTGCTGTGGGAGAAAGGAAAGCTGCAGCAATTTCATCTTCCTACCCCGGTCCCCCAGCGCTGGGCTCCCCTCCTCACACAAAACTCAAGCCCCTCTGCCTGTTTCAATCATTTAAATCAAAGCTCCTTGCTGCAAGATTTTCATTCCCTGCTGTTTGCACAGGACCCAGGGCCGGAGGAGCTGCCTGCACCCCCCAGATCACAAATTCACAAACCAGGGGCACTTTGCACTTAGAGCCAGCTCTGCATCCTCCATTCCTGCTTTGCTCCATTCCCTCATGGACAAAAACCACCCAGGAGGCTGCTCCTGCCACATTTCCCCTCCAGCTGAGCTTCCACTCGCTGGGAAACACATCAGGCACCTGGGAGATAATTTCAGTATCTCCAAAGGCTGATCCCACACCCTGTGCAGGTGTTGCACCACTTGAGCCACCTCTGCTCCACTGGTGCTGACGATATCCCTGTGCCCAGTGAGGATTTAGCCCTTCTGAGACAGAGGAAGAACCAGAAAGGGTTTTTTATCAATATATCTGTGCATGCTGGAGGATGCTCCAAACTACTTCAGTGGAAAAAGAGGGGGAAAAAAGCAGAGCTGTAGTAGAGAGAGTTGGTTATGAAAGCTTTGGCTCCTCAGTGCCTTCCTCACAGTGTGGGTTAGTTCAATCAGCCACTTGGTGCACTCTGGGATGGCGATGATGATCCTGTGGGCTCAGTAAAGAGTGGGGTTTGGTTGGGGTTTTTTTAAGGAAGCAGAGTGAGACTCTTCCCTTCCCAGCTCATCAACATCACAACCAGCTCAGGGCTCACTCCACACATAATCAATGTTCCCTGGGCTACACTGGGCTGCTGCTTCAGGTCAGAAGCTTTTCACTGGCCTTAGGTGGAGGATTCAAGGACTGAAAATCACTGCTGATAGAATATTAAAGCAGAATGAGGTCATTTCTTGTCAAGGAGGGGAGGAAAGGGCCAACATAAAATAAACAAAGCATAGAACGCCTCAGCCTGGCTTGGTTGGTTCTCCCTCCACCGGCACCACAGCTCTGCCTGGGCACGAAGCAAACCAGTCTGGCAGGAGATTTATGCCCTCAGCAACAAAAATGTAATTGGAAATCATTCTGTGCAGATTGAGGAGCCCACAGCGAGGGGAATGGAAACAGCAGGCAGGGGGTGAGAGAGGGATGAGAGAGGATGAGAGAGGAATGAGAGAGGATGAGAGAGGCATGAAAGGGCTGTTGCCACGCTCTGGAGAGCTCCTTCCAGCTGGGTTATCTGGGAGGGGTTTGCACAAAGCCTGTTTGTGTTTTGGAGGTGGTTATTCATTCCCAGAGGATGGTCGGGAGCAGGAAGGAGGGCTGGGAAGGGTCACCCCCGAGCACGGAGTGTGTGGGAGAGCAAAGAGAGCCACAAAAACGCTGCTGGGGATGTCCAGAAGCTCCAAAATACTTGGGCCAAAAGCGTTGCTGCTGCTCAGGGGGAGAAGACCACAAATATCAACCCAGAATTGCCCAAACACCAACCTTTCCCAGAGGAAAAGCCAAAAAGTGACCTAAAGGATTAAGGGGACACCACGGGAGGCAGCAGCAGCCAGGGGCTGCCCCAGTAGCACCACGCTGCATTATCCCACTAAAACTGCCTTTGGAGAGGGGCAAAAACCTTTCCGGGCTCCCGTGGGGTTCCTCAGCCCTGGTTTCAGCAGCAGGAGGTTTGTGAGCTCTCGCTCAGGAGCACTCACGTCCCGGAAACACAAAACCTCCCCTGCTCCATTAGCGGGGATCTGCTATTGCCAAGGAAACTAATTGACCTGATTAGCAGAATTCACGTATCAACGCTGAGGAGAAAGGGGTAAAAACAACTGACCCAAGCTCTGCAGGGAAATGTTCCTTGGCGAGCACCAGATGAAATCTCCTCCTGACCTCTCTGGTGCAGGGATGCCATCCTGTGGTCCCACTTCTCCTGCGCTCCAGGGGCAGTGGAGTTTTTCTCTGCCTGGGGGATGATTTCCACCAGCAGGGAGTGCAGAGCAAGAGGAGAGGAGCTTTCGAGCTCTATTAAATGTCTTTAACGTGGAATTCTGAAGGGCAGATCCATCCCTCGGAGTGCTCTGGCTGCCTCCAGCCATGCTCCACTTCCTAGGGCGAGCCTCAGCTCCAGGGACATTACCGTGAATGAATGGATGGATTTAAGCTGGACAGGGCTTGGAACAACCTGGACTAGAGGGAGGTGTCCCTGCCCACGGCAGAATGTTGGGGTGAAATGGGCCTGAAGGTCCCCTCCAACCCAAACCATTCTGGGATCTGTGTTTCTATAAAATCTGGGATCTGGGTTTGTTCACAAGGAGGAACCCGAGAGCTTTGCTCACTGGAAAGGCCAGGAGGAATCCTGGATCCCACGCTGGCGCTGCAGGAGAGGTATTTAGGAATAAAGTGTCATCTTTTCCCATGACAGCTCCATAAGTCCATGGCTCAATCACCTCTGATGGATGGGGAACTGGAGGTGCTTTGTTCCCAGTCCCTCCTGGCAGTTCTGGGCGTGCATTTTTTCTCTCCCCCTCTGTAAATATCCACAGACACTGCTGGTTTTACCTTCAGCTCCGTTTATGGTTTTACATAAAACTGAAGACCTGATTTAATAGAGTCAGAAAAGATGCAACCTGTTCACCACAGCCTTTAATTATGTGTGCAGTTTGCAGAGTTTTCTTGGCTCCTAATAGCTTATTGATCCTGTGGCTTCTGGACCATCTTTCTTCTTTGCTGTTTTATTAACTCAGTCTGAGGAGAAAATAAACCTGTGGGGCCTCCTTCAGGGAGGGGTGGTTTGCATCCAGCATCTTGGGATGAGCAATCGCAGCCCTCAGTGAGCCTGGTGCACGTGGCAGCTCTCAGGGAGCTGTTACTGGAAGGACAAAGATTTGAGGTTTGCAAAAGAGAGAAATATCAACATACAACGCACTGAAGGCTTGGGCTGTGCATCTATCACTGGATTTTCAAGGTGTGTGCTGTAAAACCACTTCATTCCTGGCTCTCCCTGGGCTGTCAGCTCTGCCCTTCCCCAGGGAAAAGCAGGGCTCCTCTGGGTCTGGGCAAGGCTTTGGGGAGGTGCTTTGTGATTAGGATTTTGCAAGCAGCAGTCACAGCCATCCTAAACACAATCTACATAATTAAAACCTCAAAGCATCTTCTTACAGGCCCAGATTCCTGGAATAGACAAACAGAGACCCAGGGATGTGTGGAAAACGATGGGATATTGGCTACAACAGATGTGGAAAACCCAGCTGCATCACCACAGCAATGAGCTTCCCTTTGGCAGCTGCTCCTTGTTTGTAACTCACCCCAGGTAAGACCTACAATTCCAGCTTTTCTACACATGAAAAATAAGGCAGTGAAGGATCAATCTCTGTGCATCACACCTGCTGCCCCAGGGCTCTGCCTGCTGATCCCACAGGATCCCACTCCTGGGGAATTCTGCATGTAGAGAAACGCAAAAAATCCCAAAGGTGGACAGGCTTCAAACCTATGAAATCAAAGGCCTCTGCTTGGGGCTGTGTGCCTTTACACATCACCTTCCAAGAGAACTCCACCATTCCTCTTTTTGTGTTATTTCACCCTCACTGTACCCACCTGCTTGTGCAGTTATGGATCCCAAGGCTCGAGATTTCCCCAAGCACTCTGGGGGGAGCTGTGCTTTTCCTGAGCTCCCCTCCACCACGGGCTCTGGAACAGCAGAGCCAGGGGCTGAAATGCAAATATTACCCTTTTTCTGTGCCCCTCCCTTGCCTCCCTGGGCCAAACCCCCAAAATGGGCTCAACTTCACCAAGAGCCACCCAGGGCAGGGGCAGCCACCAGACCAGAGCTGTCCCCTCACCCCAGTATCACATCCATTCTTCAAACCATTTGGGTGTCGTTGGTGATACCTCAGCCCTGTTCTCCTCCCTGAAACCCTTCTTCTTCCTCAGCTTTAGCCCCTGACCTGTTGCCAAGTGACACCACGTTGTTGCTGTCATCTCCAAAGACCTTTTTGAAGCATGAAAGCAGCACCTTTGAAATCCCTCACCCTTGATGCAGCTCCTGTTTTGCATTTCCAAACAGCCCGGCCCTGACACCGAAGCTTTACTTCACCTCCTACAAGCACAGAGCATCTTCCTCCAAAGCACAGCAGCAAACAGGCTGTGGGAGGTGCCTGGATGCAGATTAAATTCAATTCAATTCAATTCGGAGTGCAGGTACCTTGGTGCAGGGGCTTCCTTCCCATCACTGTGCATTTCAAAGCTCCCACCTCGCTCCCTGCTCTGAAACAATTCCCATCATCTTCCCAGCAGGTATCCCCTGGATTTCACTCAGCACAAAGAGTTTGTTATTTACTGCCGTGGTTGAAAGGAATAAAAGACCCGATTTGACACAGTTGAGGAAAATTGCTTTACCCAGCTACTGACCAAATCCTCTCCCTGCTCCCAGCACGGCTCCAAGCTCCAGTTTCTTATCTGTAATGAGGGGATGTGGAACACTGCAGGCTGCCAGGGTTATCGGATGGAGGCACAGATGTAAAACATTTATATTGGGTATTTCAGCTGCTGCTGGCTGCATGAAATACCTCACAGATCACCTGAGCACCAGCACTGCACTTGCTGCCTGATAAGGGCTCTGATAACCAAATTACCATTGGTACCACTGTTATCTTAACTCAGGTGTTTATTAATAAGCTGTCCAGGAAAAATTATTATTTTTTATTATGGCTGATAACCCCAGGTTTAGCTGGAAGTTTGTCTTTAATGTGCTGTTAAACCTCAAACCTGTTCCTCTGTTCAGTGATAACAGCACCCAACAAACCCACAGCCAACACTAACAAATCATCAGGTGCAGTTTGCATGTGCACAGAATACAAGAAAACCCAAGGAAATCAAACCTAGAGTAACTATCCTACAGGATCTGGGAAAGCACAAGCCAGAAGGCAATTCAAAAATCTGGGAAATAAATCGAATTGATAAAGAAAACCAAGGAGAATCCAGCAGAAAGCCATAGGCAGCTTCAGAAATATCAATCATTATTAGTTTAGAGTTCCTGTTGCAGCTGTGCTGTGCGAGGATTTTACCACAATCCATTACAAACAAAAAAAACCTGTTATGAAAATAAAAGTCTAAGTATTGACTTGCAAAAATAACAGGAGTCTAACAAACATAGGTCTTTATTATTGGAGATTAAACTTTTAACATCTCTATTTGATTAAAACAGCAGGGATTTTAAATCCGTCTCCACTAAGTGATCTTCTCATTTGCATTTTGCTCAGGTTTCAGCTCCCCACAGGTGCTGGGCTGGGAGTGTTTATTGAGTTTATTTGCTTTTATTGACTCAAAACCCACCTGGAGGAGGCCCAGCCTGGCAGGCCCAGAGCTGCATGGGAGGGAAAGGTAATGAAGGGCAAATCATCCTTCGTGTAGCATTTTTATTTTTATTTTTATGAAAGAAAAGTTAAGTTTTAACTCCTTTGGCTCCTCATCACACTCAGACCAGGAACACTCTGGGGCTGCAGAGGTTGCACAGCATCAAAAACTGAGCCTTTGCTGGTCCAACACTAAGAAACATTAATTAAAAGCTAATTAAAGAGTGACATTTTCACTGTGTGGGGGATTCTCTACATCGTAATGAAAGCTGCAAATCTTATTAGACAACAGGGAGGGAACCAGGAGTAAAACCAAGTTTCCCCAAAGAAGCATCCTCAAGGCTGCAAAAATCTCTTTATTATGAATGCTCTGAGCTTGGTCACTGCCCCATCTTGTGGGCTCAAGTGTCAGGAGGCAAAGCAGGCCAGATGTTACTCTTTGAATTAGAGCACAGGAGCATAAAATGCTTCATGTTCTTTAAATAAAATCCTCCTCGCATGCCCTAAATCAAACCCCACCTGTTCAATCCCTGCCACATTAAGCAGTTTTGGGATCGGTTCATAACGGCTGGGCTGGAACTGATTTCAAGCGTAAAATGAAGGCACTGAATTACACGAAGTGACAAAAGAAGGGGAGTGTTTGTCCTAGCAGCCCATTGAAGGATGCATTAACCTTGTCCTTCCTTACAGAACAGGTGAGATGTGCTCAGGCTCTGGCAGCACAAGGTCAGTGGGGTGCCTGAAATATTCTGAGCCTAAAAAAGGCCAAAGACCCCGTGGTTATTTTGAATTTTTGTTCTGAGCAGCTCAAGAGCTGCTGCCTGTATCCTCTGAGAAATTAAAACAAAGCGTTTGCCGTTCTTTAGCTGGGAGAAAACAAACCTGTGACACTTTTCTTGCATCTCACCAATGCCATCTCTGTTAGCCCCTGCTGGAAAACAGCAGCTCCTTTGTGCCTCACTTCTCTGCAATGAAGGAGAGTTGGAAAATTAACTGCTCTTCCTCCTGCTCTGAGGGGAAAAGGAGTGAAGTGTCAATACTGAGGGTTTATTGCATTCTGAAATGCTCAGATGCACAGGATATCCCTCCCTCCCTTCTAATGAAGTAGATGCAGCTCAAGCTGCCTCAGCTGAAACAGCAGCCACCAAGCCAAGCTCCTCTTTACATTCCCATTAATAGCTGGGATGTATTAATTACAGTAATTTATGGCTCTGCATGAGTGATTAGTCTAACGCTGATGTAGATATGATTGCTTTACACTACTAATCAAGAAATAAGGATGATAACCAGCATTTATGTGAAACGTGAAGCTTTGATTTACAGCGAGGGAGCAGCGAGGCAGCTCTGCCCCTGTCCATCCCTCTCCTCCTCAATTCCAGCCCCTCTCCATCAGCTCCACGGCCACAGCACATATTTTGGGGATAATCTCCATGTTTTCTCAAATCACTACATGGCATTGCCATCTCTCTTATTGCTGAAAGCTGGCACTCGGCCATTCTTTGCTTTGCTGCATATTTTCTTTCTTCCTGCTTTAATCTTTTCATCTATTTTGGATTTATCCGTGGTTGTTGGCTGCTGGTGAGTGCCAAGGGATTCCTGCCAACTGTTCTTTTTAAACCTTCCGAAAATCCAAAATAATTGTGTTTTGAAACCAGATTTTTGTCTGTTGTTTATTCCCCAACACTAAGTTTTAAGTGCTCCAAATGTAATCAAAGCAGAACGGTTTTATTTCCCTCCCCTCAAGGACAATGAAATTATCTGTGCTCCCCTGTAAGATCACAGTAAAATGTTGAGGGCACTTGTTTTGTTTGAAAGGCACCATTTTCCAACAGCAATAACACTTTTCCATTCATTAATCTTAGCAAAACCCCAGCCTGTTAAGAGGATCCCTGCTGAGGCTTTGGTTTTGATTAGAACAATAAACAAGTGATGCTGAAATAAAACTCATCAATAGTTAACTCCAACAGATACTACCAACTGCACCCTCAATAAACCCAGATAAAAAGTTTTCCCAGATCAACTTTGCTGTTTTAATTCTAAAACTAGAAAGCAAGAATTATAAAACAAGTTGCAGCAAACCTTCCTTGAGCAAATTAAACAGTTCATTAAACAATTTGCTCATTATTTCTGTTTACTGAGGGCATGTGGCTGCTTTCACCTCCATGGTTTGCAGATTAACATTTTAGAACAGGTGGATTCCTTGTGCTTTTTGAGTTTTAAACCCATTTTCATTGCCAGTGCATGTTTTAATAAATGTCAACGTGTTCTAATACACAAGCTCTTAAAATCAGGCAAAAATAGTTTTGTTCCATGAACACTGGGAACAGAATGTAACATTAAAATTTTAATCAAACTGTTCCTCATACTGCTCAAATCCTTTCAGATAAAAAGCAACTAATTCCAAACATGTTTGACCTACTCCATTGTCCAGGCTGAATGGAGGGACGGGGACACTGCCCTGTGATGCCACATGAGCAGCACCAAGTGACAGCATCTTCTTTCAGTCAGGAAATAACGTTTAGCAGCACTGAGCTGTAATAACCTGCAGTTATATTGACATAACTAACCTAACTGGGAGTTTTGGCCTCAAATGCTGAGTTTTAACTCCTTTAAGCATCTCTTAAGTTCCCAAGATTCCCGCAAACTCCTAAACTTTGCCTCTGCAGCAGACTTTAAATTCAAGTTTGAGATCAAAATGACAAATAGCAAGCCTGGGCACGAGCTACAAATGCAGCTGCATTTGCTGCTGTGGCTGTCTGAGTATTTAAGGGCTCATCTCTGCAGTAATTACACTCTTAGTGTCTTGTTTAAACTGTAATTACCACACCAAACCCCACGGACATTATCTGCAGTAAACACACTGCAATCTGTGTACATCCTCTTCACCATTTTACAGCAAATTACAGGAGTGCCCAGTGTGTTTATTAAAACTCTCGCAGGATACAAAGTCATTCCTTAATGCAGTAAAGTGACAAAACGCAGTATTTTTTAAAAATTTATTTTAATGTCCATGTAATAAAACATTTTAATTGTTACCATTTCGTAACAGGCAGAAAAATGTTGTGTCTACACAAAATCCTCGAGCTCAGGTGTTTTGTTGGATTCCTTCTGTCTGAGAGATGTTTCCAGCAGCACCACCTGGAACACAGGAGCAGGGTCAGGTAAGCAGCCAACAGCATCATTAATGGATTTGTTAATGAGCGAGATATCATCAGAAAACCTTTTGCTCACCACCAGTCAATCTGCCGGTAATTCCAGCAATTTTGGGTTAGTTTCATCACATGATATCACAGGGAAATTGATACATTTGTGGCAGAAGCCAGACTTTCATCTCTTTATCTACAGCTGCTCTTACACATTTATTGCCTGTATTTTAGTCGAAGTGCGTTTTTTTGGCCTAGAACTTCATTAATTATACATTTAGAGCAGAAACATTTTTGAGACTGCAGCCAAAAGCCACCACGCTCAGCTAAGAGCACAATAAATATTAAACTCACCCAGCAGATTCTCCTGCTTTGCCGTCTCAGTGCCTTCCACAGGACTTGTGATGGGCTGTCACATCAATGGGTGGACATCAACAACCAGCCCGTGGCAGCACAGACCTGCAGGCTCCACCTAAATACATCAGGAAATAAGCATCAGACTTGAAATTTCAAGCAACACAGGTTAAGTGAAAACACACATCTCAAGTTCCTTACAGGCTACAAACCTCATTTTAAATTCACATTTCACCTGGTATAAAATTCTATATAGTGCATTGACACCCATCACCTACCTTCACATCAGGGCCACCTGCCCACCTGCTCTCAATCCCATTGTGTCACATCCAGCTGAAAGCTCAGGCTCTGCAGAGGAAGTGGAACAGATGGACACAAAGGTTAGATGTTTCCATGGAGAGCAAGCTGCCTGCTGAGCTCTAAGGGATGAATTTCTAGGTTTAAGCTCCTGTGTGTAGCTGCATTTCAGACCAGAACCAGGGTATCGTCAGTTCTCGCATCTGACGGCACTTCCTATTCAGGGTTATCATCATCAACAGCCAGTAATTAACTCCTCTAATTAATCACTTAAAACACTGTAGCTTTTCTCTCAAACAGTTGTACAATCTCCTCCGCGTACAAAGCTTTAACTTGTAACTTGTGGGTACACAAAATCAGTTTTAGTGAGTTTTTATTAAACTGAGTTACTTCATCAGCATAAAGTAAAGGCCTGGAACCTTTTTAACAACTTTGCACACTTCAGTATATAGAAAAAAAAACTTTAACTCACTCTTTACTTCAAGACTTCTTTCTCCTGTGGGAATAAAAGCAAGAGAAGTGTTACTAGAATACTCTTCAGCAGTATAAAGTAGGCTTATACAGGGAAAAACAAAAACAAAACCAGACCCCACCCATGACCAACTCTCTGCTTGTACTTCTACCCGTGTTTATGTTGATATGAATCACTGAAATATTCATGTCATACAGCTTATAGTAGTCCACAATCTTCTCTAGGTAGTTTTGAATCAAAAAATTTAGAACTATCTAAATTTAGAGTAGTGTAAGAATGCAGCTCACAAGACTGCATTCACCAACAGGGTAATTTTCAAATTGAAATCGTAAACGCTCCAATGCTGTGGGTATAATTTTTAATTACAATGAATGGGTCTGGCACATCGAAAAATCAAGAAAAGAGACTGAACTGCTGAAATAGCGCTATAAAAATAGATGGAGGGCTCTGAATGCCGAGCACTCTACACAGCAGCGTTACCTGCACGGCCCTCATGGAGCCCTGGGCAGGGCTGTGCCCCAGCGGCCTGCGATCCCCCGCCCACAGCAGCGATGCCCGGCGGTGCCTCTCACACACACAGCCCGGCCCGGCCGAGCCCTTCCCGACTTACCGGGGAGGCGTCTCCGCAGCCCTGGCGGGGTCCCGGCGCTGCCGGTGGGGTCGCGGGCCCGGTGCCGCCTCCATGGCCGCCTGAGGGGACAAGGGCCGTCAGCCGCCACGCGCCGCGAGGCCGCGCACCCCTCGCTCCTTCAATGGGGCGGCCCAGCCCGCGCGGCCCAGGCAGGCCCGGCGGCCGCTACCATTGCCAAGCTGGGGGAGTGAGCCCTCGCTTCAGCCCCCTCAATAGCACGGGCGCTTCGAAGGGCAAGCCGGGCCTGCGCCTCCCCGCTGCCCACCCAGCAGGCCTCGATCCCGGGCCTGAGCCCGGCTCCGCCCGCTCTCACCTCACGAGCTCCCCGGCCACGGGACGAAAAGGCGGGAATGCTTTCGGCGGCCGCTTATAAAGGCTTGGGCTGTACCACCCGGCGGCGGGGGGTGGATTGTGCCATTTTTCCACAGGCGGGGGTGCGCCGAGGCTTCCATTTCCTCCCGCGTGGGCCAGGAGGGAACGGCGCGAGTGGAGCCTCGGGGGTCGCTCAAACCCCGGCCCCAAAAGCCCGGGTTTAGGCACCACCTCAAGGCAGGGGCAGGCCACAACCCGGGGCAGGGACCCTCGAGTCGCCCCCGGCCGGGCACAGCCCCAGGGAGCAGCGGCCCTGCCCCGGGTTTTGTGTTTTCCAGGAAAACTGGAGAGGTCGGAGTGATTTCAGGCCACTTTTATTTAGAACAGAACAGCTGTTTTTAAATAAAAGTTCCATTCTTTTCACATTGTGTCAACTTGAACCGAAAATAGGGGTGGTTTGGTTTCCTTGTCCCTGTTAAATTCATCAGCCGTGGTTTTATAAAGAAACAGAAAAGCACCTTTGCTTTAAAATCTCCCCCTCAACACCACGTGTTTGGTCAGCCTGAAGAACAATTTATCAAAAATACACCTTTTCCAAACAGCCAGAGCTTCCTACAAGGACTAGTGTGGTCCTGTAACAAATCACCTAAAATTCAGTTTTTCCTCCGAGGCACAGATCCTCCAGCAAGAGCCAAAGCCAACATTCTCCTTGCAATTTTTAATATAAACACATTTTAGTGAAATACACAGGTCCCGTGTCTCCCCATCAAACATTCATTTCTGCATCAAATTCTTGCAGGTGATGATATCTGGGAGGTCAGTAAAAAAACCAAGAACACACGAGCTAAGGACTAAACAGCTGAGCACAAAGAGATGGGGACTTGGGACAAAATTCTCTTTGCAATCTCTCTCTCCATCAAACAGATGGAAGTGTTGAGGAAAACACATTCACTTAAAATTCAGTGCTCATTTTTAATTACCAAATCCCAGCAGTTCTTGCTCAGGTAACTACAGAAGCCCAAAGCTGGAAAGAATTCCTGATACCAGCACTCTTCAAGGCTTCTCTGTACATCATAAAAAAGCAAAACCAGGCAAACACTCTATTACAAAACTCTCTCTTACAGGTCCCTTCAACAATAAACCTCTTTTTTCTTGCAGCTAAGCTCCTGCGGGCTCAGTACCACACACAAACCTCCCCAAAACCATAAAAACCACAGTCCTGACCAGTGTGGGGGCATTTTTAAGGCGTATTCACGACAACCTGGAAGGCAGAACCAGAGATAAGGGTGCCTTTTCCTGAAACACAGGATTGATTTCACACATCCATCAGCTCAGATCTTGTAGATCAGTTGAAGAGATTCTCTATTCCCATGAGTTTATCCTTCACCAGGCTTAAATTAGGAATACTGACACGGAAACACCATGTAAGGATTCCCAATAATCCAGGAGCTTTTGTGGAGGAGGTGATTGATTCCCATCTACCACATCCTGTCAGGAAAAGGAAAGGTCACAATGGATTCAAAGCAGTAACACAACACAAAGGTTTACTGGCAAAAAGACACTGGTTCAATAAATCTGGAGAGATGGGTGTGATTCTCTGGGGAAGCTCGGGGAGGGGATGTTAACGAAAGCACACATTTTAAAGGAGTTATTACAGTGATCAGACATTGCAGTCGTTTCTCTCAACAGTGCTTTTATGAGACATTTATATATTCAATAATTAAATAGAAAATGAAGGATGAGTGTCACAAAACAAGGAAATAGTAAGGCTTGAAGCCTGGTCAGCCCCCAGATTGCCCCTCCAGTCACTGTGCCTGTCACTGAACCTTTCATTTTACGTGCTGCTATTCTCACACATCATAAAGCAGTAAGAAAAGTTAATTTTGCAGATTTCTCGCTGAAATCTCAAACCTATTTCAACTTAGTACAAAAATGGCGGGGGGGGAAGGAAACATTTGCTTGTTAAAAAGCAGAAATGGGAAGAGAGGTTCATAGACATTTTGGACTGACAGAACCAAGGAACAGGGACAATGCAAACAAATTTCAGACTAAAATGTTTTTGCTACCTGTTGTTTACCTGAATGTGATGTGCTGCATTATTCCTCACTCAGAATTACTGGCAACCAAAAGAAATGCCACAGGCAACATGAAAAAAACCAGCAGCTGCACACTGATCAAACCCTTTTCCTACTTAGGGAGGGGTGAGAATGTGCAGGTAAAAAAGCTGAATGTAACAAGTCACCCATGTCCACATCCACGTGTACTATACAGGAAGAACATCCAAAATATTGACAGGAGACAGTGATGCTAAAGTTTTCCTTTTCTCTTTCACTTATATATAGATAGATAATAGCACAGAGGAGAACACCACTAGAGCTTTCACCGTGGCCAACAGGAATATTCTCACAAATATAAAAATGCTTTCCAGCTGTTGGATTGCTTCAGAACAAAATCCAGGTGGAATGAAAGGAATATAATCTCTCCTCATGGAACAACAGCAAAAAAACCCCCAAACCCTCAGGGATTTACACAGTTCTCAAACATCCAACTCAGCAGTCTTGAACATGTCAATCCCTGCTACAGCAGAATGTGGCATCACCAAAAGAAACGAGCAGGATTCCTTGGATTCTGGTGGTGCCACTGGGATAATTATATGGAATTGAACTCTATTAAAATGTGTAACTTGGATGTACATTCAGTGTGTTGGAGGAAGGGAATGTGATACTCAACCCCTTCGTGCTTTATCCTTGCTGGCTGCCCACCCAGGAAACTTTATTGTTATTACTTCAAGAGGAAAGGAAAGGTGCTGGTAAGAGCCAGAAGGGCAAGGCAATGATCTGGATCATGAAATGCCCTGTTCTTTGGATGAAGTGTGTAAAACATTTTGTTAAAAGCCTCCATGATGAAAATATTAAGAACAGAAAAGATCTCCTTAAAAATACAGAGCATTTCTGCCTCATCTTTAAAGTTCAAAGCTCGGGGGGGGGAAATGTTTTGCTACAATTCACTACAGGTTTGCTGTCATAAACATAGATGACAACGCCCTACACAGCACAGGGCCAGCCACAGACTCCACACAAACATCATTGCTTTAGGTTTCAAGTGGTTTATGCTTCTCTTTTTGTAGAAAAGGAACAGAGACACTTCCGGAACCTTCACTGCAGAGTCTTTGACAGTGTCCAGCTTTTGGGCAAAGGGAATCCTGCCAGGCTGCAGAGTCACCACCTCGAGGGCCAGGCTGTGAAACCAGTCATGATTCAGAGTCTGAGCCAGAGCTGCTTTCCCGGCTGATCTCGATTTGTAGGGAGGGTAAATGATCCAAGCGACTCTTTTTTTGCCTGGACTGTTCTTTTTCCTTAATGAGAGCACCCCAAACCCTCTGCAGCTCTGAGTCATCTTCCTCTGGAGACGCCACAGAGTTTTCAGGTTTCTCTGGAGTCTTTTCCTGTGTCTTCGGAGCAGACCCCAATCTGGTCCATAAATTACCTAAGTAGATGAAAAACAAACATTTTAAAAAAACCCAAACCAAACAAAGTTCTTCTAAGAGGAAGAAGTCAAGGAACCAATTCTTAAATTCACTGCATCTCTTCAAACCCTTCATACTCCCCACCTTAATATTTGGCATGGAAGTGATTATGCTTTGAGGAGTAGTTGAAATTAAGCTACAGGAAGCTCAGGAAAGTCTGGTTCACTGTTCCCCCTTTTCAGAGGATGCTTAATTCACACCTGAAGTGCCCCTGCATTCCTCACACTTGGTTTGGTACCCACAGTTTTGAAGCAGTCCTTGATTTTTCAGCACACCTCCATAAAAATACTGCTCACAAAAATCCCCAGCTCCTCCCTACGCGTATTTAGACTTCAAAGCCCTGAACAAACATTTGCTAATTCATCCTGAATTTCATCCAGCTTCACTCCCCAAAATGGCCTTCTGCTGGAATTTCTCTTAGACTCCAAAATCAAAGCAATTGCAGAACATTTTCTGCCCAGAACTAACCTGATTTCTTCTCTCTGGTGTCAGAGTAGAGGCCTTTTACATCTTGCTTGGGGATTCCCAGCCTGCTGTGCACATCTGAGATTGGTTCTCGACGAGGAGCACAGGCACTGCTTGGAGGTTTGACTTCTGGAGAGTGGGGCCTTTTCCCCAGTCTTTGCCTCACATCTGGGGATATTTTCAATGATTAAAATGACAAAAAAAAAAATCATGCTGCATTTACTCTACCTCTGCCAGCTCAGTTTATGCTTATTCACTACTAAAATTAGACAGATTCTCTGTTTTTATCTTTTTTTTAGTCTTTTCTTTTAAGTCTTTCATACTCAGATTTACTGGCTATTTCTGCAAGACAATCTATCCAGATTTCATTTCATTTTTTGGCAATAAATTTGACATTTAATGTTTTCAAGTTGTGCTCTTTTCAAAAGATAAAAACCTAAGTTATTCCACGGCTTGCTGCATTTCTGGTGTAGCAGCTCAGTGTGTAAATATCCAGCAGAGGTAAAATTCCAGGAAAATTGGTCTGTCTTCAACAATGCTTTTCAGATAACAGATACCTTGATTTAGAATTCTAACACTGCTTGGTATTTGGCAGAATAAAAGAAAAAGAATCCTAAATATATTGATACTTAACCCTTGATGTGAATTTTGTATTGTGAAGTTTGCCTGGCTTAGCTGGATGTTCCCAATCTTACAGGGGGTCCAGACAAAAATATGAAGGCAAAGGGAATTTTAGGACCACGTACCAACTTGTCAGAGCTCCAAAATGGGCAGGAGGGGTAAAATAGACAAACATAATTGACATTTCATTGATACAAAAAGGTATTTTTCACTTATCAATCAGATAATATTACATATGTCAGAAGCAGATAAAATTATACACATTTAAGCCAGAGAAAAAAGTCATTTAAGCTCAGAAATAAACCCTGCCAATTGCAAAACCATCTATATTCATTTAATACATTCTTTCATGTAAGTGTAGTCAGTGTTTCACACTCGATTGTGTACATGACCTTCCCTGTGTGCTGTTTCTGAGTTGTAGAGAATCTCTGCCTCAAGGGGGAGCACATTCAAAGGGACAAAGTGGGGGGAAATAGCCACAGGCAAAGAAAAGAGATGGAAATAACACCACTAAAAAGGCTTTCACTAAAGTATACTTGATTTTTCCCCAAAGCAATTTCCAACTCAATCTCTTAGTGAGGAAAGACCGTGTGCATGCAGAGTTTAGCTGCAGTGGAGAACAGATGTGAAATGAATAGATTTTAGAGGCAATTCTGCCCAACAATGAGAGATAAAATTACCTGATTTGACAGTGCTGTTTGGCTGCCGTGGCCCAATGTTATTCTGACGTTTCTCTTCCAACAAGAGCCTCACATCTGCAACTTTCTCCAAGGATCCTTTGCTGCCAATCCTGTTCTTGATGTTGCTGGTGCTTATGCTATCAGCTCGCATGGAATTCCTAAAAGAAAACATAGATTTGATGTCCCCTAAATAAAATTAAATCTAGTACAGTTCTTAAGTCTTCTTGTACGGAATATTACATGACAGAAAATAATAATACCAGGATTTCTCTCCTGAGAGACAGAGGCAAAAATACTGCTTAGAAGCTGTTCAAGCCAGAATCTTAAATTTAATAATAATCCCATTAATACTTCAGTATCCATTTCAAGGCAGGTTTGCCTCCTTAAGGCTGTGCCTCTGGGTCAAAACTCAGAGCAGGTAAGCAGCCTCAAAACTGGTGACATTGTAATGAGTATAACCACCCTACTGAAGGGACACGTGGTAAAGTCATTTTATTAATCTACAATACATACAATTTTGGTTAGTAAGCCCATAACGAACATAAATTCCTTTCTGTCATCAACAATTAAAGGTTATTTTTCTTTCTGAGAAAAAGAGCAAGGGAAAAGAGGAAACAGAAATAGGAGTTATTTCTCCCTGGCCTAGCTGTGAAATGCAAGAAGTTAATTGTGGTTGTTTGCATAAATTTCTATTGATTCTATTTCAGGTTTTATTATTAACAATAAGTAAGGATAGATGGATTTGCATAAAGGCTGTATTTAAAAAAAAAAGTTAATTCTATTAAAAGCCTGTATTTATTGTTAGAATATCTACTACAAAATTATATTAAGAAGTGAAAAACGGTTTCAAGTTCATCTTCAGGCTTCGACAGCTGCCACTAAAACCAGGGATGCCTTTTCACCGCTACTTTTAAAGATTAAGAAACTGTTACCTAATATTTTTCAGCTGTGACTCCACCTCATCTGCATACATGGTCATCTTCATGCTTTTTTTGGGCGAGGGGGTGGATATCATTTTCAGTTCCAGGTCATAGTCCATCTCATCAGAGTCAGAGGTGCTGGCACTGGATCTCCTGGCAGCGCTGCGCTCCCGGGACTGCTTGAAAGCCTGCAGCTCATCCCGGTACTCCACCACCACTCTGTCATCTTCATCCATGTCCTGATCTTCCTCCTCCTCCTCTTCCTCCTCAATGGGCTCTTCAGGAACATTTACCAAGCCTGCAGCAAAACAAATTCATTCTGATCAACTGAATTTTAGCTTGAAAACCAGACAAAAAAACCCCACCTTGCTGTAATTAATGATCTCCTACAAATGAGTCTGTAGTTCTTTAAGCAGTTCTCTCTTCTTAGAGAGAATATTTTGCTAAATATTTTAAGTGGAATCAAGAACTGGAATAAAACTGCCACAGGACAAAACATCCCTGGTTTTCGTTATGTCAGAGGCCTGGCCAAGCACAAAGCTGGACAGAGTCACTAAAGTACAACTGCCTCTTGTAGAAGGTGCAGTTCTTCCTTCCTGAGCTAAGCACAATTCCTAGGATGGATCTTACAGGGCTTAATGTGCCAGCTGCTGGCTCTGCAAAACTCCTTTCAAGTGCTGCAAGCAGCAGTGCCAAAAAGAACACGAGTGTCATTATGAAGAATTCATCACAGACGCTGATTTAAATAGAAACAACTTCAATTTAGTCATCACCAGCACTCAGACATCTCTTCAGACAGCACTACATGACCAACATGGGAAATCTTCCACGAGATTTGACATATCCAGGCTGTATTTTTAACAGGCCAATCACACTTCACTGATGTCAGATTTTTACACCTGTTATTTTTCTAGCTTAGGCAGTAGATGAAGATATTCGAGCCTAATTAATAGAATTTTCTCATCTCTACTGTTCTCCATCTAGATTGCTTTCCATAGACTGCCAGAATTGACTTAGCAAGTATGATAAATTGCCAAGAAGTCTGAAGAAGTCATTCATCCCTTCTTTTGGCCCTTGATGCTCCAGTCCCCATGCCCCGAATTTGTACAAGAAAAATGTCACATAAAAAGCAGCAGCTATTTTGGGAAGCAAGGAGCACACGGAGTCTGTGCCTCAGGAATTCCCTGTAAACTCTTAAGATGGGGTTCAGATGTGTTTATTTTTTAAAGAAAACTTCCACACATCCCAGGGGATTGGTGAGGCACTGCTCAAGCTCCTGCCCAGCCCTCCACATCCCAGTGTCCCCACAGGGCTGTCCCAGTGCCACCAGTTACCTGAATGCCGATGTTTATAGGGAGGAGTCAGGCCGACATCATCCCCAATCAGCGTCCTCTTCTTGATCACATCCCGATGGATTCGCCGGGAGTGGTACCTTCTCTTCCTGGAAGACCAGAGAGAGGATGACATTCCTGTCACAGGATTCTGGCTCATTCATGAAGCCCTAAATCCTGGACTGAGGATATGCAATTATCACCTACTTTAACAGCAGGCACACAGTTGTGTCAGAGATCTGGTCTGAATGTTTTGAAACTTTATTTTCATGAGAAAATTCTCTGTAAATTCACACTCACACTGCAAAAATATTATTCACACTGAAGCATCTACTCTAAATGAATAGAAAGAAACTCCACAAATTAAAACAGTTTTAGATTAGTTTGTCCAATTACCTGCAGTGTTCCAACTCCTCTGTCCAACACTCACCAAGAATTGCTAAGGATTCCTTTCATGCCTCCATAATTTGGATTGCCATATTTCATGTAATACTGGCTTCTCCTTGCAGCTCCCAGCTCCTTTTTGTCATCTGCAAAAAACAAATTATAGGAATTTTCCCCGCTCAGAATATAAGTTACAGCACAACATAAAAATAAATAACCATCCAAAACCACAGAGAGTGAGACTGAGTACGCCTTAAAATCAGCATTAATTCACCCTCCTCCACGAAGGATTCAATTTTGCTGACATCTCTGGAATTTCTCCTACCACCACAGTTTTATTTGTGTCTGGAAACTGAATTCCAGGGAGACTGGGTTTCATAACAGAGCATTACATCCCCCTGTCACTGCTGGAGGCTCCACTCCCCTTCCTCATCACCTTTCTTTTCTTTATGAATGTGCCACCTCCTGCATGGTCCAGAAATCATATGGATTTTCATTTTAATTTCATAAATTAAATATAATAAATTTCAAATTAAAGTTCATATTAAGTTTCATAAATAAAATGAGTATTTAACAATTATTTTTATTAATACCTCACTGGCATCTCAAGTTATATCCATATTTATAAAATGTAGAATTTACTTCTAGAAAAAGGCATCATAAAACCTATTCCATGGAACTGGGAGGAATGCCCTGAGCCCAAGATACAATTTCCAAGCACAATAATTTTCATACAACTCGAAGTGGATTTAATTGACACACGAAATGTGGGTCTATGGCAAAATCTTAAAACACCTTATGATTAGCAAAAAATTAACACTTTAAAATAAAAAGGAGGTACTTTGAGTCATTAATTAGTCAACAAAGAAAACTACAACAAGCAATTAATTCAGAGTGCTTGTTAAGGTGGTCATTTACCTTTAGTAGCAAATCTCATGAAGAGCTTGTTTCCTTTGGCCAGTTTATTGGCAGGGCGAAGGTCATTACGCAGGAGAGAATCCTCTTCTACCTGGGAGAGGGCATCCAACTTTGGGGGCAAAAAAGGCATTTTGGACTCAAAAATAAAATGACTGTTGAACATAAATGGATTGCTTACAGAGAAGCAATCAAGTGGTTATTAAGAAAGTCACTGTTCAAATGATGTTCAAATGAGCTCTGCTTTTTCTTCTTGACAAGCCAAAGTTAATTTTTAATGTAAATTGCCCTGAAAATTTAAAATATTTCCTTTTCTTGCTCTATAACATTAACTCAGATGATTCAATCCACTAATTGTCAAATGACTCTATATTACTGACAGAAATGCAGAAAATAAATAGCACAACTTAGACACAGAAAAAGTGATTTTTTTCCCCCGTTTTGTATCTAAATGCTTTATTAACAGGTTGTCATGCCCTCACACAATGATTAAAAACCTTTTTCACTTATAGCTGCTTTATAGAAATTAAAATTCAGACTTCCACGATGTAGGTGTTCAGTGAGCCATTCCTAAAGGAAATCCTAATCACACCTATTATACACTCAGCCAGTGAAGATTAAACTGCTCCCAGGACATTGATGTGTGTGCTGATTCCCACAGATCCATGAGCAGCCTAAATCCCATTGGTCTCTAAGCACTTTCCCTGCTGAAAGGTCGTTGCCTTCCATTATTGTTCTTTCATTGCCTCCTCTCAGCAGAAAAGAGAAGCCAGGCTCACTCTTAAACTCTCCAAAATCTATTTTCACAAAGCACTTTACACTGAGATTATCACCACCAGCACACCTGCACTTCCTCTCACTCCCCACCTAATTTCTTTTGACAATTAAACTGTGAATTGCAAACATAAACCTAAAATGCTGTGAGAACTTCACACCAGCCAGAGCGAAACTTCCATAGCAGAGTTTCCACTTTCCCTCTGTACTGACCTCCACATCACTGGGATTGTCATCCTCAACCTCGCCTTCTTCTGTCTCATCATCTGAGCTCTCCTCCTGTTTTTCTATGAAAATAATTGGGGAACAAAAAAAAACAAACCAAGCTCCATTTTAGTGTGTCAGTCTCATTTTGATTTATGATTACCTACATTGTCTGAGATCAGCCTGAAGGTGTTTTCCTTTCTCCTGTGCAGCCTAGGGAATAATCAAAGCAGTGAATGCCTATGGAAAAGTGGAGCACAGTGGAATTCAGAGCCCTGTGCCTGCAGCAGCACGCGTGCATCAGTCATGGAATTCTTTGAAAGCAAATGAACCTGCACTGCCTGTCAGAGATCAGCCAGGCCAAGACACTAAAGGCACGTAAAAGCCCTTCCTTTTAAAATGCCTACAAATATCCAATACTAACAGTGTAAAACAGGTTATTGATCAAAAGCTTAGAGAAAGAGCAGTAAAAAGGAAAGAAAAGCAACCTTAGTGACGTAATTTTACTGTGAAATAACTAAAACCAAAGTGCATGCTTCCAGAACTGCTAAAATTCTGAGCTGCTTTGATTTTTCAGAGCTCTTTTTAGCTCAGTGTAAGAAAATTCATGCTGATTTTTCTTCCAAAGTCCCCAAGAAATAAAATACTGTAAAAACGTAAAGACTATGGACAGCTATAAAGTGTGATAGGCCAATTTCATTTGCAAAGATCTCAAAGTATTTCATAGGTCTAAGATTAAAAAACCCTCTCTTTTATATTTCAGAGTTCCTTATCTTAAATCTCACCCAACAATAGATTTAAAAACTTAAAATAGAGAGTGGCAGCTGTTCAAAAGACTCTGAAAATATTCCTGAGTGGAAACAATAAAGCACAATTAACCAAACTGAAACCAAAGAGAGAATTAAAGTAAACAAATTACCCAGATTCAAAGTTCCACCAGGGAGAGTATTCAGGCTTTTTTCTCCCTCACAAATTAGAAGCTTCTCATAGCAAAGACCAATCTTTTGCTTCCCTAAATTGCTAAATAGCCCTGAAATTCCTATTTAAAATAAGGAATGTAACCAAGCCAGATGACTCCAGGGTATCTGTATGCATCTCACACCTTAAGATGTAATTGAACAGGCTGTACTTTCTCTACTATCCCACTTTTCCAGATGAACAGGAGTAATGCAGATGACAGTTCTTCTTTTCAGACGTGGTGTAATGATAATGTAAGATGCAATTCATAGCAAGCAGGATTAAATACATATATTTATGCTCCATTTAGGCAAATGTCCCTAATCTCCAAAAATTTCATAACAAGTCTTACCCAAAGCTTTAGCAACATTTGGCCAAAATTAAAGTCATGTGGATGGTTGAGGAGCCACTGCTTTGGGCAGAAAAGCAGCATGGAAAGGGGGTGAATTAGAAGAATCCATGAGTTCAACAAAGCCTTAAACACTAATTTCCCAGAAGGGCTTTTGGAAGCACTGCAGATTATCTAACAGAGAGACTGGCTACTTGCATTTAGGTCATAAATAGCATTTTTAAGGAAAATCTATGGAAAAGTTAATAAATGTAACATCTTTTTGCTCTGTACCATGTGATAGAGCACCTGCAACCACAGCATTCACAGCAGCCTAAGAGCAGAACAGTCCTCAGGTAGCAAAATGCAGTTTTAAACTTCCACACATAAAAGGAAAATAAATTTACAACCAAGGCAGTCAGGTACCAGACTTACCACGACACTGAGATGTACTTTTGCTGCTCTGCTCTTTTATACCCAACCTTTTAACAACTTCTTTCGTAAATGCATAACAGCCAAATTTAGAGCTGATACACACCCTGGAGAAGTGATGCACTGTCACGCTGGTGTGAGGGATATACTTGAAGGATGGTGGTGCATCAAAAAGGGAATTAGCTGTGGCATTTCAAAAATAGGCCATTTTCACACACCTGCTTTTTGCCCACTTTGCCTGCCTTTGTAGGCACATCACACAGAGCTATTTCTGTGCACCATGTCCCACTATAAATACCAGCTCTCAGTATCACCCTCATCTAACACGTTTAGTATCGACTGAATTACTGCTTTTGGTCTAGCTCCAACCCACCTTTTAAGAAGCAGCTTCTTCAAAAGGTTTCCAAGATGAAAGCCTTTTTTAAAGTGGCAGAATACATTTACCTGAAACTATATGATAGAAGCTCCTTCAGTAATTTAGGTTATGCAATACCCCAGCACAAGTTTAACGTTTCATTGATTTAATGAGATGATGGCTGTATTTGCATATCTCAATCTACCTTTCTTGGTTTTTTCAGCTGTCTTCTCTTCATTGTTTTCTCTGCTCTTTGTTTTCTCCTGATCAGGCAGGGAACTCATATTTATTAGAGCCCGTGTTGCTGTCACTTCATCAAGCCAGACCACGTTACCTGTGACAGACAGAAACACACACAAAACCCAAATGCAGTTTGTGTCATTGAGCAGTCACATCTCCCCTGCCTTGCTGGAGGGAATTTAGCCACAAAAATTCAGAAATGACAGAAAAGCCATCAGATCTCTCGCAGGGAAAGTCATATTCTTTAACGTACCTGATAAGCTGGAGGACAGACCATTTTCAGCTTATTACAAAGCACATGAGCTGATCAAAACCCCCCAAATCACTGAAATGCACAACCAGAGATTAGAGAGGCTTCCTAAGCACAGCAAATCAGGGCACTGGATCAGGGTCAGTGTATCCCTGTGTTCCCACACAAATGTGATTACAGGAGCAGCAGGGGGCAGGAACGAAGCCTGCATTTTTTTTCCCTTTGGCAACTCAACAGAACCTTGGACTTTACTGCAGAATTCTGTTAATCTTTTCCAAAAAGCAGGAAAATAGGGGGAAATAGGAGGCTCAAGCCCTTTGCACAGATTATAGAGTACACAGGTTAGCAACAGCATTCAGGATGTGCCTTAAGTATCAGCAGATGGTACTAAAATATAACTTATCAGGCCAATTAAAAGCATTTCATAGATGTTGAAAGAGCTAAAACTGCTTAGAAACAGGATTTGAACAAAAGCTTTCTGCACTTGGTGCAAATACAGCAACAAATGTGTCTGTTCTGCTGTTAAGCAGAGTGTACTCAGATATCAAGAAAACCATACAGCGACCCAAAATAAGAGATTCTTTCTTAAATTACTCAAACAGACAAGAACTACAAGGTGAAGAACACCCAGATATTACCTTCAATGATTGGTTAATAAATTCGTATTTTTTTTCAGTCTGCCTCATCTTCCCATCTCCAAATTTTCAAAACCTTTGTAATTTCATAGAACACTAAATTCACCTTTGCACTATGTCACCTTAAGATGTAATTCAGTTGGGGAGACTGACGTTTTTGCCATGATCCAAATCTATGCTGAAAAGAAAATGCTTTTTCTTGATACTTTCACTGAGTGTAGCGGACACGGTAACTCAGACACGGCGTGAAAATTCACCATTAAAAAAGATGTGTAATAACTATCCCTGGGTACTGTTACCACCCCGAAGCCTTAATTTTCACGTTAATTTACTCATGTAGCATTTAAGAGAAAAGAAACAGACAATCTTAGAAATGAAGCCTCAGATGCAGAGTTAAGTGTGCATTTCCAAGCTCATGCATCAGCACAGGTCTCTCCAGCAGCTCTGTACTGCAATTACCCACCCAGGGCTCATTGGGTTTCAAATTTTCTATCAGCTTGTGCCAGTACTTCAAGCTGTCACATACAGTGACTTCAAGGTCAGCAGTATTTTGTAGAACACCATCTATTTTGTCTTGGACTGGAACATAATTTCTTCAGGGTCACTCCAGAGAATGAAGCTACTGATTCTCAGCTTTCAGCCATGCTTGTCAGTAAGATACCAGCAATCTGGAAAACCTGCACTGGCTCCTGCTCCTATTTCTTTTTAATGGTTTCAGGCACAAGGTTTGCAGCCACATGACAATCTCAGAGTATTCCAGTTCCATGATCCAGCATCCAACTGTAGCAAAAAGCTCTTTTACCACCTTCAGTACCAATGAGGAAAGCACAACTCTGAACCACCTTTGATCTTGCTGGCAATCTCACTCCCCAAAACAGCCCCTGCCATGTGCACCTTCATTCCTTTTCCAATCTATGGAAATCACATCTCACTGCCACCTCCTTCCACCCACCCATTTCTCCTGGAGCATGCACTACACAATATGGCAACAGATCTCCTCCTCCTCCACATAAAACCATCCCAACCTGCCCAACTGCAGGGCTCAATCACCTTCTCTCAGATGTATTATTTATGTCAAGATGGAAGCAGCACATCATTTTAGACCTTTTTCCTTTTCCCCTTAGAGGTACAGCTACGACCAGTATTTAAAAAATAGAGTAAGAATTACAAATACTCTGTTTACTTACATGAGGTATCATCCAACCACTCGATATGAGCAGGAGGATACTCTTTGAAATAGGCAAAGATGTCCTGGGTACTCATCTCATCCACTCCACAAATGTAAATGGTGTCCAGTCTTACTTTGGGAATTGCTAGAAAGAGGAAAAGGCACAAAACTGGTACTTATTCCAAGCTTTCAGATTAGTACCATATGGATTTATAAAGCAAATACTTTAAATAACTAAAGAGGAACTAATTGAAGTGAAGCATGACATAGACCATAACATATTCTTCCACAATGCAAAACTTCAATAAACTGAGAATTAAAAGAGGTTACAAGCACTGGTAGATACAGAGACTGCACAGCAACCAAACAGCTTGAAAAACATTTTTTTTCTCTTTGAACACTGCCAAAGTGTTATCATTAGGTACTAAAGAGCCAGAACAAAACAAGGCCCTGCACAAAGCACTTCCACTTGTATCACCTGATGGGGAGCTGTTACAGGCCACAGCTTAGCAGGTCCAAGCTGCCAGTTGGAAAAAAAAAGCCTTGAGAACGAACTGGGTGCCAAAAGCACCAATCTGTTGTGCACACATCTCCTGGCTTCTATTCCAGCTTGCCATCAGTGCAGCTTCACTGTGTGCACAGCACAGAGTCTGATCTCCCTGTGCACAGGACACAGAGTCCTCCACGGGTACCCACACAGTGCTCCAGGGTTTTTACAGAGCATTTAAAGATTCTTAAAGCAGCACTGATCCAGAAGATGAGTCTTGGGCATGTAGCACTAGTAAATAAGGCACACAAAAAATGTTGTCTTTGTCCTGGGGTTGGTAAAACAAGGAGTGAACTGGCAAGTGTCAAATAGGTTTAAAAATAATGACGTGCAAATGAAAAGGTGGAAAAAACCCAAAGTAATTCCTTTTGGCAGTAATCTGGAAAAACCTCTGGGAATGCAGAAAATATTGCAGGATAAATCAAGTCAAGACATTGTGAGGGAGTAAACAAAGGGATCTTTTCTCTTGACCACTGGATGAACTCGTACCTTTCTTCATCATGTCCCGATCTAGGGCCACGTTCCTCTGGGCGAGGTTCACCTCGGCCCGAAAATGAAAGCGTTTGGCTCTTTGTTCCTTCTTCTCAATTGCTTCCTGCAAAATGCAAAACAATGCACTCAAAACAGGAATCAGGAGCACCCTCAACAAACTGCACTGAGGATACTTAAAATCTACCAGACAGCAACAATTTATGTTGATAATTGTATTCTGAGAGATCTGTAGGTTCAGAATGTAGAAGTAGTTCACTAAAATATTTCTGTGTCACAGAACAGTTTTTGTGTAGGTCCAGCAATGGGAATCAGGATCCATGGAAAACAAGGTGTCTTGGACAACACAGACTCTGTGATGGAACAGGAACATTATCTATTCCTTACTAAAAATTTTTTTAAAAAATCTTTTAAAAGAAGCATTTCTACCACAGGCAAAATTCATCTTTTAATATTATAGAGATTTTTCCCTCTGTGTTTTTTAAATATATATAAAAGTGTGAATTTGTTTCTCTGAGCATGAATTTAACACTGCAGAGCAGGCTCTAACTTTTAGACTGGCAAATCAGGCTCCTCTTATGTAGCTCATGACCAACAGCCTGCCTGGAACTTGTGCAATTTTGGAAACTGACTGAGAAGCTCCTTGTTCTCCAGATTTTATTAGGAAGCATTATAGGTTTTTGGATCTTCAGAACACAGACTGTGATTCATGCCAGCTGTCTGAACACCAGGCTATGCCTTTGTTGTCTTGGTTTGACTGTAACCCAGGACATTCGTGCATGTTGGGGAAGAAAGAAATGAAATGGTTCCACCTCTCCAGTGGCAAAAATGACAAAATGTTGAAGAGCCATAGCACAAGATTACCTTGGAGGTTACATCTATTCCAGTAATGAAACTTCCAGCTTTGTTTTCGTATCTCCTACTGGTGTCCTGAAACAAAGCAAAATGGAAATGAAATCCCAATGAACACTGAAAGCAACACACTCGTTACACTGAAAAAGACACCTGATCATTTCTACAAGAAATAGATTCCCTTTTCCTTGGTTCCTACATCCCCAGACACACAGGCACACAAGCAATAACTTTCTCTGGTGCCAGTGAAAGTAAAAGCACATGAACTGAACCAAAACTTCCCTTACTGGAAGGATTCTTTCCTTTGACAGAATTTAGTTTCTATGTCAGCTGCCACCAAACTTTTTACTCTCTCAGCAATACAGGGAAAGTCATCAGATATTTTTCCCGAGTAAGATTTCCACAATTTTGGGTATAATTTCCTTGTAAAACATGAGCAGATTTAACAGTGATACGTCACTACAGAAGTGTCAGTTTGCAGTTTTTAATCTCAAAAAGTGAAAACACCAAGCCACATCCACAATGAAACATGTAACTTTTTATTCCTTTCATTATTTCAACCCCAAATTCCAACTACCAAGGTGAACCACTACTGTTTTGATACTGATAGAGGGTAAAAACGGAGAATGATGGGGGAAAAAATTACAAGTTTCCTGTCCATCAATCAGGACTGCTGAATTCAGAGAGGGACTAAACCCCACAGCCCCCAGACCAATGACCCAATTCTGTGCCCTCCATTGTCTGCATCCGTAAAATGGCACCTCTTCATTCTCACACCCTCAGCTGGCCAAAGTTTGGAGCTGGAAGAACACCTCTTGCTTTCTTTAGGAGCAAACGTGTTCTTTACGCTTGTGCTGCAATAATTACTTTGCTAAAGGACCATTTCTAGAAGTAGGTTAGTCTCAGTTTAGAAAGACCAAAGAACACACACAATCCAACCGCTTTTCTTAGTAACAGCATCAAAGTTCCTCTAATGCTGCCAAATGTTCCGAGTTACTAGAAAAAGAAAAGCAAAACAAACATGATTTTTAAAGTTGAAAACCCCCACTGTCTGAGGTTGACTCACGGAGCAGAAGGAAGTACAGCACGGTGCTGTCTCTCAGGCCACATGTTGGGTAGATGCACAAGCACGTTGGGAGACCAGCTAAATAAAGATTAGCTTCCAAAGCAATTTTCACCCCAGTTTTGAGAGCAAAAGACTTCTTAGGGTTTTATAACTGTGGCCCATTTTTAGTTGTTAAATCTAATCCTACTAAAACTTGTACTGAAACAATCAGCGAGAGTGAAAAAGGGCAGAAAAACATCGGAAGAAAACCCTCAAACCCCGCTCATCAGAGCCCACGCTCCGAGCTCTGCTATTCCGCGGTCAGCCCCTGTTCTCTGCTCCCACAGGTATTCCCCGTACACCCTCCCACCCACAGCAACCTCAAACCCCAACACTGCACCCCAAATCCTGTTCTCCATCGCCTTTTATTCCTTTCCTTCCCAAGCACATCCCGCCCGCTTCCTTAGGACTCGCCCCTGAGTGCCCGCATGTCCCCACTCCCAC